>OV815270.1:57407964-57938109 GCA_929108145.2 Limnephilus rhombicus | reverse complement strand
TAAACGTTATACAAGGTGTCCGAAAACTCGTAGTACAAGCGGGAAACTGGGGAATCCTCATCACATTTGGAGTCGATTTTGTGGTATAATTTTTTTTTGATTTGAGCTTTCGTTTTCGAGTAAATCGAGTCAGAAGTTGATTTTTTTTTGGTCAAATTCTTATAAATTATTACTGACGTTCATAGTACCTAACTAATAAAAACTAATTAAAAGAAAACAAACAAAGAAATCCGGATTTAAAGCATTATTTGAAATTATCCATAATTTTATTCCGTGTAGTACGGTCGTTTCACGGTTAAAAACAGCTGTTCATTATTTTCGCGCTTTCAAGTCAAAGTGCAATGCGAAATTTGCTGTCCCTTTCTGCGCTCGGTTCTATCAACACAATAGAAGGGGTAAGCTACTAATCCGAATGGCTTGGCCTTGAACTGTGAACTTGCGAACCAAATTCTGTACCCGAAACATACGGAAGCAAGTCCAAAAAGGTAAATGTTCAGGAGATGTTGTATGATAGATAAGAAAAAAACTAATTATTAAATCAGTTAGTTTT
This sequence comes from Limnephilus rhombicus, assembly GCA_929108145.2. Classification (NCBI taxonomy): domain Eukaryota; kingdom Metazoa; phylum Arthropoda; class Insecta; order Trichoptera; family Limnephilidae; genus Limnephilus; species Limnephilus rhombicus. The sequence continues at coordinate 57,937,559 of OV815270.1, read as the reverse complement.
GTTTTAAAAAGGAGCAAATTAAACTAAATTTTTATAGTAAAGCCTTTAAAAATAATTGTTTAAAAAAAAAACGCTGACTTGAGTCAACTTTTCAATTTGGGAGGCGGGAATGGGTACCGCCGCCCCGGGAACCTTTATTGGATAACCAACACCTCTGCCATAGATCACCCCAAGTGGTTCGCTACGTTTGGTGATTTAGCAGGGGTGCCGGGTTCATGGGGTGAGGTTTGTCTAGGTCTTGCAGGCGGATGACCAGGACATGCTGAACCCTAGATTCCTACCCACCCCTTAAACCCTTTTCCTTCCCAGAACTCTCCTCTCCTTCCCTTCCTTTAAAAAACCCCTCCACACAGCATCCCCAAAGATGAAATAGGCCCCGAGGGAAATTATTTTCCTCAGGGCCTCCTGTGTGGAGCTCATGTAAAAAAAAAACAAAAACATGGACTTGAGTCCTACTGCCTCTAAATGAAGTGGACTATTTTGTTATGACATGTGGTGTATTATAAAAGGAATAAAGTCCATGGTACACCCTTCTGCTTCTATGATAGTTGTTGCATCATGGTACTTGCATCCACATGCAATTTTGAAAATCTATTTTTTCTTCATAATGGGACTTCCATTCTTAACATGATAATTTACTTCAAGTCTACATCAAAAACTCATTTCTTCAAATTTCGGACTTGGACCGTTTTATCCTCGGGAACGGAAATAAAAAATGGTTGCTGACGTGGCACACAACAAACATGGCCGCCATTTGACTACAGTCGTGTTCGAACCAATTTGAACAAGCTTTTTTATTATTTTTTTATAATGTAATAAAATTTATCAATTTAGAAGGCGGGTATGGGTACCGCCACCGCGGGAACCATTTATTGGATAACCAACACCTCTGCCGTAGGTGACTCCAGGTACTAATATCTACAGCCTGTATGTCGGACGAATATCAACAGCTCATATGTTGGACTAATATCTACGAACTTCAGAGTGTTGACTAATATCTACAGAGCTAAGATCGGACGAAAATCTATGACGGTCCTAGTGTTGACTAATATCTACAGAGCGTAGGTTGGACTAATATCTACAGAGGGCAGCTGAGCAAGAGGTTGTACGGAGAAGCTTAAATTACTTCAATTACGTAATTACTAATTACGTAAAGGCTTAATTGTTTAAAGTACATGAAGTTTTTGCATAATATTACGTATTTTGCTGTTTACGAGGACAATAATTTATTGAACATAATTTATTGGTCATAATACAAAGATATTTATTTATTTATTTATTTCGAAATACACGGCACCTCAACCTAAACTAACCTAACCTAACTCACATAGAAATAGTTATGGTAACAGACTACATAATTTAGAAGCACTCGAAATAAAGAAAGCTGTTAAAACAAAAACCCAAATCCTTAATAATCAGCTAAATGTGTCCAATAGGTCGATATTAGGGGTTTTTACATACATACATAAATAAAGTTTTTTTAAACTGCATTATTACGTTTTCCAATATGGTATACATAATTGAAAATCCAACCTATGCCAGTGCCGTAGATTTTTTTTTTTTTTTTTTTTTTTTTTTTTTTTTTATTATAGCGACTATATACAAAAATTTTACATACAAAATGAAATGTGAAATTAAGTACAAAATATTGTATTTCTTAGTCCTCCTCACTAGGGGGTCCTGTGCCGAGGAGGACTAAAGTTATTTAAATATAGTTCATTTGTCTTCTATGTCGTTTTTAGCGTCTTCGCTAGGGTTTTCTCATTGACCTCTTTAAGCCATATTTTTATTCTTGATTTGTATTCAATTGGATTTTTTATTAGTTTTATGTCTTGGGGGAGGATGTTATGGAGTTTTGTTGCAAAGTATGTATAGTTTCTTTGTCCAAATGTGGTTTTATAACTTGGAATATTTTTTATATCATTTTTATTCGATCTAGTGTTATGCATACACGGTCTAGTAGAGGATTCATTATTTTTGAAGAGCTTCAATAATATATTTTTGGAATATATTTGTTGTACATTTGGTACGTCAAAGTTATTGAAAATTTCAGTTGAAGGCGTTCTAATTGGTACTTTCAATATGGTCTTTATGATTCCTTTTTGAATCGTATTCAGGCTGTGTAGGTACGTATTTGCAGCAGATCCCCATCCTATGATTCCATATTCAATACGAGAATGACATAACGCATAGTAGACCTTTTTCATATCCTTTTTATTTAGCACGTTTCTTAGATTTTTGAAGAAATATATAAGGCTTGTGAGTTTTTCCGTAATACCTTTGATGTGTAGGTCCCATCTAAGATTTTCGTCAATTATTACTCCGAGATATTTTTTGTTTTGTGTTTTTTCGATGACGGGGCAGTAACATTGTATATTATTTCCATGGCATTCATGTAATTTTAGTTCTAGTGATTTTATTGGTTGGCCCCTTGAGTTCATTGAAAATGTTATATATTTTGTTTTGCTTATATTAAGGGTAAGCGAGTTGATTTTAAGCCAATTTTGAAGTGCACTAAGCCCTTTTTCAGCCTCATTAAATGTATCAGTCCAATTTTCTTCTTGAAATAATAAAACAGTATCATCAGCAAAACTGATTACGTTTCCTTTAATGGTAAGGTTAGTTAAATCGTTGATGTAGATAATGAACAGAATCGGTCCCAGTACACTTCCTTGAGGAACGCCATAGTTTAAAGATAGAAGTTTGCTCTTTTGTTTGCCAATTTGTACTTGTTGTTCTCGCCCTGTTATATATGACTCCAATAAGTTAATTGTTGATTCGGCCATTCCTATTTTTTTTAGTTTAGTTAGTAGTATTTTATGGTCTATTGTGTCAAAAGCTTTTTGAAGATCTATGAATAAAGCTAAACATTTTTTCCCATCATCTATGTTTTTTATGGCCATGCTTGTTAGATTTTCTATGGCATCATTGGTGCTCAGATTTTCTCTAAAACCATATTGGGATGGTGATAGTAATTTGTTTTGTTCAAGAAATTGAACAATTTGCTTCTTCATTACAGTTTCCAAGATTTTTGAAAAAGAGCTTAAGAGACTTATGGGTCGGTAGTTATATATATCCTTTTTGTTACCACTTTTATGTATGGGTATAACTGTAGCTTTTTTAAGGCATGAAGGGAATACATTTGTAGATATAGACAGATTGACCAAGTATGTCAATGGGAAGGTCAGTTCATTTTGTAGTTGTTTTATTGTTTTATTTGAGATTATGTCATTTCCCGATGATTTATTAATATTAAGGGATACAATTGCATTTCTGATTTCAGTATTGGTTACATCAGTTAACTTTAATTTATCTATCTGGTTCATATTTTCCTTTTCTTCTGGTAAAATGCTAGTTATTGGTTGTCTGATTTTCTTTGCTAATTGTGACCCTATATTAGTAAAAAATTCGTTTACGTATTCGAGAATTTTGTCCGGATGCTTTGCGAAAGAGATTTGGGTATTTTCAATTGTTAATTCCTCCACGTTCTTGTAATGGGATGATTTTGCATTTAGATATTCGTCAACTTTGGTTCTCATAGATATTAGTCAGCAATTGAGCTGTAGATATTCGTACGCCCTTTGGTTCTCATAGATATTAGTTAGATTTTTTCAGTTTTTGGAATTCCTGTAGATATTAGTGGACGCCTTCGTCGTAGATCACCCCAAGTAGTTCGCTACGTTTGGTGACTTAGCAGGGGTCCCCGAGTTCATGAGGTGAGGTTTGTCCGAGTCTTGGCGGCTTTTATTTGTCTGCCTACCAGCTGCATGGCAGGAGATCGTGAGAGTGGTTGAGGCCGTACTCTCTCGAAACTCGAGCTAGTTTATACTTCCATTCAATAAATAAAGTTATAGATTTTAAACTGAAATACTCTGGCATTTTTAGTTGCTGAAACTTGAACTGATACCAGTAAGCATAATTTCACTTCTTCAGTATAACCAAAATTTAAAACAATTGACAAAAAATACAATTAATGAGTATAAACATCATACATTATTAGTGCGGTAATGAATCGGCTGCCGCGGAGCGACGCAGAGATGGTGCACCAAGCATTCACGGTTGATATCTGATGTTTTCTAGCCATAAAGTACACATTAAAATATATAACTTTACAGCTCATAGAAAGGGCTACAATCTTTGTAGGAAACATTTTTTCATAAAATGTCGGTCTGAAAAGTTCTGTGACAAAATGTAAAATTACATGCCAAAAAATATACAAATTTTTACCATTTCATACGAATTACAAACAAACGGTAAAAGTTACGACGAAAGTTAACTGAATATTAATTGTAGACAATGTTACAGCAAAGAGAATAAAAAAAAATTCAACCCGATATGTTGTTTAGTAATCGAGATAGACGTGATTTACAAAACCCTTACACTTTTCATGTTTGGGCGGGCACAGGCGGGGAAGCAAGGGGCGTAGGAGCGGGGACTTTTGGCTAAACACTTGTCTAAATGTCAGTAGTCGATGGTGTTTCAATTGGTGTTCTACGACTTAGGCTGACTGGACTATTAAAATCATATTCCACAGCCATGGGAGGAATGAATTCATGCGTCCGTCACTCCTGGATACACTGACTCTCAGATTCCTACCCATCCCTCATACCCTTGATAGGTATACCTATTTTTGTTTGATGTCCGCAATAATTAACTCTGCAAAAATCATACCTATGCTGCTAAAATAAATTAAATAATATTCCCAGTGTTCAGCGATAATTTAATAGGACTGACCGGATATTTGTTACGCCACAAATGTATTTCGTTATTTTTCGTCAGTTTGTTTTGTCTCTTGTTGATTGCGGTCGTTGACGTATGATGAAGATTGCGGTCGATTGATATCTTTTCTTATTGAACGGCGTACAAACCCTTCATTTAACAAGGTTTAAAATAAACTGTGTGTTATTTTCATATTTAAATGCGATTAATTAAATACCCCAGATACGATTTTAGATTTTCACGGCCAAAAGTATTTTTGTTATTAGTTTTTGGGATATTATGCCGTGTTGCGCTACCCCCTTCTTTAGCCAATGTTTCGGACACTGTTACGCTGTCCGAAACGTTGGCTAAAGAAGGAGGTAACGCAACACGGCATAATATCCCAAAAAGTAATAACAAAAATTAAATACCCTTTCATTTAACAAACATTAAAACAAAGTTTGTGTTACTTGTGTGTTATTTTCATATCTAAACGTGATTAATAATACTTGTGCGAGATCAATAAAACACCATTTCATCATAACAAACTCTAAAACAAAGTGTGTGTTATTTTCATATTTAAACATGATTAATTATTGTGCATTACGATGGAATAATGTCTTGGACGCTCACATGCTCCGCTCGGGGCTACTATCTACATAACAAAATAAACAGGTACGCTAATTAACCATATTGTTTAAAAGAGAAGAGGTGGGAGAATAAATGTTATTTTTTATGCATTAAACCGCTTACTCGTTAATACGGAATACTTTTTATCCAAACAGTTAGATTAAGCTTTATTATTACGAAAAGTGAGTATTTATGTCGGGGGAGAACAAAAAACATGCCAAAAATATGGATTTAACATTTTAATTTTGTTAAAATTAATCCACTCGCGCGGAAACGCCATGTTTCATCGTTTTTATTTTAACATTTCATCAATGCTGCCAATCATAGAAAAAATATTTTTGCGTATAACAAAGTGAATGCATTATTGACAAGTTTGTACCTGTATTTATAACAGTAGAACATGGAAAGAAATTTATTAGAATAATTACACAAACCCGCTAGACAAATCCTGCTTTGCCAACAAACCATTCAAAAACCTGGGATGTTTTTTAAAATGATGATGAAATGCGAGTTTATTTTAGATAATTTATTTTATAAGATTGGTAGGTACTTCCGACAAACGTCATATTTGATTGTCTATTAGTTAAAAAGGTAACATTCCGTATTATCCGTGCATCAAACTTCGACAACGTTGAACGTTCCGTATTATCCGTGAGGTGGAACATCTTCCATCTGTCATCATGACATTTCCGCCTTTTAAAAATTTTAACCCTAAATAAGCCGAATTTTTTTAAAAATATATTTTTTTTTTAATTTTAAATTTGAAAATGCTTAAATTGAAAATCTTTATGTTTATTTGGGTTGTCTACGTGATGTAGGTTCACCAGTTTTCCGCTTGTACTACGAGTTTCCGGACACCGTGTATACCCATTGTAAGAGCCCAATGGGCGCATAAAAGAGTAAAATAAAAACTTAAACAACTGCTCCCTGCTAACCGGAGCCAGTGAGACTATGGTGTGGAAGGACATGGGAAAGAGGTTGGTAAGAAACGGCCCTGCTATTCAGATCTGGCAACAAAACACGACTAAGGTAATTTCAACCAACTAACATTCGATTTTGAATAGTAATCCTTCGCCAGGGCGACACTGAGAGTATCTACCAGTCTGGAATTTTAGATTAGCTCCACACAGAAGGCCCTAAGTAAAATAATTTCCTTCAGGGCCTATGTCATCTTTGGAGATGTTGCGTATAGGATATTTTTAAGGAAAAGACAAAGAGTAAGTTCGGGGAAAGAGAAAGTACGAGGGTTGGGTAGTAATCTGGGGTTCAGTGTGTCCAGGTCATCCGCCGCCAAGACCTAGACAAACCTCACCCCATGAACCCGGGCACCCCGGCTAAGTCACCAAACACAGCGAACCACTTGGTGTGACCTGTGTCAGAGGTGTAGGTTATCCAATAAATGATTCCCGGAGCGGCGCGCGGTACCCAAATAAAAAGGAATGTTTTTTATTATTTTTATTATCTAAAAGTGTTTTTATTTTGATGAATAACTTTGTAAATGTGTTTTTTTAATCTTCAGGAAGCGTGTACGAGCCGCCCCTGACAAATGTGTTCACGATGCAGTGGTTCCTGACACTATTCTGCAACTGCCTCCCTCACGATACAGTGCTGAGGGTATGGGATCTGGCCTTCCTAGAAGGAGATGCAGTCCTCCTCACGACTGCGCTGGCAATATGGGACACACTTCAAGAGTAAAACACTCAACATTTTACCAAAAATTATTTCTCTTTTTATCCATACATAATATGTCAACAAATATATGACCTAGATCTTTGACTGGGTTCCCCGAGCGTGTGGCATAGTAACCAGCTGGGCAGCTGCCAAGGGGTTCAAGTCCCGAAGTGGCCCGCGCCAAGGCACTAGATGTATAAAAAAAACCAATATGTAGGTATATGAAATAATACACCGCTCACCTTCTAAGAACCACTAAAAAATATTTGAGTATCTTGTCAAATGCACAAAAGAACGAAAAATTTAACAACAAAAATTGATACAGAAAGATCAGAGCTTTTCATACTATCGCGTCTCTCGGAATACAGCTGGCCGGCGCTTAACTGTGTTTAAACAGCACTTCAATTTGATTTAATTTTTATAGGAATATTTTAACATTGCGTAAATTGTGGAATTTAATAAATAACTTCCTACAAAAATTTTGAACCCTTAATTTTGTTTGGGAAAAGATTTTTTTATTAAAGTGAAAATATTTTTAACACCGTTGTAATTTCAAACTCGAAAAAGAGACAAACACATACACCTATAGGATTTAGCCTGCGAGAGAAGGACATTGAATAATCGGTCTCCTCTTTGTGCGTAGCCTCCCCATTCTTGTCTACTTTAGTTTTCTGAAGGTTTCACTTTTACCGCGTGTGAACTGCGCACTTGTAATTTTTGTCATTCATAGGAATTATACGATTTTATTTATTGCAATTTTCACAGATAACTTGGCGCTAAAAATTCCTACCGAAATTTTTCTGCCATTCGTTACACTTTAGTCTAAATACCGACCGCGACGTGCACGAGTGGACAGAAAGTACGAAGCGTGGAAAGAAGGAAGATTTGGTACGAAATTGATACGGTTTTGCGAGAAGCCTTTATTTGTTATTACTTATTACCGTAATATTATATAATATATAATATAATCAATTTCATTTTATTAATCGATAATTATTTTGGCCACAGTCGCATCCTGAAGGTGGACTCCGCAGACGAGTTCTACTCCGTGATGGGAGAACTGGCGCGGGAAACCCTGGAGGCTCCACCGGGCAAAGGAGAACAACTTTTGGCTGCAGCAGCCCGCCTGGGTCCAGTGCCCGAGCTTCCCAGGCTCCGGGACAAGCACAGATACAACATCGCTCCTTGGGCGCAAACTGTAACTCACTTTTATTTTACTTTCACTACATTCAATATACGATTATAAATCAATGTGGAAACCGTTTATCCATATTTTATACTTATTTTAACGTATACTAAATTTACTTGTTACAATATTTAGTTTCAATTATTTGCCGATTATTATCTATTTAATTTGTGTACGCATTATTATATTCTTATATTTATTTTATTATTTTTTCTCTTTAATTTACTTGTCTTTAATTACTATAAACGCTTCAGATTTTATGTCCGGTTTAAATCTTTCCCACAGGATAAACTTAACCCTTTCACACACTTTTCCACAAATGATCATCTAATCCAGAGGTTCCCAAACCTTTTTTTCTCGTAGACCACTTACAAAATTTTACTTGTTTCGGTGGATCCCCTGCTGCTAATTTCTACCAAAACTCGTCAAAAAATGTAAAGTTTAGATATATTGATGGAAATTGGCGTCGCGGCTGAGTTCCAGCCCTAAATTCGGAGTGGTAAAATAAAAAGATAAATAGTATATTTTCTTGTGTTCTATTTATTAAAATAATATGATTATAGACTTAATAAAATTAAAATTGAACATTAATAGCGTACCGTAACTTCAACAATGCAAATCAACAATTAAAAAAAATCGTCATAATTTTAATGGGAGTGATGTACTTGTTGGATTGAAAGCAAATTATCAATATTTGGCTTCAGTTTTTTAAGGAATAACCGCAAATCTTTTCGTTCTGTAATTTTCAATCTGCTCCTTTTTTGTTAATAGGCTTGTATCGACACTTAAACTTTTTTCGACAACATGACGAGGGAAATGCTATCAAAAGTTTTCTTGCAATTTCCCACGCGTCTCGACACGCGTTTTACTGAATATCGAATATGCAAGTTTTTACAATTAACAGTCGCTGACCTTCTTAAAATACAGTACTCAAAAAAATTAAGGGAGGTTTAAAAAAAGGAAATTAATGCTAAATAAACAGGCTATCTGATTCATATGCCGGCTTAACTGAAAAAAAAATTTCAGGCCCGTGAACCGAAAAAATGCGAAAAATTTGCCAAATTATTTTTTCGCGCTATCAGTTAGGATTGTCTGAGAACCGTAGCTCCTAAATTTTTTTAGCTAAAAATCTGAAAATAAGAATCTTAATGCTTCAAAATGCTTTTTTAAAGTCTCAATACAACCATAATACTGCCATAATACGAGCATGTGCCTAGTGTGGTAGTAAAAAAATCTGTAAAAACTGTATACACCTAAGATATTTTTATGAATAAAGAAAAATAAAAAAAATAAAACTTTTTTCACCGAATACAGCCTGTCTAAAATCACCGAAAAATGGATTGGATTTTTTTTGCTTCCTTCATTTTTTTGAGTAGTGTATTATCTGCCTACATTGATAGGTAAAGCCAAGCAAAAAAATTTGTTCTGTACTGTCGAAACCAGAAAAAAATTTGTGGACCCCCACTTACAATTTGTGAACCCCCATTTTTTTATCACGCCAACGTAGACCCCCGTCGAGTCTTCCGTGGACCCCTGGGGGTCCACCTGGACCACTTTGGGAATCACTGATCTAATCAATCCACGTTATGCAACATATAAACACTTGTATCATTTTGTATTTATTATATAAGTATAATAAATACAAAATGATACAAGAACAACATGTCAAAGAGACCAAATGGGAAAATAATTCACCAACTCCAAATATTTTCATATCAGAGGGTTCGGCTCGGTGGAACTCCTAATTGGACCTATAAATCCTATTGATCCCTTAATATAAATATTTAAAAAATCTTTTGTAATCTTACATGTATTTAAAATGACTGATTTTTACATTTTTATATATAAATTCTTTAACAAATCTAATATGCCTAAATTTTGAAAGAGAGAGCTAGATATAATGCTAGACCCTGCTAGACCTTCAGTTCTCGTGTTTCCGGCCAACAACACCCATTCCACTTCCAAGGCCATCATGAAAACCCTGAAAACTGCGGTCAATCCTGCCACACTTGGCATACGAGTAACGGGTATGCGTGAACTGAAAAGTGGTGGGGTGATAATCCACCCTAGCACTTCTGCTGAAGCGACGAAATTGGCAAATGCTCCAGCTCTATCCGAAGCCGGTCTAAAAGCAACGATCGCCCCAACTTGCCTCCCTCGTATTGCTATACATGACCTCCCTCAAGATATTTCGTCTGAGGATATTATCTCTGCGATTCATCATCAATCTTCTCAATCGTCTCTCATTAGAAAATTTAAAAGAAAACATATCTTTCTCTCATAAATCGGTCCCTCGCACTGGTAACTGCATCCACATTTTTAGAATCCCTTCATCTGTTCGTCACTCTCTAATATCCCGTACAAAACTTGCCATTGGCTGGCAGCTACACCGTGTAAGAGACTGGGTAGATAGCCCGAAATGTGGCCACCGTCAATTATATGGCCACATAGCTTCCAAGTGCCAAGCAGACTTACCCACCTGTGCCCACTGTGTCAAAGTTGGTCATAACCGTGATGCCTGCCCCAAAAAGGATAAATCTCCATTATGTGCCACCTGCACTTTCTTCAGAAAAACGGCTTCCCACAAAACTGGAGCTCAAGAATGCCCTGCCCGCCAAGCTGCGGAGAGACGTGAACTTTCTAGGATAATTTTTTTAGGTTGAACCTGAAGAATCGTTCTATGAATAATTCCTTATTAACATCACAATTTTTTTTTTAATTTGAATCTTTGAAACCAAGTATCACAACAACTCGTATCACAACAAATATCTTAATGGTGACTATTCTAACATGAACAAATATCTTTCCCTGATTAAATGGATAAAACTATTTTTAAATTCTGATATAAATGACGCCGTATTTAAATTTAATGAATGTGTAACACGTGCTATAGATTTGTTTGTTCCCAAGGGATGTTACTCTCAACCCAAGTTTTCAAATTGGTTTAGCATGAAACTTAAGCAGTTAATAATTGAAAAAAAGAAAACTCATAAGATATTTAAAGAAACTGGCAACTTAAAATTATATCAAAAAATTTCTCAATTAAGGGAACTGTCTAAAATTGAATCAGCCAAATGCTATAAATCTTTTGTAGAAGTTACTGAGACAAAATTACTTAAAAATCCTAAACAATTCTGGCAATTTGTTGCGCAAAAGCGTACAGATAATGATCTCCCTTCAAGTATGTATTATCATGAAACTCACGCTACAAATGGTCACGACATCGTCAACCTTTTTGATGAATACTTTTCCTCTGTATATTCTGATGCTTCATGCACCATCCCTCCACTTAACTATGACTATAATATTGACTTGAATGATTGCCAAATTTCACTTGCAGAGGTTTACCAATCCTTAAATAATCTTTCAAACAAAAAAAGTACCGGACCTGATGGCATTCCAGAAATTTTGCTAAAAGAATGTAAATGTTCATTATCTAACCCAATTTTTATGTTGTACAATTTATCACTCTCAACCGGAACATTTGATGACTCATGGAAAATTTCATTTATTCGACCCATTTTTAAGTCTGGAAACAAGTCAAATATTGGAAATTACAGACCAATATCAATTATATCTAATATTCCAAAAATATTTGAGTCGATAATTACAAAGAAAATCACTCCTATTTTCAAAAATGTTCTGATCGAGGAACGGCGTGGATTTAGATCGGCAAAATCTACAACAACTAATTTACTGTCCTTTATTAATACCATTCTTAAAGCCTTAGAAGACAACACTCAGGTTGATGTCCTCTACACTGACTTCTCCAAAGCCTTCGACAAAATTAATCACCGTATTCTCATGACCAAACTTTATGCTTATAGGCATTAGAGACCCGTTGTTATCATTCTTTCACTCTTACTTGAGTAATAGAAAACAAAGGGTTAAAATAAATAACTTTGAATCCTTTAACGTTGATGTAACATCCGGCGTTCCGCAAGGAGCCCATTTGGCCACGCTTCTTTTTAACCTTTTTATTAACGATGTCATTAAAGTTTTTTCTCACACACGTTTTTGGCTTTTTGCCGATGACAATAAGATACTTAAGATAATTAAATCCCATCTTGATTGTTTACTTTTTCAACTTGATATTGATTCATTTAATGATTGCTGCAAAATTAACTGCATGGAACTTAATTTTGATAAATGCAAAATTTTGTCCTTTTATAGAACCAAAAAACCGATTCAGTTTGATTATAAACTAAATAATGTTTGTCTCTCTACTGTCACATCTATCAAGGACCTTGGGGTCACTCTAGATTGTAAACTTTTTTTCCGGGATCACATTAATAACATCGTAAACAAATCACTTAAACTACTCGGCTTCATTCATAGAATTACCTCTGACTTTAAACATATAAATATACTTAAAACTCTTTACTGTTCGCTGGTCCGCCCTCACGTTGAATATGCTAGTGTCATTTGGTCTCCTTTGTATGCTGTCCACCGAGGAATTGCTTGGAGGTTAGGACTTGAAAGAGGAAAATACTCGTATGATGAAATTGAACAAACTTTAAACATTTCCTCTTTAGAAAAACGTAGAAAGGACTCTGATCTAATATGCATTTTCAAAATTATTAACAGTATTACTGACACACCTGCTTTGTTACAACTCATCCAGTTCAACATTCCTTCCCGTAGACTCCGAAATAATGAATTGCTGTTCCTCAATCAACATTCTACTAATTATATTGATAGGGTCGAGTATCAATTTAGTGGGCTCAGAAACAAAATACAAGTATCTCGGTTCGATAGTTTATTTTACAAGTTCACAGAATATCAGTTAATGTTTTTTTTTACAGTCTCACATTACGCTTCTGAAAAAAAAACTTCTATCTGTCAAAAAAAGAAAAATGAAACAAAACAATTCAATTCGAATTCTGGTGCGTTTAAAAAAAAAATGGATTTGTGTAACCACCGTACGAAAGTACCTAGACTACACTGGGTAGCTCGATTCGAGCCGTGACTGATTCCCTTTTGCGTTTATTTTTTAGTGACGGGGTTTTGGGTCACTCTTCATGCTCGTATCAATGGGCGCCAATTGATAGGGTCGAGTATCAATTTAGTGGGCTCAGAAACAAAATACAAGTATCTCGGTACGATAGTTTATTTTACAAGTTCACAGAATATCAGTTAATGTTTTTTTTACAGTCTCACATTACGCTTCTGAAAAAAAAACTCCTATCTGTCAAAAAAAGAAAAATGAAACAAAACAATTCAATTCGAATTCTGGTGCGTTTAAAAAAAATGGATTTGTGTAACCACCGTACGAAAGTACCTAGACTACACTGGGTAGCTCGATTCGAGCCGTGACTGATTCCCTTTTGCGTTTATTTTTTAGTGATGGGGTTTTGGGCCACTCTTCATGCTCGTATCAATGGATATCATTCTCCTTTATCCAGAATGTCGAGACTTGTCAACGCAAATCAAAGCATTGAATTTTTTGTTGTAAGCCTAAATGACTTTCGGCAGTCGTTACGCAATGTCGTTTTTTAAAGTCTTTTTAAATCCATCTTCAAGCTACTTGTAGTTATCTTCTCTATGTACTTTTATTTTTTATATATTTTGTCAATGCTCTTCATCTATATGTAATCTCCTTTCATTGTGATCTCTCTTTTTTTCTATTCGTGTTATTGTTATATTGTTAATTGGACTATTTGTCCGTAAATAAATATATAAATAAATAAATAAACAAATAAATAAATAATAAATAAAATTAAAATAAAATTAATAATTATAAATAAATTAATTAATTAATTAATTAATTACTTAATAAATTAATTAATTAATTAATTAATTACTTAATAAATAAATTAATTAATTAATAAATTAATTAATAAATAAATAAATAATGCCAGTAGCCGAAATAACAAATGGTAATATTTTTATAGGCTGAGAATGCCAAATTCTTTTAATCTCATTTCCTAAATCTGTATATTTTCTTTTTTTTTCAGAAACAGATTTTTGAATATTACAGGAATTTGGAATAGCGACGTCAATGATATAAGTAATTTTTTTAATTTTGTCATGCTAAACTATATTATGACTAATTGTTCAATCTGTTAGTATAGTTTTATCATAACATATTTTATAAAATTCATTTTCTAAAAACGAATCTGGTTCATATTCATAATATGGTACAATATTGCGGCAGTCAATCAAGTTATGTTTAATTACCAAACTTTGGTGAATTATTTTTAAAACCTGATTGTGCCTAAATGTTTACTCGGACGGCGCTAATACAGAACATCCCGATATAATATGTTCTATAGTTTCCGGAAAATCCAAACATTTTCTACATAAATCATCAATTTGATTTATATCTTTGATTATATGCTTCCTATAATTTTTAATATTAATGACTATCTTAAATGGCAAGCATAAATCCTTCTAATTCTGCGTTCAACTCTACCTTTAATATTCAACCATTTGTTTGACGAAAGTTTGTCAACATACGTTTGGTTGAGATAATTGAAGTGTTTTGCGTGAATAATTTTATATGACCAGGAATCTAATAATTCCTGGTCAAATAAAATTATTCTAGTATTTATAAGAATGTTGGCATTCTCGTCATATAAATTTAAAGGCATAATGTTTCTATCTGCCTTGCAAATTATGTTGTGCATTTCTGAGCTATTAGCTTTCCTATGGAAAAAAATTCTTAGCATTTCTACCTGATTGTATTTCAAAGATGATATTTTGACAACACCTCTACCTCCTAAATTTCTAGGTAAATTAATTCATTCTATAGCTGAATTTGGATGATGGCAATTAAACTTTGTTAACGTAATTCTAATTAATCGTTCTAAGCTATCTAAATCTGTATCGGATCATTCAATTATGCCAAATGAGTACGTTAATAGAGGTATTGCCCAAGTATTTATTGCTTTTATTAAATTTTTAGCAGATAGATTGCATTTTTAAAATTTTCAGATCCTAGTTTGAAATTTAATCCTAATATCATTTTTAATTCTAGTATGATCTAATCTTTTCGATTGCGGGTATCCTAAATATTTATAAACCTCATCCCCTTTCATACTTTTAATTTTGAAATTTCTAAATATACCTTCGTCTCCATCTACAATTTTGCCTTTCTCTGTATGGATCGTTCTGCATTTACCTAAACCAAAAGTCATTTTAATATCATCTGAAAAAATTTTAACTACCTTAATCATTTTCTCTAAATTTGATTCAGAATTCGAAAATAATTTTATATCATCCATATATAATAGATGTGAAACTATACTACTCTCTCTTGTATTACCCTAATTTTTATTCCAAACTTGCTTTTAATTAACATTTTAGATAGAGGATTCGATGATAAGCAAAACCAGAGAGGACTCAATGAGTTTCCTTGAAAAATCCTTATTTTTATTGAAATGCCATACTATTATTTTATTATTTAATTTTACTATTATTTTATAGTACTACTATTTTCTTACCTTTACTTATTATTATTACTAACCAGTTAGTATTGCTTATTTTTATTTTCGTTTATTTATGCTAATAAATGTTTTGCTAATAATAAATTATTCACACTACCCATCTTGTGTAAAATCTTTAAATTAAGGACAACATTTTTATATTGTGCATTACAAGGTCGTACATACCAGGCGCTTTTCAGAGGTGTTTACAAAACGAACATTTCCGACAAATTCACATTCACTACTCTTGAACTTTATTCGTCGGATGTTAGTATTTTTGTTCTCTCCATCAATATCCGAAGAATATCTTTTATAATCGACGCCTCTCAGGCCTTGGCCATATTTTGTAACAAGGTCAAAATATTTGCGCTTTGCAATAAAATTCAAATACATGATGTAACGTATTCGAAAACTAAAAACTGTTTTTAATGGAGATAAAATACGCATTCAAATTTTGTAATTTCAAATAAATACATAACTTTTTAATATAATTTTTTTTAATGTAGACAAAAAAAAGTTTTAAAAGTGGCTGCTCACCTTACGTGTTTTCTAACTAAAATGCTGGTGGTATTTGGTATTATCTTTTTCCAACAACGTTTAGATCATTATTCTCACCATGGATAGTAAGGGAGATGTAACGATTTTAATGAGACCTATTTGAGTTGTTCCCGTCCGAACAAATTAGCCTGAAGTGTTAAAATTGGCTTGACGTCATATTGTTCTCAAAATGAACGGATGTCACCATTTCTCCCATCCAATTTAATAAATAATGTTTTGTATTTTTTCGTGTTCCCGAAGGTTCAATCAGCAGCAAAGAAGGGTCTCAGGTTGTTTTATTCTGAGGACGAAACAGACTCTAGCGATGATGGAGACAAACTAGCTTTAACTACAGCTTATGGATTACAGGTAATACATACTCACATCATAATATCATGTAAACATACTGTTATCACGTAGCTTGTTCATAATAATTGACGATCAATTTTGACTAATTTAGTTATTTTGAAAAGTGGAATATTTTCCAGAGTGGCGGTAGTGGAAGGGGCCGCGGGGCGCTGATGGCGGCGGGGGTGTTCGGCCATCCTGACCGGGAGCGCCTCGCGCTGGACATATCCGCCCTCAAGCAACAATACGAGAGATTGCGGGAACGGCAGCGACAGGCCCATATCATACTGGCTGCAGCTTGCGCGAGGCAACCCCACGGTGAGACTATTCTTCTTCAAATTACTTCTTCTACTTCTACTCCTCACGCTTTTTTTAAATCTCTTCAATCTTTTTGTTTCTCTTTTAGTTGGCGCTTCCAGCCCACCTGGACCTATGTCAATGAACCATTTGTTACTCGGCAAGCGTGCTATCGTTAGTAACAGGGGACGCCGCCTAGGTCCACCTCAAGGAGCTATACCACCATCCAGAGTTCCAAAGCCTCCAAAGAACCCGGCCAAAACCCCCACCAAACCCAAATCTGAAACCTTACACTGGAAAGATGAAAACACCAAAAAAGTCACAAGTAGAAGAGATTCTATAAAATGGAAAGATGTCAAACCTACGGCAAGCCTCAGTGAAGAGGGCGACGAAGAAGACCCAGAAGAGGCAGGCAAACAGTTATCAGAAACTGAACTAAGTGAAATAATGAAAACATCAATGAGAAGCAGGAGAAAAAGTGAATCATCCTCATATAGCGAATGTTCGGAATCTAGCACGTCCACAAGTTTATGTGATGAGCCAAACAGGATGAGCGATTTCGATTCGGAAGCTCAAAGCAATAGTGATAATAATGCAGCTGGAGATGATGATACAACCTTCGACTCCGGGGCTGAGAGAGAGGGAACTGATGACTGTAGAAGTGATACTGAGCAATTGATCAAGTCTGAGGATAAAGCTAGCACTTCTGAGTTTGGAACGTACGTGCAAGAATGTGAAGACTTGTTAGATAGAACCAATAATATTGAATGCCATAGAGGTCTAATTTGTGTGATACCTGATGAAAAGATTGTCATTATTGAAGATAAAATGACTGTGAGGGGCAAAGATACTTTAGAGGAGACATTTATTGTTAAGGAAAATAATGATTTTCTTAATAAAGTTACTTTTGATGATGCAAATACTTCTGAGAATAAAATAATCTTTGCCGATAATGTCACTGCTGAGAATAAAATAGCTGGTAATATTAATATCGAAGGAAATCCTACTATTGAGGATCTTGTATCATTTAAGGATAAACGTACATTTGAAGATCATGTGTATTTTGAGGATAAAGCTTCTATTGAGAGTGAGATTCCTTTTGAAGATCGTGTGAATTCTGTTTCCAAACTTTACGCTGAGAATGAAATTATTGCTCTTGAAGGTAAAGCAAATGTTAGCAATAATGCTGTATTTGATGATAAATTTACTTCAGAATATGAAGAAAACAGAGAAGAAATCACTAACATAAGTTCCCTGAAAGATGATAAATCTGTCGGTGACATTAACGAAAAGCCAATGAAAACTTGCGATGACACGGAGTATAAATTTGACGACTTTTTCGATTCTAATAGGGGTAAACAATTACGGAGCTACTTAAATGAATTTAAAAAAGCCGAATATACACAAAAACCAGAACCCGCAAAAGACATCGAAGAGGCTATTTTACCAGATTTATATCAACCGTTGAAAAGTGTAACAGGTGGTTCGGTTGATGGATTCTATAGTGATGAAAACGAGATGTTAGAAATCAGTAACATTTCCAAAAATATTGATGCGGATGACAACGTGAGAACAATTAGCTCAATCGAATATCGTTCAACAAGCTGTGATCGGTCAATCAGTAGTTCAATGAGTTCGATAAGCCCTTTACCCAGAACGACTCCAGGATTTATGGAGGACAAGGCCACATTTCTAAGTTACAAAAGTCCTTGTAGAGATTCTGACGTGCCTAGTGAATTTAGCGAAGATGAAAAACCACTGGTTCTCAGGATAGATAAATATTTCGAACATAGTCCAGAGTTTTTCGGTGCAAGAAAGTCGGGATCTCATCTCAGCTCAGATGAAGATGACGACAAGCTAATTAAAAAGAAGAAAAATGAGATGTATTGTGCCATCAAATCTGAACAAATGTCTAAAGAAAGAAGTCACCCAGAGTTTAATCCCGGTAACCATTTGCAAAGAAAGAAAACTAATGACTGGATTCATACATCACATGAAGAAAGCGACGATGTGTTTTATAGTACTGTGAATAAATATGATGAACATAGCAAACACACTTTCATTGACTCGAAATTTGGTAAAACTAAATCGCCACTCAGTCTACCTGAAAGCAGTACCCCTTTATTTTATCTTCCGGAAACCTCCCGCCACAGACGTATATCAAGTTTAGATAGCCCCCAATCTATAAAATATCTCATCAAACAAGAAACCATCGAACCAGCACATACTGACGAATACAATCTCATGAAAAATGAACATATAAAGCTTGGCTTACTGGAGAAGACGAAAAGTGAAGATTTGTCTCGAGATCAACATAAGCGATCGTTTTCAGTGTTAGACGACGAAATTGAGGCAATTAGATCACAATCTGGTAGAAGAAACAGTGAAAGGGCGTTGAAAATTATTCAAGAAAACTCAAAAATTCTGCACCGTATTCTGGTGAATCAAGTGAATAAATGCAGCATGAGAGATTCTTTGCAAGAAGAATCAGTGGAAGACATCAATGATTCTACTGAAAAAACATTCAAATTTCCCAACGGCAGAAACCAAAAATATCTTTCATCTCCCCGATCCGCGAGCCTCGATGATCACTTATTAAAAACAAATGATTTAAATCCATTGCCGCGTGCTGATTCCAGCGCTGTGGAAATCGTTAAATCCCCGATACAACAAAGTTTACGATCGCCGGTTGCGTCAGGAGGCGAAATGACGCAATTCCAAAATACAGCTGATAAAAAGTACACACCAATAAGACCAAAGTCGTTTGAGTCTCGCATATTCAGTGAAAGATCGCTAACAACTGAAAGAAAGGCATTGTTCTATACCGAAGCCACGGAATCAGTTGCAAAAGCTAAACTTGTCGACGAAAATAAAACCGACATGTTCGGATGGGAAAATAAGGGTTTTGGTGTTAAGCAAAGAAAAACCTCATTCAAGGATGAAAAAAGTCCTTCAGCCCCTTTGAAAAATGATAATATTTCAGAGTATATAGAACCAAGTAAACCTTCTTACAGTTACGACTACAGGGGGGATTTATATAAATCCGAAATAAGCCATGCAACAGAACACCAAGAAAGAGTTCAAAATTCAAGACTTCTGCAAAATAATCCGACTGCTTCTGAAGTCAGTTTACATTTGCAACCAGTTGTTTCATTTCCAGAATCTCCTGCTCTGGAAAAGAATTCTTCTCTTACAGCTGTAAGTGACACAATGCTTGATCTAATTGATAGTTCCCGTGAAATCACAGAATCACATAAGATAGAAAACAACAACACAGTCACCAGCACATACAATCTCTCACCTCAGTACAAGTATTCACAGAGATCGAGCGACGCCTCGAGCTATTTATTAGATGGATCATTTAAAAATCCTAAGATTAGTGACTTTTCTTCCGCACACGTAACAGATAGCTTTTCAAGGGTAACAGATTGTTCTCCCATCGATAGCAACAGCAGACCTGAGGGACTAAAGTTTGCTACAAGTCAGTCCAGTGACATGTTTATAATCTCTTCATCCATGAGTTTCTCTTTTGAGCCTTCAGTAGAAGACCAACCCTCGTCCAAGCCTGGCACCTTTAACTCTAGCGACACGCTATGTCAATTAACTTCTTTGGACCAAGTTTCAACACCGATAAGTCCCAAGGTAACTTTATTTTCCAATTGCTTGCTTATTCCAAAGCTAGAGAAAAGTTCATAAAATATTGTAGAAGTAGACGAAACATATTTCCATCCGCCTTTTGTAGTTTAAGTGAATAGTATCATATTCCTTCATTCTTTAATTTATGTTGATATTTCAGGCAACTTCATATCCCATCAGCAAGGAATCTCTCGGGATATCCCAAAGAGATCTATCTATGGAGTTGGATCGGTTTAAGCTTTCTTCCGAAGAGGTCTCCTACAAGCCAAATTCTTATGATACTTATTCTGGTTGTGCAGCTTCCCTCAGGACCCCTTCGAGCCCCACCCCGAGTTACGACAAGAGGCCCCCAAGGAGCCCCGACAAGGACAGACAGAGGGCTCCCATGAGCCCGGAGAAGGTGTACAGCCCGTTTCCCGTGAGAATTGTGGCTAGACAACCAAAAGAGCTCGGGCTTCGATTAGGTCTTTACAAAGATCCTGTCAAGTCTCCGTCTAAATAGTTTTTATCTTTACAAATGTACTGCATTGATTTAACATTGTTTCCGATGTACTATAATAATAATATTTAATTAGTATGGTTTTCCGGTTCGATTGCAAATTAGTAACATTTATAATATACCTGCATTTCCAAGTTCACAGAATCCCAAACGCATATTATACTCTACATACTAATCGCCATCTGTTTTCTGCAGAATTTAATATGTTTAGTAAACACATGTATTTTTGCTAATTCATAATGGTGATATTTTAACAATGAAGATTTTTGACCATTTTTAATCATAATATGTATATGTACATCTATCTATTTCACTCTCAGATAATTTGTTAAATAAAAGTACGTATTGTTATGTAACAATTTGTATTCTCCAAGTTTGACAAGTGTTGTAAAATATTGCCATCATGGCTAGTTTTTTTTAATTTCTTGCTGCGAATTATTAAGTTATTCTGCTGGGAGCAATACATTACAAATGTATTAACTTGTTTGGTTTTGATAAACAATTTACTTCATTTTATGTCCTTTCGTAAAAACTGTTAGAAAATTAGGTCAAGTAAGAAGCTTTACTCGAACAACATTTTAGCTGTGTAAGACCAAAACTATATACCTACCTACAAACTATATTTTTGTAAAAAAAAACACCCATAAATAACAAAGGAAATGTACATAAATTTAGGAAACATTTTTTCATGTAATGCTGATTTTTTTTTCCTGGCTGCCTCCTGTCATAAATAAAAAAATCACAATGCTGTGTACCTACCTAACTTCATCTATTCAATTAAATTACGTTTTTCTTGCTTCGTGTTTAAGTATTTCTTCAAACACAAATCACAAATATTTCAGTAACTCATTATGATGCATCCGAATTGATGTAATGGGATTGAAAAACGTTTTTATACATTTTTTAATAACAAACGTTTTTAAATATAAATTTTAATTAATTTCGGCATTATACGTAGGTACCTACCTACCAATAGGTTTTAATGTAAATTCCTTTCTCGTAGGTACCTACATAGGTAAAGTGCAAAATTATGTTTACTTTCAACTTCTCATGCATATTTATGCTATAATAGGCCAGGCTAAATGAAACAATGCTATATCATCATAATTATAAAACCGTTAAAACATATTCTGTTCTAGAGTTTTGATTTTTTCTAATTTGCAATTTACCTTGTCTTATAAAGATTATATATAATAATATATACCTAAGCAGTTATTTTTTTTTCTTTGAATGTACCAATTTTATTTAATCCGTCCTACATTTTCTTTTTTTGACAAAAATAAAGAAATTTTATTATAAAATTTTACTAAATGACACCACGTTTGTTATCTTGCTTCAGATATCATCAATAAATTTTATTAATTATTATTTTCACATGAATAGTAGAATACGTAGTATCTTATTAAGTACCTACTAACCAATGTATTGGCTAAATAATGTTTCGTTTCCTGAAGACTTACGTCGAGCAACCTATGGCCAGAGGGAAACTTTGAACCTAATGGACCTTTAATTAGTGCCCAGAAATTCGAAGTAACAAATATTAAATTATGACTTCATTTTGGTATCAAATTCATTCTTTAAGAATATTGATGAGATTGAAATTATAATTAGCTATCTAGGACGAAATTTTAGTTCATTAATATTTGTGTGAGCTAGCGATGGGCATAATCGAGATATCCAATCCGAAGTAATCGATACGATTTCATTCAAATACACTCGAAATGAAATCGAATTTTAAAAATTTCTATTACCTGAGGGATATTTTTCACAAACTATGAATACCGTTAAAAATATGCGAAGATTTATAATTTATTTTTGTCATAGGAATTGTGTTAAAAAGCTAAAATTAAACTATTTTCATTCATTGATTCTCAAGCGATATAAAACCATGCATTCCGAAACGGTTCCAATTGGCTACAACGTTGTTATGACGTAGAAAACGCTACTGGCTGGTAGACGGCTATGACCGGTGTGACGTCAACAGCGTCGTATTCTCGA
Source organism: Limnephilus rhombicus (assembly GCA_929108145.2). Lineage (NCBI taxonomy): Eukaryota > Metazoa > Arthropoda > Insecta > Trichoptera > Limnephilidae > Limnephilus > Limnephilus rhombicus. The sequence goes on along the minus strand of OV815270.1, from coordinate 57,914,632 downwards.
ACAAAAATATACATTTCGTTTTGGCGGCAAATCAAAAACGGCACATTTTAAATCGTTTTAGAAAAATTTTTCGTCAGCCTAAAAATATAATAAAAACACCTTCATTGTAGTCATTTTTTCTTAATTTTTTCGTAATTAAAAAAACAATTGAAATATCCCATTAATGTAATCGGAGAAATCGTATCACCGCAAATTTCATACGATAATTTAATTAATTATATTAAGATGTTTTGGAAACGGATATTTCGATTATATTATCAAAATGTTTCGATAATGCCCACAAATAATGTGAATTATTCCTGTAAATTGCCTACACCTAGCTCTATTAGAATTTCATTCGAGATGATAAAGACATAATATTTTTGTGTAAAGATGAATAATATCGTAGAATTGTATTTTAAGAGAATCTCGCCTTTCGTCATTTTTACTATCAGTAGTTATAAAATTAAACCTAAATCCATCTTTAAAAATTGTTTAGCGAATGTACATAATAATTGTAATCTTGTACAGATAATGTTAATGCAGTTGCGATTTGCATTTTAATTCAATTTTCAACGACAATTAATTTTGATAAGCAACCATTTTTTAATTCAATTAATTTTGATAAGCAACCATTTTTTACTGAAATGAATGAGTTTTTGATACTTAGTCAATTCAAGGGAGATAAACTTTTTGGCGTAGGAGTTGGCATTCAGTTCCATAAACCATTTTGCTGCTCTTGTATCTTGTATCATCGATTTTTTGGCAAATATATATTTTAACAGATCAAAAAACATAAGAATTTTGATGCGAAAAAGTCAATTTTATCCAAAATTTCAGATAGAACGTTGTTGTTCTGGAACCCTGGGGGCACGAGATAAAATAATCAAATCTCTTGTATAATATTACTAGTTTATCTCAGTAAGTAGGTAGAGGATTTTTAGCTGCCTTGGCAAAAACCGCTCGGATTCTAATACGAAAAAAATTTACAAAATAATCATGTCTGTCTAATTGACTGAAAGTCCTGTTTTAACTCGACCGACTTGCATTTTATCTGTCTGGAAATTTGTTTCTACGTTCCGTTTCCGTTTCAAGATGGTGGCCGTTTTAATGATAGAGTCATGATTCTTTTTTCAAATGTGAAATTTTCGTTTTGATTTGGAAATCCTTATACCTACGCTTTTTTTCAATATCTATTCAATACAGCAAGTTTAAAAAAAGAATTTTCATTGAGATAGTGACGTCTCTTTGTAGAAATTATACAATTCCTTATTTGAAATAAACAAAATGTTACAAAAATATTTTACATTTTGGTTTATAATTGAGTAGGTATTTAAGTACCTACTTACAAATCTTATGATTTCAAAGAAAATTTGGGTTTTGATTTATTAAATAAGAGAAAATTAGAAACACACCTTTTTGGACGCGAGGTCTACGATTCACGGATCTACTAGTAATGTCACGAACGATTTCCCACGCTTGAAATTTGGTCAACTTTGTTGAAAGATGGTCCCCGTTTGTGTATTACAGTGTTTCGACAAAAATTAAGTTTATTATTTAAAAAAATTAACCTTTCACTAATCAAATAACATATTAAGTTGGATAGCAGAATTTGTCTTGCGCTAATGAAGTTTGGGGAATGACAATGAATTCTGTACGTTTTTATATTGTGTTCTTTTTTATGTAAATCGTAAATCTAACCTAACCAGGGCGATTATATTTTCTAAAGTGATTTTTTCATTAATACCGATTATTCCTTTATTTGGCAAGTTAAGAAATCGCAACTGAACAGAAAACTCTATTTTGTAATTTAGCTATTGCAAGGAATAAATAAATATTGAATACACAGAAAGTTGCCTTTGAATTTGCCACAAATGTTTGTAGATTGGAAATATAAATTATTACAGGACGATACAATTATAAGAATTGACTCAATTGCTCTTATGTACAAGATTTTAAAAATGAGTACCTACTCGTACTAGTTATACAATATTTTCAATATTAATATGACATTAACCTATGCAATCCGTTGTATTCTATGACAATATTTACAATACAAAAATGTAATATACATACATAGGTGAATATTGTGTTTTATTTTTTTTTACCAAAACCCCTATTTAATTTAACTCCTCAGGCCTCGGGCCCATTTTGTCGGAAGATCTAAATATTTCCGCTTTGCAATAAAATCCAAATAAATTGAATATTTCTGAATTCATACGAAAACAAAAAAGGTGTTTTTAAAAGGTGATGAAATATGCTATCAAATTTTATAATTCGAATTAAACATATATATAATTTTTTAAATATAAAAATTGTAAATGAAAACGTAAAAAGTTTTAAAAACATGGCTCACTTTATGCTTTTTGCTAACTAAAATCACTGATAACCCCAAAAAAATACTCTCATATTTTATTAGACATATGTATTATTACATTTCATGTAAAAATGATTAATAAAATTTTCACAAATTTTTTAAATTTTTAGATTTGAATATAAAGCGTGATGTTTTCTCTTTCAAACACAATATGTCTAACCACGACAATAAGGGTGACACAACGATTTCTATGAGACCTATATGAGTAGTTCCGAAAAGCGAACAAATTAGCCCGAGTGGTTAAATGTAGGTTTTTACGGAGAAAAAAACAGTTGAACCTACTTGCATATTAAAAGAATCTATCTTCGATTCCTGACTTCTCCTAGTCGTTTTCCTCGATACGTCGCGTCGTTGAATGAATGAATATTATTTCATAACAATTACAGTTTGTTTGATTAATAATAATCGCTCTGCAAGCTCTTCGGTGGAAGTACCAACTACTGTTATCTGAATTACAAATGTTCTTAGTTATAGTTTAACCTCAAACGACATACAAAAATATTGATGGATTCTACATACTCGTATTTGCATACATTTCCAGATAGGTGGTAAGCAGTGGCGTAGCTAGCATGGGTGGCACCCGGGGCGGTTGACACCCCCCCGGGGCGTAGTGTCACCCCCCCCCCCCTCCTATGAAAGTTGACTTGAGAAATTCAAAACGCTAATAATGTATTGGTCGAGTGCACCCCCCTTCGGGTGGCACCCGGGCGGTCCCCCCCCTCCCCCGCCCCTCCCACGCTACGCCACTGGTGGTAAGTACTGATGCATGCACTGGTGTAACTTTATATTATACCCCGGCTTCACGGTTGGAATAAAATAACTGATAATATAATGTACCTGTATAAAAAGTAGGTTGTTAGTTACTTCGTGATTTTTTTACATTAGCTCCACACAAGAGGCCCTGAGGAAAAAATCCCTCGGGGCCTATGTCATCTTTATATGGGTCTTTTTAGAGAAGGAAAGGAGAGGAACTTCTGGGAAGGAAAAAAGTATAAGGGGTGGGTAGCAATCTGGGGATCAATGTGTCTAGGAGTGACGGACGATGAATCCATTCCACCCACTGCGGTGCAAGGCGGTGGGTCGAGAGAGTCCGACTGGAGAGGACTAAGTTAGGTATCTCTCAAAAATCTCTTCCGATCCGGCCCGCCACGCAGGAGGTGGTCAAACTCACTGGCCGCCAAGTACTAAACAAACCTCACCCCGTGAACCCGGGTACTTCTACTAAGTCCCCAAACGTAGCGAACCCCTTGGGGTGAACTAAGGCAGGGGTGTTGGTTGTCCAATAAATGCGGAGCGACGGTACCCATACTCGTCTCCCAAATTGTGATGATGACTACTAAACAGAAAGAGGCAAAACGGAACACTTTTGAAAAGTTATTAAAAAACACTTGAAAAACCTATACTAAACTAGTTCTGGTTAACCTAGTTTTTTTATCACTTTTGTTTTTTTACAAGTTTTTGTCTCTATTCGGTTACCACACCGTTATAAACTTTAAAAGCCATAAAAAATCTGCCATAAATTACCTCAAACGTGAAATACAGGTATTTTTATTTAATTCTATCCATTACTTCAGCCCGTTGTGACAGAAAGAAAAGAAAAGAAAACCAAAAAAATAAAAAAAATTCAGAAACTAAAATCATTCATAATAAGTCATTTATAAAAGCAAGGAACAAGATCGGGCCCAAATGGGACCCTTGCGGCACTCCAGACGGCATATCTAATACTCTTGACTCATAGCCTTCAAATAATACTACTCTTTGTACCAAAATAATATTTGTTTTTTTTTTTACATGAGCTCCACACAGGAGGCCCTGAGGAAAATAATTTCCCTCGGGGCCTATGTCATCTTTGGGGATGCTGTGTGGAAGGTTTTTTTAAAGGAGAGGAAGGAGGGGAGAGTTCTGGAAAGGAAGAGGGTTTAAGGGGTGGGTAGGAATCTGGGGTTCAGTGTGTCCTGGTCATCCGCCTCCACTACCTAGACAAACCTCACCCCACGAACCCGGGCACCCCTGTTAAATCACCAAACGTAGCGAACCACTTGGGGTGACCTATGGCAAAGGTGTTGGTTATCCAATAAAGGTTTCCGGGGCGGTGGTACCCATTCCCGCCTCCCACATTTATCTATTAAAAAAAATATTGGTTGGCGTATAATATATTACGTGAGTATATTGATTTTTAAATGGGGCCTCTACGGGATAGAGGTCCGCCACTGATACATCGGTATAACAACACTTTATTAACCGAGACAATGCGTCGGTGAAGAAGAAATGCCAAATAATCTAGGTAATAATACGGTAGGTAGATATTTATAATTACAATTAATACATGAATGTTGGTGACAGCGCTGAAACTGCAGTAACATTTTTTTTAATAAATCTTGTGACTGATTTGGGTGTTGTACCATGCTACACAGAATAATCTAAATCTTAATTAACCAAGTAGTCCAGATAATTTTCTAGGTTTGAAATCGCGATAACCCGAGAACGGTTCTTCGTAAGGAAAAAAATATTGACATCTTTTTTGTAGAAAATTTTACGATCTACAAACTTTCTTTTGTTTATTTCTTCGGTATCTCTCACCATTTCAGAGATATACGCAAAAAACAAAAAATTATGACATTTGACCTCGGATTAAAAACAAGGCACAAGAGGGATCAATGGGGACTTTTGACCCATACAAAAATTCAGCTTGTTGGGAATTAATGCAAACTGGAATGTCTATTTTGTCTGGACTAACGGTACCTACAGTAGATTAATATTGGTATTATATCTACCCATACAGAATTTCTAGCATAAATATTATAATACTAGCTGGTCCCGGCATGCGTTGCTATGCCATTTAATAAAGAAATTGTTTCTCCCTGAGTGTCCTTTCCCATTCGTCCCGTCCCCTTCCGCCTCCCCTTCTTCACCTGCGTCCTCTTCCCCTCTCGCGTTCCCACTCCGTCACCTCCACCTTCCCTCTCCCCACTTCACTCCCCCCCCCCCCCCCTTCTCCCATCCCGCGAACCCCCCTCCCGAGTTCCCCTCCCCCCTCCACACTCCAATCCCCCCCTTCCCCCGTCCCGCGAACTCCCCTCCCGAGTTCCCCTCCCCCCTCCCAGGTCCCCCTCCCCCTCCCAGGTTCCCCACCCCCTCCCTGGTTCCCCTCCCCCATCTCTCCCTCCCTCCCGCTTTCCATAGCAATAACCGCTTCCTCGCGTGCCACCAATAGCATTTTTTTAGACAAATTTCATAATTCCAGAGCTCACTGGAAGTTTTATAAAAACCTTGTCCTGACAATAACGAACACACAAAAAAAAAATTATCCAATTTGGTGCAGTTGTTCGAAAGTTATGCGCTTAGCAACACATTCAGCGATTCATTTTTATATTTAAGATAACTTCTAAACAAGGTGTCGGGCGACTAGTACTAGGTACCTACAAGCGGGAGGAAACTACGGCACATTTGGAGTCGATTGTGTGGTACTTATAACTTTTTTTGATTGAAGCTTCTGTTTTCTAGTAAAGTCCGAAATTGTATTTTTAAGGTAAAATTTGGAAAAAATTGGTAGCTACGTAGTTACAATCTGCTATTCTAATTAGATGTAAACAAATCTCTTTGTAAAACATCACTTATAAAAATTATCTACACGTTTCAAAGCCAAAGGTTTCTTCGAACCCTGACAAGGAAACCTTTGGTTTTGAAACAGTACCTGGCTATTCAGATCTAGACACAAAACACGGCTAACTTTGCAAGCAATGTTTCAATTCTGAATGGTAGTCTTATACCAGGGCGATACCGAGAGTATATTCCACTCTGAAACGTACCGCAAATGTACTCGTGCCTTGTATTATTTTTAATTAAATTGTGAAATTTCACAAATCGACCAAATAAAATGTACTTGCGCACACCGAGATTTGAACCCTCGACATTCGGTCGAGTGCCCTATCCCTCGACCACCGAGCCAGTCAGTTGTACACAGGTGTTCAGTTATTATAATTCCTGTGCCATAAAAATATTGGCCAACTGAATTTTTTCACATTGATCTATGAATTAAAAAAGACTGACAAAAATTGTCAAAAATTTGGCATTTTTTTCAGATGGTCAAAATATTTTCGCTTTACAATAAAATGCAAATATTAGGAATATTTCTGAGCACATTCAAAAACAAAAAACTGTTTTAGAAAGGTGATGAAATACGCTTTAAAATTATAGAATTCGAAATAAACATTTTTTTTTTTTATAAAAATTTTGAATACAAACATAAAAAAGTTTTCAATATGGCTCACCTTATGTTTTTCTAACTAAAGTTACTGATAAAAAAAAAAATGAAATCACTTACATATTTTATTAGACAAATTTACAACAAACACATATTGTAACCTCACTTTTTTGTCGCTCTATGTAAAAATAATTTTTAAAAAGTTACAATTTTTTTTTCAATTTGCGATTCAAAACTTTGTGTACATAAAATTGTACATTTTCCTTTTTTGGTGGCTATTTTTTAGATTGTAATATAAAGCGTGGTGTTTTCCTTTCTAACACCGATTAGAACATATTTCTAACTATGATAGTAAGGGAGTTACAGCGTTTTATATGAGACCTGTGTGCGTTGGGACAAATAGGGTCTCTTGTGATTAAACGGGTTAAACATCTTTTTAATGGGTATTCATAGACATATATGAATATTCATGAATATTCATATGTCTATGTGGGTATTAGAGGATATGAATAAAATGCCTTCCGTCGGCTAACTACTGCTAGTCTCTGATAGTCCCCGATTTTGGTAATTGTATATAGATATTACTCGACATTGGTTATTGTTCCCAATGGGTTGATTGATAAAAGTAGGTCTCCTTTGAAATAACTTATCTTATATTATTACGTATTGACGCATTTGTATATTTACAAAACTGTGCCCCAAACTATCGCTCTCGTTTGACCTTTCAGTCAGTGTCTCAGTGCCTATCAGTTGATCATGGCCTCTGTACGTATTGTCAAGTGTCAAGAAGTCTATTAGAACTATTATTACTTATCGAATAAATTCAAACTCAAAATGTACCGTGTGCTAGGAAAACACGCGATCAAGGCGATCAAAGCCGGCGAATATAATCCTGCGAAGTTGGTAGCGGTTTCGGGAAACTATGCGAGTTCTAAATATTTTGGGAACGGGAGGACTGGAATCCATAGCCTGGTCAACTCTGTGGATAAATTATTTCCCAACAGAGCAGATTTTCCCAGCAGACACATCGGGCCTAGGGACCACGATATTGTAACCATGCTGGATTTGCTCGGATTTAAAGTAAGTTAATTCCGACTTTAGTATATTTTTAATTTATAGATCGAGTACCCACTTCCAGAAACTTACCAAAGCACCAGCATTTTACCATGGAAAATCTTAGGGCACATAAATAAACTTTCGCCTTCCAGCAATGTGTTTGTGATTTACCCAGTTAGCTACTGGTCTGTTGGTAGGCAATGGGGGAATTTTTAGAAAAGATTAATTGTAGTCATGTATTGACGCGCTCTTGAGTTGCATTGGAATATGAATTAATTAATTAGATTCACTGTTGAAAATATGTTTTTGCGATAATTGTGCACGTAATGGATTTTTAAAGGAAATTTGATAATACCGCCACAACGATTACGCACCCCCTTTTCACAAAAAAGTAAACGAATAATAAAAATGAATGTTTCTTTGTTTGTTCCTTATGCGCTCCTATGCCATTAATCCAATTGCGATGAAACTTTGGGGATTTGATGTACGAAAGCCCAGGATGGTTTCTATATATAATAGTGAGCTCTGGCGTTATGAAATTATTTCCTTTACTAATCACACGATTGCGATGAAACTTTGGTGAATTGTTGTGAGCACGCCCGTGAGGGTTCCTTTGTATATACTGGTGAGCTCTGGCGTTATGGAATTTGTATGAAAAATTGCAATAGGTGGCGCTCGATCTGTTTGAAAAATGGGTGTATTTCATATAGTTTAGCGGCATGAAGGGAAGAAGTAAGGGGAAGGTGAACCCGGATGGCGATGTATCCCGGGGAAAGGGAATAAGGAAAGGTGAAGGTTCGCGGGAAACCGTAGAGGAGAGGGGGGAAGGTGGGCAAGGTGGGGAAGATGGGGAAGGTGGGGAAGGTGGAAGGTGAACGTGGGAGGGTAGATAAAGCAGGAAGGGACACGCAGGGAGAAACAATTTCTTTATTTAAGTTGCGTTACAACGCATTCCGGGAGCTCGCTAGTGTTTAATAAATCTCCAGTGATGTGTTTCGATGTGAATGAAGTGGAAGAAGAAATTCTGGGAAGCCAAAAAAAACGTACTTCTAATCACGAAATTCTAATTTGAAGTGTGGCTCCATCATAGTAAACAGCCTTCTTTGGTGTGGAAAAGGTCTTCTGCAGTATTTAAAAATTGACGTAAGAATCATCCAAAAAGGTAGTCAACTTTCGAAATGTGGAAACTGAGAAAAATAATTAGATTAAAATGGGTTTTCTTAAAATACAATGCCAACATTTGAATTAAATCAACTGCTGATGACTTCGTTGATATCCGCCGTGCAACGTGAGACTACCGTCTTGGGTAGTAATACAAAGAGATTATAAACTAAGAGATTATCAATAAGAATTTCCAAGATTGCTCCTAGAAATGAATACTTCATGACGAATAACAGCAAGAAAACAACACCTGATGATGATGAAGACAATACCCGATGATGATGATGAAGAAATCTAAATCTGTCATTCAGTGAATTTCCAAGAAGAAAATTTAAAAATTTAAGTAGAATACCATTTTTATAGAAAGCAATGCTTATGTCTATGTAACTAATCAATATATATTATAAAAGAAAGTGTACTTGCCGCTAAAACTCAGAAACGAGTCCCTGTACGACCAAATGGTATTGTAGCCCTCTATCCCCCATCCATGAAGAAGGTTCCCGTTTTTACCTGAAGGGCGTACTTTTGAAGATATAAGGTTTGGAAGTTTCGCCCTCTAGAAATTTCTAGAACAATACAGACCATTTGAGAGCATTCCACAACTCTCCAGAATATCCCGAAACATTCTGGAATGTTCGGGAATAGTCTGGAACGTTCGGGAATAATCTGAAGATCCCAGATAATTGTGGAATATTCCAGAATACACTCGAGTATTGTGGAATTTTCTGGAACATTGTGGACCATTCAAAGCCTTTTTTGTGTGGGTGGGGCTACCCATTGGTAGGGGTATCCGTCGTGGATTCGAACGTCAGTCCAATCTCATACCGATTCCCCGAGCGAAGTCGGGTATAGGTAAAACAACTTAAGTTGGAAGCAATAAAAATGCTTAGTATTGATGTATTGGTCTATCTGTGTGAACGTCAAGCGACGCCCACTAACCCGATAAGGCTCTCTATCTTGCTTACACCCACTTATTGTAACTAGTTAGAAGAGAGGCAAGTTTTACGACACCCTTTTGAGGCTATGCTTAGAGGGTCTCCTATTCATTCGGTTCGTAATTTGATTTAAACATACATGCACCTACATTTCGCAAGTGACAAATAATGACAAATTTGAAATAATAAATAGTTTTCATTATTTTTAATTCGAATCTTTATTAGTAGATTTACAGAGTGTTTGTAAAGTGTGAAAGTTTAATATTTATTACGACATCATGGAGTCCTGTTACGAAACGGAACGTGGCTAAAATGGACCAACTCGTAAAATTTTATTACGTATTTTTAATTATTTTACTTAGTCATAATGTAAAAAACGGTGGTCAACTTTTAAGCATAAATGACTTGATTTGACGTCTAAGGCAACTGGAGTATCACAGACTAGTACCTATTCAACAGTTAATCTTTTGTACCTTTGTGTTAGTAATCTGTTATATTTTAGATAATATACGTATAGATAGTTGCTGATGATGACTGATACATAATTTTTTTTTTTTTTTTTTTAATTTTGCCGGCAACCCGGTCGTTTATTGTAATAATAATCATATACACACAAGTTAGTAGCCCGCCTCACTAGACTAAGTCTGTTCCGAGGCGGGTAAATTAAATACATAATTACTGTTGCTGATGATTGCCAACCCATAATTATAAATAATCCATTAGCAGCCAAATTTTTAAGCACAGATTTTGGAAATCACACTTCCTTTCAACATTAGGTTCTCAGTTTAGTTAAACCAAGTAATTCATGCGTATTGAGTTTTAAACGAAACTTTACAAATGTCAAATCCGTACAAAAAAAAAGCGGCAATGGAGATGTTTTATATGGGAAATTATTAACTTTGCATGAAAACCAAATTTAAATGCATGTTTTTCCATCTATCCCGACCGAAACCGATGTTTCTTTTGGTTATTAAGTTTAATAATAGTTTAGTTTTCAAAATATATGCCTATTAAACGTGTAGAGCGGCATGTGGCGGCTTGTGGATTATTTACTTTATAAAATATTATATAAGTACGAATATTATAATAAATTAATCTTTTTAAATAACACAATATTTTTTTAACCTTGTCGTTATTTATGAATACCCATTTGAATTCAATCTTGAAGATTATCACATTTAGTTAATAAACTTATTTTTCTTCCTAAACCTTCAGTATTTCTATAAAAATGTTGTAAAACAACATTAGTTTTATGTTACCGATTTAAACACGCTTTGGATTCGAATTCTCAATTGTGAAATAATTTTTGTTCATATGAAGCGGATACTTTGTGATGTGACATTATTAATTTAAAATAAAACAATAACTTTGTAAACACCACTTTTATTTATATACTTTATGCCGACCGGGTTTCGCTACAACCGTAGCTTCATCAGGGCAGTATAATACTCTGCTAACATTAGGTTACATTTGTGTTATAATATATAATTTACCAAAAATGGGCTGGACTCGTCAAGTGGAGGAGGAAGAGGGAGGCATAGATGGAGAATTGGGAAGGGAACGGACGTGTTCTTTATCAATAGGGAACAATCTTAGTATGGGACTTTTAAAAGTCCCATACAAAAGTCCCAGGGAACAATCTTAGTATGGGACTTTTAAAAGTCCCATACAAAAGTCCCATACTAAGATTGTTCCCTATTGATAAAGAACACGTCCGTTCCCTTCCCAATTCTCCATCTATGCCTGCCTCTTCCTCCTCCACTTGACGAGTCCAGCCCATTTTTGGTAAATTATATATTATAACACAAATGTATAACCTAATGTTAGTAGAGTATTATACTGCCCTGATGAAGCTACGGTTGTAGCGAAACCCGGTCGGCATAAAGTATAAAAATAAAAGTGGTGTTTACAAAGTTATTGTTTTATTTTAAATTAATTGTGAAATAATTATCAATTGCTTTTTTGTTAAAAGCCTAAAACGAAACATGCTGTATGAAAGTTTTGCATCTGTGTGAGTACCGTGATGAAGTCAACTTAACTTGCGAGACCTATACCCCAGCTAGTTAACAATAAATTCGAAATATCAAATACTAAAAATATATTAATAATTCCATGGATTCAAAAATCATCATACGATTGACGTATGTACGAAGAATTTTAAGGTTTCGTCTGATATTTTTTGATAATGCAAAATTAATTATCTACTCGAGACAATTAATAATACTTACTACTCTTATTATTACAGTAAGATAATATTTGTAAATGAACAGCAAACATCCGTTGGTCAAATTAAAAATATTATTGCTTAGAATATTTGCTGAAGGAATTACAGAAAATACAGCATTTTAGGATATAATTTGCTTTTGGTTCTTATTAGCTTCACGCCTGCCTCTGTGAGGACGGGTTGTTTCACAGAATTCGAACAATTCATCGAAGTTCTAAGTTAAAATTCAAGTTCTGTAAAGTTATATTCAAGTAGGTACTGTTATTATTGGTTGTTACACAATAGGTACATCATTACCATTACATAGTATAAAATGTAGTCGCTCAAAATGTATGTGCGCATCTTTTAAACTACGCAACGGATTTTCATGCGGTTTTCACCAATAGATAGAGTGATTCAAGAGGAAAGTTTACATGTATAATACATGCTTATTATAGTAGAGAAATTCAAATATCCAATTCAGGCAGCGGGCAGCTGGCAAGCGGGTGGTGTGGATTTTATAAAGGTTGGGTAATGGCGTTGTGTTTCGTTAGCCACAGCAACGTGTGGCCGGGTCTGCTAGTATTGGATAATTTGGTTTGGGTGTGAAACCAGTATGTACCTTTCTACATTGTATTTTAACCCGTTTAATCACAGGAGACCAAATTTGTCCCACGTCAAATAGGTCTCATATAAATCGCTGTTACTCCCTTACTATCATAGTGAGAAATATATTCTAAACGGTGTTAGAAAGGCAAAACACCACGCTTTATATTCAAATCTAAAAAATAACTACCAACATAGTAAAATGTACACCTTTATGAAACCAATGTTTTGAATCGCAATTTGAAAAAAAAATTTTAACTTTTGGAATTTTTTATTAATTATTATTTTCACATGGAACGACATAAACGAGGTGACCATAACGTTTGTAATACATTTGTTTTAGAATATTAATGTGTTTTTTTTTTTCGTTTTCAGTCATTTTAGTTTGAACAAACGTACGGTGAGCCATTTTTAAAACTTTTTTATGTTTTCGTGCAAAATTTTTATATTTCAAAAATTATATGTATAATACTAATTATAAAATTGAAAAGCGTATTTCATCAACTTTCCAAAAGAGTTTTTAGTTTTCGGATGTGTATTTTTTTATAAAGCGGAAACATGTTGACCATCTGAAAAATACGCCAAATTTTGTGAAGGATTTATTCCCCTCGTTGTGTTTCAGAGCCTCGACGAGCTGACCAACAATGCCGTCCCAGCCAATATTAGATACAACGGAATTATGGACATTGAGGAACCTGTCGGTAAGCTTCTACCTGATTTCTGTATTACCCATCGTGTCGCGAGTAAACCTTTCATTCATTGAGCCAATATTATTGACCTGCCAAAAGATTTTTCAATAGAAAATATCGTTTCACTATATTGGTTGATAATATTCGGGTAAATTTTGGGGATCGCTGGCAACGGTTAATACGCACTTTTTTTTGAAAAAATCTTTTGATTCACCTTAATTACATTAAAAAACAACTATTTGCATTGGGGGAAGTGGAAAATATTTTTGTGTAACATGGTTTGTGATACAAAAGACAGTGCCCCTTTATAACGCCTACTCGCGTCAAGGCAAGAAAAACATCCCAGTTTTCAAGTAGTTTAGCGGCTACGCTAGGTTTGTGTAACATGGTTTGTGATTCTGGCGTACAATCTCACAAGACGAAAGCTAATTTTAATTTTACGTAATGAAATTTAGAATGAAATATTTTCCACTTCCCCCAATGCAAATAGTTGCCTTTTAATGTAATTAAGGTGAATCAAAAGATTGAAAAAAAAAGTGCATATTAACCGTTGCCAGCGATCCCCAAAAATTAATAATATTCGTTTCCCAAAAACAAATTACTTGGGTCTGATTGTATGAACCTATGATTTCGGATCCGTAAAATCGTCGCTTTTTATTGACTCACCCGGTTCTAAATTACAGGACAGATGGCCAAAATGTTACCTATGAAAAGACGTAGGTAATGTGAAATACCCAAGTTAAAATAAGATAATGTATCTGCTAACGTTGGCTTACTGGATGAATTTCAACCCATTGACAAGCTACTATCAAGTTTTACGGGACTTTGTTATACATAAATAAAAAATATACAAATAAATTTCAAAATATATTTTTTTAAATATTGTGTCACATGTATATGTAATGTATATAACAGATACTTAGAAAGGACAATTAATAATTCTTTAAAAAAACATTCCAATTTGTATCGACACTAGCGCACACCCATGAAAAACATGGGATAGCAAAAAATGTTTTCTTGAAAATGAAAAAATGTGCGGAACTTTGAAAAACCACGAATTCTGCCTTTACTAAACTTGTGAAGATTAACCCTAACAAATTTAAACAAAATATATACACATTTCTTATACAGAATTAAAATAATTTTCTGGTATAAAATATTACATTATATGTAGATACTTTATCGCTTGTCTAAATTATTGATAAATCAGTTCTAATTTTGAAAATGACAATTAAAGTAATTTCCTGTTAAAGTATTTACATTTTATACATTTTGATTTAGTTTGGTGCCCTAGCAAGGGATCCCGGGTGTATGGGGTGAGGTTTGTCCAAGTCTTAGCGGCCGATGCGTCTGTCCACCTGCTGTGTGGCGGGCCGGATCGAGAGACTGGTTGAGGGAGGTCTTTTGACCTCTCCAGGCGGAACCTCTCGACACATCGCCTTGCACAGCAGTTGTAGGGATGGATTCATATGTCCGTCATTCCTGGACACACTGACCCGCAGGCTCATCCCTCATACCTATTTCCTTCCCAGAACTTCCTCCCCTTCCTTTCCTTAAAAAAACCCTCCACACAGCATCCCCTAAGTTGACATAGGCCTTGAAAATTGAGGTCATAATCAAAGCGACCAATGAGAGCAGACCAGCGTAATTTCCGTTTCATATCTCAACCAATAGGAGCCTTTGAAAGTGACACCACAATCAAAGTGGTCAATGAGCGCAGTTGTGCGTCGCAGGTGCAGTAATCGTCATTTGAGTTTCATCCTAAATCTAAATCATAGCGGGGCTATAGAAGTTTCACTTAAAAAAATAAAATTTTAATTTAAAAAAACAATTAATATTTACAAAATCAGTGCCTATTTTGAAAATGTCTCATAAATTCAAAATAAATCTGAATTCATTGAAAAAACTTACAATCACTCACATATAAACCCACAATCGAAGTTAGTTAGTTTATATGCTCTTGAAATATCTGCAGGGTCATTTTTTTTTACTTTGGAATTCGTGCGAATTGCAAAATTTAAAATAGTACTTTTTTTCAACTTAATTTTTAGGTGAATATGATTTGATAAAACGCATCCGTGATATAGCCGAAAAGAACCAAATATGGAGGTCTTACATCGGCATGGGATATCACAACTGCTGCGTTCCACACACCATCATGAGGAATATCTTCGAGAACCCTGGCTGGTGAGGAAACTTTTCATTTGCTTGGATAGATTGAAATATATCGGCGTTGGTTGCCTGGACTTAGACAGTGACCTTCGTCTTGTTTTGAAGTAAAGTGTGCTAAATTTCCGAATAAAACTGTAATTTGTATAAAAATCGAACCATCTCCGCCACTCGGCCGCCCGCCCGCGTATTTACAAAACCTATAACGATTCAGTCGCGGTAACGACAATTTACATTTTAAATATACCTCTATATTGGTTATTTTTTATCACATTGCAAAAACAAAAATTGTTCTAAAATCTAGATTAAATAATCTTTCTGATGTGTATATTAGAAATTAATACTTTTATTTCTAAATATTTAAATTTTAATATTATTCCCATATATTGTAAATACACCTCTATATTGATAATTTTTTATCACTTTGCAAAAACAAAAATTGTTCTAAGATCTAGATAAAATAATCTTTCCAATGTGTATATTAGAAATTAATAATTTTATTTCTAAATATTTAAATTTTGATATTGAAAATTCAAAGCGACTGAAACGCGGTAGGGATTGTAAATACGCCGCCCGCCCGCCATTCCTTTTGTATATATAGATATAGATAGAGGTTGTAGGTACCTAACCAGTCTAAGAACAAGATATAAACTCTTCAAAAATAGTCATGAGCAAAATGGAACCTTCTTGGCTCTTTCTGAATTTAACACGATTTTTTCTTTTATTAACTCATACAGAAGCCCAAGCACAGGACCTTTGTCATCTTTGGGGATGCTGTGTGAAGGGTTTGTAGGTGTCAGTGAATCCAGGAGCAACGTATTTTCAATTTGGGAGACGGTTATGGGTAACGCCACCCGGGGAACCATTTCTTGGATAACCAACACCCCAGCCGTAGGTAACCCCAAGTGGTTCGCTACGCTTAGTGACTTGCAGGGGTTCATGGCGAATGCGTTTACCCACCTTCTGCATGGCGGGCGGTATTGGGTATCCTAACCTAGACCTCTTCAGCCTGACTCTCTCGACCTTGCACCGCAAAATTATGGATGGATTCATACATCCGTCACTCCTGGTCACATTGACCCCCAGATTCTTACCCAACCCTTATACACGTTTCTTCCCAGAACTTCCTCTCCTTCCTTTCCCTAAAAATACACACTATCCCCAAAGATGACATAGGCCCTGAGGGATTTTTTTCCTCGTGACCTCCTGTGTGGAGCTATTACAAAGAGTCTGGATGGAGAGGTCAAAGGGTCTCCCTCGACCAGCCGTCCAAGCAGATGGTGGGCAGACGCATCCACCACCAAGACCTGGAAAACCTCACCCCATGAACTGGATACCTAAGTAACCGAACGTGGCGAACCACTTGGGGTGACATATGGCAGATATGTTGTTCATCTGATGAATGGTTTCTAGGGCGGCGGTACACATACCCGACTCCCAAATTGATTGTTCGCTGTAAATTGAGTAGAAAGATTGATTTATTAGCAGAATGTATTAATGGAATTAATTTAAAGATTGTTTGTTACCCATTACAAAAAGGACTACCCAGTACACCCCTTACCAACCCGAGGTGGCTCAGGGCCGGCTGGAGGGACTGCTGAACTACCAGACAGTGGTTAGCGATCTGACTGGACTGGAAGTCGCCAATGCATCACTGTTGGACGAGGGTACCGCTGCTGCAGAAGCTCTATCGCTGTGTTATAGGTATGTATATCTATAGGCCTACAGGTGTATCATCCTTAGTTAATTTCGTCACAGTACGCAAACAGATGCATTCCTTACGTGCAGCGTGTTTCGTTTACACTTTAATAAAAAAGAAAAAAAAACTATTAATGAATTTTCACAATTTATAGTTCGAAGCCAAAGTGTGTTAAATTACCTATGCCATTCGATTGCTTAGTTTGCAGAGCTACTTTGTATAAACTATTCAAAATATTAAAAAAATATATTAAAATACTAAAATATTCAAAACAGCTCACGGTGCCGAGAAAAACGAACCTTTTCTAAAAACGACACACGAGAACGGTTAGAACACCGAGTGTTACAAATCATTCTTGAAAGTAAAATGGACAATCATTGTCCTTGATTTCTTGAATGACAATGATTGAATAGTAAAATGGACGACTTGGACGAAACAAGTTTCTATTGCAGACAATTTTGCAACGGAAACTTTGGAGTCAATATATATTTTCAAATTGGTAAAAGTTTATAAAAAAACCTCATTTACTTCACAACACCCGTATTTTTTTTCTACAGTTTTAAAACTTAAATGCAGATATCTCAAAATCACTTTCCATTGACATTCAACAGTGAACCCTTCATGTAGGTATTGATGCGCCTCATGGCATGGTATTCTGAGCATTCTTTTCTAGCACCACCCTTCGAGTACGTCCATCCTTTTCCTTTGGCTGGGCCCAAATCTCGACACCGCGACCATACAGCAATGTGGCGAAAATTATAGCGCCAAAATGATTGTCATCTTGGTGACACTCGTCTTGGACACCAAGGTGACACTAGTCTTGGCTCTGAAATTAATATTTGTTCGTATTTCAGACACAACAAGCGCACGAAGGTGATCATGACCTCGGCGCTGCACCCGCAGACCATCTCCGTGGTGCGCACCCGACTGGAGGCACTGGGTCTGCAGGCGCTTGTAGTGGACGATGTGGCTGCAACGGACTTCACGCAGAGGGATGTGGCGGGAATCCTGCTGCAGTACCCCGATACGTTTGGGGATGTGAGCGACTACTCGGCATTGGCTGAGGAAGCTCATGCTAATGGGGTTGGTATTTGTCTTTTAATAATGGATTTTTTGTAGTGAAAACTTCTTTAGCATTGTTGTGATTTGAAACTCGAAGAAACGAAAAATAGCGACACTAAAAAGAGACAAACATATACATCTATAGGACACATACATACTTGCGAGAGGATGAGATAGTATAATCAGTCTCCTCTTTTGTGCGGTGCTTCGTAGCCTCCCAACTCTTGTCTACTTTATTTTTATGAGGGCTGTCTGTTTCAACGCTTGCTAGAGTAAAAGTAAGACAAAAAGCTGTTAGGTACTAAAGTTAAATTTCACCAAATTTTTCACTTCTGCCGCGTGTGAATTGCACACTCTGATTTTTATTATTCAATACAACAGATTAATTATCCATTTACAGTACAAAGTTTCTTATTTTAGCATTCTTAACATTTTGGAAGATCAGCATGTATACAAAACAGTTTTATTTTAAGAGTAATAAAATATGGGTAACGGAAGGTCAATGCTAGAAGGGCCTAAGTCAGTTTTGGTAATTTGATTTGGTACCAGAAAGTACGATGAAACGTCTCTCATTAAAATTATACGAGTACCAATGTCAGGTGTTTGGTAAAATTGTGGATTAGGTATCTAATGAAGAAGTCTTTCTTACGCCAAGAAATCGAAAAACAATCTTCATTCCTTCCGAAGGTATGAGCATGGTATGAGCGTTCCAAGAGGAATGGGCTATCATTAGAGTTATACACTATGTTAAAACTAAGTTTTGCAAGATTTGCAAAACTTCTGGTTTGTAGGCTAAATCTGTAAGTCCATACGGTACATGATATATCTGAGGATTTTTTTATTAATTTGTTCCAGCATATTTTTTGTATTTGGTTTCACACTACTAGCATACCCCAGCTTACTTTACCAACATTTGTAAACATATCTTTGATCTATATCTTTGATCTATATCTATATCATAGGGATTTAACACTAACAATGTCTTCCTCGCAAAAATAAAAAGTTGGTTGTTTTCAGGTGGAAAAAATATAACAAGCAGTAATTGTTGAATGAAACACTAGTATATATTGAATTATTTGGCGGGTATTTGATAAGCCGCCATAGCTCAGTGGTCAGAGCATTCGACCGGCAATCGGAAGGACACGGGTTCAAGTCCCGTTGGCGGCAAGTATCTTTTCTCGGAAGATTTTTCAATGTAAATGAGTGTTTCAGGCTGACAATTATTGCTTGTAATAATTGATATCTTTGATCATTATTTTGTCCCTTTATTATTTTAGACTTTAGTGTGCTGCGCCACGGATCTGCTGGCCCTCACCCTGCTCCGCCCTCCCGCGGAGTTCGGTGCAGACATTGCCATTGGTACCTCACAGCGCCTGGGAGTGCCTCTGGGATACGGGGGACCTCATGCCGGCTTCTTTGCCTGCAACCAGAGCCTGGTGAGGCTCATGCCAGGCAGGATGATTGGAGTCACCAGGGATGCAGGGGGGCACGATGCCTACAGGTAACAACTGATAACGATTATTAATTAGTTTACATTAGTCTAATGCACTCAACACAAAATAAATCAAGTCTGAGACAAAAAAAAATGCCGTCATTTCTGATAGACTTTGAGATATGTAAGAAAGTATAAGTGGGTAAGTTATAGATCAATCCCCTGAAATAATTTATTTTAACTGGGATCCGTTTCAAATCTGATGAACTGATTTGGTATCTATTCTTTTTTATAGATTTCCATTTACGTTAAGTACCTACCCATATACAGTTCCGAGATTCTCAACAAACAAACAAACAAACCAGGTCACTTATTTCTAGAAGATGTTCTCACACGTGGGATAGGTATTTTGATGTAAGTTGTACTACTTACTACCTAAGTACCTATTTAGTACAGTTGTTTATGGAATTGTTTTGACAATAGTTGTTGAATTATTAGCGGGAAAAAAATATGGTTTAGATTGAATGGAAAATTGGGAATATTGTAATTCGAGTTTAGGTAGGTAATGTGTTTTGATGTATTTGGGAACAAGAAGCAGGAAAGGAGAAGCAATAGTGGAATTATTTATTTATTTGAATCATTAACTAAATTTGCGAGGCGGATATGGGTACCGCCGCCCCGGGAACCATTCATTGGATAACCAACACCTCTGTCGTAGGTAACTCCAAGTGGTTTACTACATTTGGTGACTTAGCAGGGGTGCCCGGGTTCATGGGGTTTGTCCTGGTCTTGGCGACTGATGCGTCTACCCACCAGTAAGCGTGGCAGGCCAGATCGGGAGAGACCGATTGAGGGAGACTTTTTGGCCTCTTCAGCAGGACTCTCTCGGAATATCACCTTGCACCGCAGTGGGAGGGATAGATTCATATGTCCATCACTTCTGGACACCGTAACACCCAGATTCCTACCCACCCTTCATTCCTTCCCAGAACTTCATTTCCCTCCTTTCCTAAAAAAAAACCCTCCGCACGACATCTTCAATAGTTACATAGGCCCTGAGGGAAATTATTATCCTCAGGGCCTCCTGTGCGGAGCATCAAAATTCAAAGTGGTTGTGAGTTGTTATTTTATATAAGTACATTACAGAACATCACTCCCGCGTATGCTGAATTTGATATTACAAAGAAAAAAAATTGTCCATTCTAGGCCGCTCCACCCTTTTGTAGAGGATTGTACGGCCACAACTACAAATATTTACGTATATTATATTCATTTGAGAGACAGGTACTAATAAAAGTTGATTGCTTCAGACTTGCACTCCAGACGAGGGAACAGCATATCAGGAGAGACAAGGCTACTTCTAACATCTGCACCGCACAAGCCTTGTTGGCCAACATGTCGGCCATGTTCGCAGTCTACCACGGCCCACAGGGACTCAAGGATATTGCTCAGAGAATTCACAACTCTACTCTTGTACTCAATGAAGGTGATTATTCAAACATAATAATTACGATTTCCTTTTGATGTGGCAAAAAATTCTAATGGAAAAATCCACAAGAGCTTGAGGAAAATAGTCTTCTGAACAGCCAAGCACTTCCTAAATCTCAAATCTCCTTTCTCTTCCCATCCCAACTTCTTTCAGCCTCATAATATTATTCCCATAGACATAAAAAAAACCATGCAAGTGTTATTCCTTACCACCATGATAGTATAGTACTATTAAAATTTGTGTAAAATCAAGGTAATATCCATAGATATAAAACTCACGTAATATCAATTCAAATACAACTTGAAAATTATCTGTTAACCCGTTTAATCACAGGAGACCCTAGTTGTCCCAATACATCATATGCCGTTATAATCACAGGAGACCCAGATTGTCCCTGAGCGACCGTGCATTATAAAAAGCATGATATCTCTCGTTCTCTCATTCGAAAACGTGTATTTTCTTTTGTGTTAGAAAGAGAAAGAAATAATGCTTCTCATTGCCTTTCGGATATATGAGCTAACTTGTACAGATATTGAAATATCCCGATCGTAAATGACGGTTTTATTTCGCGCCAATTTGTGAGTTACGCTGACTTTGACAGCGCGGCACCATCCAACGAAAAACAGTTTTTATCATAAAACAAACCGAAATGTCCAGGTAAGCTGACTTGTATTTGTTAATTAATATATTTTCTATATGATATTGTTAAATTTCGTTGGTTTTGGTAATATAATAATGTTGTAATCTCATTTAGAAAATCAAAAATCTTTGAAATCATTGCAAATCCATTTTTAAATTCATCGTTACTAATTGAATTTCCTGTATTTGATAGATATTTTTATGCATATCGTAGAAGCATATATTTCTTTTCAATATTCAAGAAAAACAAGTGTGTCTTTTCAACGTATTTTTAAAAATTTCTTTGTTTTTATCATGTCGAACATCAAAATTTACCAATGTTTCAAACGAATGACATTTAAGAATCGTAAACACTAGTGATGGGATCAACAAATAAATTGAAGCGAGATAATTCGAATAATTGTTTGTATTTATTTTGTGGAACTAAATTTTAATTTAATAATTAATTTAAATTTTATTATAATTTAACAATATATTCATTTTATTTTATAAATATTATTATTATTGTATACAATAAATACGTAGAATAAGTACACATTTTGAATTTTATAAGTATATAGATATCAATTCGTAAAAAAAATTTAGCTACCAAAATTCAGCGATGGAATATAAAACTCGTTATTGTTATAATTACATTAGGAATATTTGGAAATGCGGTGATGACGCACCTCCGCCGACCGATTTATTGGATTTTATTATGCAAGGCAATGATTTTTACGATACCAGCAGCGAAGACGAAGCCGAAGGGAATGAGGAAGTTGTCAACCCGGTTGAAGTTTTCGAAGAGGTAAATTTATTTTTTTATTTAACACTGCACATGTACGGTGTTACGGTGAATAATATACAATAATAATATAACTGCTTTATTTACAGTCGTCTACATTTTTTACGGAGACGGTGGATGTGGGAATGGTGAAAATCATTGTCGATACCACGGATAACGGTATGAGCGCTAATAAAAATTATTGTAATAATAAATATTCAATTTAAAGCACATTTTGTTCATGAAAATATGTAAATTGAGTTCTATACTTGCGTTCTAATAGTTTTCTATATTTTCAGAATTGATGACAAACGACTGTGAAGCTGGCCAGGCGAGTGGCGGCCGCGCAGATGGTACATTTATTTATATATATATTTTTTTTTTGTGAAGATATGTATTTTGAATTATGTGCTTGCATTCTAATAGTTTATAATGTTTTCAGAAATGATGGTCATAGACGTCAGTGGCAGTGAAGCTGGCCAAGCGACCGACAGCCGCACAGATGGTACATTTATATATATATATATATATATTTTTTTTTTTTTGTGAAGATGTGTATTTTGAATTATGTGCTTGCATTCTAATAGTTTATTATGTTTTCAGAATTGATGACAGACGTCAGTGGCAGTGAAGCTGGCCAAGCGACCGACAGCCGCACAGATGGTACATTTATATATATATTTTTTTTTTTTGTGAACATGTGTATTTTGAATTATGTGCTTGCATTCTAATAGTTTATTATGTTTTCAGAATTGATGACAGACGTCAGTGGTAGTGAAGCTGGCCAAGCGACCGGCAGCCGCGCAGATGGTATGTTTTTATATATATATATACAAAAAATGTATATATGTATATATACATATATATGTACATTTTTACATATATATGTGTATATATATTTATCTCTGTTTAGCATAAAAAATTTACGAAAAAAATGATATTTTTTTATATTTTCTACCATTATTTTTAGAGTTCCCGTTCCTTGTTCCGCCAGAGGCGTCACGGGGCGTTACAGGTGTCACATCACACCAAAGTAGACGCGGTCGCGGCCGCGGAAACGGACGTGCCCGAGGAAATGGACGTGGAGGTGGACCTGAAAGCGGCAACATCGTCCGCGACGCCGTTCGGCAACGCCGCCATAGGGTACGTCCTGTTGGAGCGGGAGATAACTGGGTATCCGGAAATTTACCAAATGAGGTTTATAGTACGAATGACCAGGTACCTCCCGAGCTCTCGGCCTTATCTCGGGCCCAAACCACCCGTGCGGCTCGCGGTGGGCGCATTCGTCAAGCGCGAGGTGCACCCTTGCCAGCGCGTTCTCATTATCCGTCAACTGATGAGGCAGATGGTGACGAAGTGGATGACCCCCTGTCGGATACCGATGCTCATTTGTCGACGGATGATGAGAACGCATCGGAGTTCTCTTGGGCTGGCATCAGTACATATGCCGGTCAAAGGGAAACGTTTGTGCCCGAGAGGTCAGGGCCTACCGCTGTTTATAATAGTGCATATGACGCATTTCGAGCTATATGGACGGATGATATTCTTGATTTTATTGTAACAGAGACAAACAGATATGCATTAGACGCTCGGCGTCATGATAGCCTAAGCCTAACATGGAAGAACACTGACAGGAATGAGATTTTGGTTTTGTTTGCATTTTTCATGATGCTAGGCATTGTTCGCATGCCAACATTAAATTCATGTTTCTCAACCCTTTGGGTGTTTAAAACTAGTGCGTTCAGGAAATTGCTGACTTTCAAGCGGTTCTGTGAGTTATCGAGGTGTTTACACTACAACGACAATGATAGGACGTACACTAGCCCTGAAGACATGAAACTTTCTAAAATTTTGCCTATAATAAATCACTTGAATGCCAAATTTCAAGAACATTATGTACCATGCCAAAACGTTTCAATTGACGAGTCCCTAACATTATGGAAAGGTCAATTGGGTATGAAGCAATACATCAAAACAAAGGCTGCTAAATTCGGAATAAAAACACTTGAACTTTGTGATTCCGTGACTAGCTATTTGTGGTCGTTCTTTGTGTATACTGGTAAAACAACTGCTGTAAGTGATTCGTCACCGGGGGTCTTGAAATCAACTTCCACAGTTCTGAGGCTAATAAAGCCGCTTTTAAATAAGGGCTACACGCTTTGGATGGACAATTGGTTCAATTCTCCTCTACTAGCTAGGTTCCTCAAGAGAAATAAGACTGACTGCGTCGGGACATTGCGCCCTAACAGAGCCAATGTTCCACCAGAATTCGGTCGCATTAACATGGCGGACGGACATTACTTTGGTCGTCACGCTGGTGATGTCGCCGTACTATCGTGGCAAGACAAGAAAAAGGTGACGACAATATCGACTTATCATGGCGCGGAAATGGAAATTGGACCTTCTAGGGGTAGATCGAATATATACAAACCGAAGGTTGTCAGAGATTATAATAAATACATGGGAGGTATTGACAAAAAAGATCAGATGCTGGAACCCTACTTGATTGAACGCAAAAGGTGCATTAAATGGTACCACAAGATGTTCAAGCGTCTGCTCAACGTGAGTATTCACAACTCTCTTGTGATGTATCGCCAGTCGTCTCAATCGGACGAAACTAATTTAATGTTTAGGACGAAGCTCGTAATGGAGTTGGCAGACAAGCACCTCCTATTGGCACAGCGTCCGATGCCGAGACGACTACTAGTGACTGACCAGTTTTCCAACCCTGCCCGCCTCATCCCTGGTAACCACTTTCTAATGACCAATTTCACAACTACTGACTCACAGACTGAGACAAATGACCAACAACCTCCACCGGTAATGAAGAAACGGCGATTACGGTGCATTTGGTGCACCGACCGCAACAGGGTTGAAAAGAGAACAGTTTATGTTTGCGAACTCTGTGAGGTACCACTCTGCTTAGAACCATGTTTTAAATACTATCATACTTGCGTTTAGTTTTGCAGGTATGATAGTATTTAGAGCGGCGACCGTGGTGTGGGCAGAAAATAATCTTATTAGTTTTTCAAATGTAAATAAATCTGACTGAATATTCATTTTGTGTGGACTAGGGTTACAGGGGTTTCTACTTGTTGATACTGATCATGTATTGTTGTTTACTGACATCTGGATGGCTTATTGTGCGTATATTTCCCTCCCATAGGCGGTACAGTATCTTCTTTGCACATGTTAACGCTATATAATCGTCACTAGACCGCCCGTTGTGATTCTCTTGAGGAAAATTTTGCTACTACGGATCGAGGTTTGAATTAATTAGTTTGTCCAATGAATGCTTCTTATCACCGTTATCGAATTATCGTCAACATTGTTCCCTGCGATTCACGTACATCCAAGTAGTTTTGTTGGACTTCTGCAGATTAGAACGATCACAAGTCCTAGCACGGTCAAATCGATAACAATAGCGGATCGATAAGCTTAACTGACGATGATTTCATGTCGATTTCCCGAGCACGGTTGTGCTGTCGATATTGACAACGAAATAAGAACTGGCCCTACGGTATTTTTCAATAGTTTCTTTTCCGAATCTAGCTGCATAATGTTTATGTATTACCAAAAACCAATATTTCCTTTCATTTTGTTACAGGCTCTTTTTGAAATGTTTTCGTTTATTGAAATTAATGACTTTTATCATCCAGGCCGTTTTTGTGGGTTTACTTTTGTAAGTTTCTTGTTTTGATGGCAAGTTTTGTTTGTTTTTCAGTCAAATATTTTTCCGAACGCAAAAGAGATCAAAACTTTTGGGATTAAACATGTCTGAAGTGTTCACTACTTACGGTGTCGAATGAGTTATGATAAAATGCTAACACAATTGATTTCTTATTAATGTTGTGATCATCCATGTACGCTTAGGTGATGTATACATGAATCTATTTTGATCTGCTACACTTTTTTTATAACATTCTTTTCCTTTCATATGGCTCGAATAAATCATATCTTTTATAAAATTCTGGTATCCTTCGCACAGGACGTCCTGGTGGTTACGATGGCTATTTGTTTTTTTTCGTCGTATTGGCATAGCCCAAGGTTCATAGAAGATATATTTAATAAGGTTAGCTCATCGAGGCGGTAAAGCGGAGATTTGCTAGAAAGTCGTGATGTAGATTGAAGTCTATTATCCACTTGAAGATTTGAATTTAATTTATAATACAATACAATTTCAGTCAAGCTACGCTGAATGCATTTGCAATGATTTATTTCTAATACGTTGATAATTTTATACTATATATTAGCTATATTAAAACTATTATTCGAAATAAAAGAGAAAATCCCAAGAATATTTGCCTTACAATAATACATCGCCTTGGTGATGGTTATAAAAGACCACTAATCGGAATCGAAAAGTTGCTTGAAATGACTACAGCTGTATTTGGCGAGCGTGCGAGTGGCCAGAAACTTCGCCACCTTCCTTTTCCCCATGTCTTTCCCTCCCCATACAAAATAGCTCAAGCTCTTTTCATCAAAGCTAAGTGAAATAATATAATTTATTTATAATAAAACGTATATTTTTCCGAAGAAAGCAAAATTTCAACATGGATAAAGATCAAGTATTTTGCAACTGCACAAAGAATAATATAATATAATAAAACTGGTGAAAAGTGAAATAGATCGTTCCTTTCGGGCTCCGACCTGACCGCTATGAGCGAACCTTGTTAAATAAATTTTCTAGGAACCTTAGGTATGCCCTCTTTAACATATTTCTTTATCTTTATATACAAAAAAATCTCGTGTCACGATGTATGTTCGAGATAAACTCCAAAACTACTTAACCGATTTTGATGAAATTTTGCTTACTGTGTGTAATTTGGTCCAACATAAAGGATAGTGTTTGTTATAGGACAATGCTTTGTAATTATTTGTAAGTTCCATAAGTTTTTAGCAGATGGCGGTGTGAGTTCATTTATCGACAGAACATTTGGTTATCTAGGTTGGGAATTTATCCAGTAGATGGCGCTGTGTTCTGATCAACGCGTGTCCGGGTCAGCTGGTATGTATATGTATATATATATATATATATATACACACACAAAAGGCACAAGAGCTCTTTCCTGATAAGACATTATGACCAATGATGACCTGAAATATAATATTTTGGAAAATATATATGCATAAATGTAACTCATATTCTTTATATCACAATAAAAAAATATTAAAATCTGTTCCACCTTTTGTAAAGATTTTGAACTCGTTAGTTTTCTTGTAATTTTTTCGCCATTTTTAAATTTATCATTGCTATAATATAGCACGAATGAAGATGTAACTGTCTAGTAGTCTAGTCACGAATGAAGATGTAATAGTTTTGCATACTATTTGTGAAACATTTATTCTTTCATTGAAAGATTGTTGTTCATTGCTCACAGTGCGTTATTCATTAGCTTCACATTTATGTGTTTACGTAACTATTCTTATTTTTTAATTGGGTCAAAATAATAATCTGCGTAATTATAAAATATGTTATAATCTGTAACCATTGTTCCTTTGATATAATTTATGGGTAATCTATTTCTATCTCATTAATCTTTTATGTTATTTTAAATTGTCTCCCTCTTTATGTATTTTTTGAAAATATACTATGCTCGCACAATTATTATTTATTTACAGTTAAATGTTCTACTAGTTTTAAAAAAAAATAAAATTCCATGGTTTTGAGCAAAGTTATTGTTTTATTTCATAAAATAAAAATATATATATATATATATTTTTTACTGAACAACGCTTTTGTTTGAAGCAAGTAGTGTGTGCCATGATACGAGTTGTGTCTTTCAATTCTTCTCTACCTACGCCCGTAGAGAAACGGCAATAACATTTGTTAGGAAATAACTCTGAAACGACCGTAGAATGTATGTCGTATTCAAATTGACAATAAATACCATTTTATTTTATTAATATTACGCAAGTCCTTATTTATTCTGATCGAGTTTAATTTGTAGAACTTCATTTAAACAGAACATACATTTTATGCGAATAAATATCAACTGACCCCGCTTTCGCTCGACAATCGATTCATGTTTCGAATAAAAACATCGCACATCCCCACCGGAGCGTATTTGAGGTTAGTTTCGCCGTCTTTTGTCCGGAGACAGTTTGGATTTTGTTGCCAAAACATGATTCTAATTGGAATGTTTTTATAGTATTTTATTGTTGTTTCTGTCCTTTTTTAACACTGTGATCTAGTATGTTCTATATACTATTGAATTTGCGAAATATAACGACAGCATATTCATTTTTTTACGCGAATAGTTGAGATCAAAATGAAGTGTTTTTTGGAGGTTATTTTGTCGGTTCTCGTGATTTCGCTATAAAATACATTAAATTTTGCAAGAATTTTACAAAAGTGATATAAATTCATTATATAAATGCCTAAGGCATACGTGAATCGTGATTTTTTTTCGGAAAGACATTGTAAAATTAAAAAAATAAACTTAAAAAAAATAAACAATTTACTTTTACTTTTGCGACGCTCAACCAAAACAAAAATGTTTAACATTTATTTTTAAAATAAAAATGTATGAATGTGATAAAAAGTGAAGTGACGATTCTATTGCAAATTTACTTGAGAAAAGGAATCTGTATTTAAAATTTCAAGTGATTTTTATTTTACATACTTTTTTGGAGAAAAACCGCAGGTATGTATATTTCAAGCCAATTTACATTTTCAATATCAAAATTTAAATATTAAGAAACAAAATTGTTAATTTCTAATATACACATTAGAAAGATTATTTTATCTAGATTTTAGAATAATTTTTGTTTTGACAGAGGGATGAAAAATAACCAAAATAATGGTATATTTACAATATACGGGAAGAATCGAAAATTTTGCGCGCCAACCGAGTCTGGTATTAGGTTATGGATATATTTTTTTCATTATTCGAAGGGTTAAACCTCTCATTGAAAATAGGCGAATTCAAGGTCTGAAAAGGGCCATGCCCCACGTCCACACCTTTCTCTGTCGCACATGTGTTTTACGCGACTTTTTCTTTCGCTTACGGTCATTGTAAAGTCAGTAAAGTAACTGTACCTTCGCGAGAATGGATCGTATCAAGTTCAGGTCGGCATTTAAGTTTGGCGCGTACCGTACCAAGTACTTACCTAATGCTGTGTTCCCACCTTGACTATTCTATGGTCTATTTCTTAAAACGAAAGTTGAAGTCGATTCAACTATGGATTTCTATTGCATAGAAATCCTGATCCTCACTGATCTCTTTCTAAATCTTTTCAAATTAAGGAAAATAGATCAGCTGGGATCCCAGCTTCAGTTTTTAACTAAAACTTCCTGTCTTATTTACGTAGGTCTTCGTCAACGTGGTCTCAAGCTAAGGAACAAGGTATTCTTCGATACCCTCCATGTGGTGCCCCTGCCTGATACTCTGGAACAGATCAAGGAACGGGCGAATGAGAAGTGGATCAACTTGAGATACTTCACAGACGGGTCAATTGGCATCGCACTCGATGAAACCGTCACCATGAATGATGTGGATGATCTGCTTTGGATCTTTGATGCTAAAAATGTTGAAGAGGTGAAAAATGCTTAAGTACTTACTTTTAAATGTGATCAGTTCACGTGCCTAAAACTCTTCCAATTAGGTACATAAATATTTATAAAAATCAAAAACATTCTCAACAAAACAAAAAGTTAGTTGCTAAATCTGGCCCACGTATGAATTCTCTGAATGAATGTTTCTTGACTGAAAGTAAGATATCGGTGTACTGATTTAATTTTTTTTTATTGTAGGTGGTTAAAAATGGAGATGCTACCACACAAAGTATTTTAAACACAGAATTCAAGAGAACCTCTCATTACTTGACTCACTTGGTATTCAACCAGCATCACTCCGAGACCAGAATTGTACGCTACATGAAGCAATTGGAAAACAAGGATGTATCCCTTGTGCACTCTATGATTCCTTTGGTAAGTTCGTTTCGGTGCTCTTTTCACCGAGAAGAAATATTCATTTTCAAAAGCATACATTTTATAAACAAATCAATAATTTGTAATGTTTTGTAAATATCTACTACTTGAGACAATTCGTTCTATTGTCAATTCCTCATTGGCGCTTGCAATAAGTACTTTGTATAAGTGGAACCATTATGCATTGCATTAAATTATTAGTGAAAAAAGATTAAAACGTAGTTAGAAATACAACATTATTATTAAATTATACAGAATTTTTGCAAGCTTCAACATAAAGTTCCATGTGGTGGTAGAACGCTTTATGTCCAGTTTATTTGTTAGTTTTGGCATCAACCCATTGTGTGTATTCATTAGGGATCTTGCACAATGAAGTTGAACTCCACAACAGAAATGATGCCGTGTTCATTCCGCCACTTCACCGACATCCATCCCTTTGCCCCGCTTGACCAGAGCACCGGATACCACATCCTATTCCACCAGCTGGAGAGGGATCTTTGCACCATTACAGGATACGATCGAGTGTCATTCCAACCCAACAGGTAAATTTATATTAACTAAATAACTTCTAAAAACTATTCAGTAATATTACTATACATAATGCTTCGTTTACACGAGCTTAGCACTTGTCGCTTACACTTCTACCCATGTATATACAAGCATTATAATACAAATACATGTGATAAGTGCAAGTGAATAGGAAACTGACCTATTTACTAAGCGACAAGTATCCCCACGAGTATTCAACAAGAATTTGTCACTTGCCGAGTCGTGTGAACAGGCACGGCTGGTGGCAACTGAAAAATGAGGTGAGCACTCATTTTCTTTGTTTTATTTGATTAGGTGATCTTTAATTGGTTTGTTTTCATTATGGCGATGGAGAGAAGGAATTCCAGAGCAACTACAAATCAAATTCATTCAGGAATTAAAACCCTATGAATATCGATGAAGCCAAAAACAATTTTAAGTTCTTGATAAAATAATCTTTGAAGTGAACCGTGGTCCATTCTGAATACATGTCTTGCCCATTTCTGTGAGAAGTGAAGTGTAATTGTATAAACGATAAATTGTATAAGCGCTTAGTACGTGTCATTTGTACTAAGTTGGAATTACATACTATGTATATGTATTTTCTATAACCAATATCTTTCTCCTTTTTTTATTATTTGAAATACAAACATATGAAAGATTTACAGAAGAAAAATAAACTAATTACAATAATATTAATTTCTTGTTAACGAAACTACCCAATTTAAATGGAGAAAAACATTTCTCTGTTTGAATTGGGAGTCATGCAATTACAGTATAAGAAAAAGAAAAAAGATTAAAAGAAATTTTTTTTTGAAGTAAGAAATAAATAAACTTATAAGAATGATAACAAATACAGAAAATGAAATTTACTAACGAGGCTCTTTCTGCTTTCATGTTTTGCTTGCATTGTCACCTTTACTCATCCAGGATGATGTTATTGTAATTCCAGCGGTGCCCAAGGAGAGTATGCTGGGCTGCGTGCTATCAAGAGTTACCACGAGTCCCGCGGCGATGTCCACCGGCAAATCTGCCTCATCCCCGTCAGCGCCCACGGCACCAACCCCGCCAGCGCCCAGATGGCCGGCATGAGGGTGGAGCCCATCAGAGTCACCGCACAGGGCAGTATTGACATGAAGCACCTGCATGATAAGGTAATTTATGTACTAATTAAACAGTAAGAAAAAAAATTACATTCTGTAATTATCTATTTCTTTTCTTTACTATCTCCACACAGGAACCCTATGGAAAATAATTTTCTTTAGGGTATATGTCATCTTTGGGGATGCTGTGTGGGGGTTTTATGGGGAAACTGAGGTGTGAACATATAGTAAGAGGGAGGAAACACAGAGGTCGACCAATCATTCCACAGCCGAGCTGTTGAACTCAAGAACGAGTCACAGAAGCGACTCTGACATGTGACAAATGCCATCCTTCTTTAATATGTGACACCTCGCAAGAGCTTTCTGTCTGTACAGCGTAAAGTCAGGTAGCTATATAGCCACCCGGTTTGAAGTAGGTGAAGATAGGAGCTGTAGGAAGTGATTTATTAAAGCAGGTCCTGAAGAGACTCGGATTAAAGGAGAAAAAACAGATTCCTTTAGCTTGTTCCACATGCAAGTTACTGTGTACAAACAATTCCCTTGGAATAACAAGGTTCTATCTGATACAGCAGTGTAATACAATATTTGTACTAGGTATTGCAGGGTTCAATATCGCATAACATTTCTGAGTCAGAGAGAACCTTTTTGTTCAAAGGGCACGAAATGATGGGCGTGTATTTGGCATGTTTTCTGAGTATCCACCGAAGTCAAGGGTATCAATGACACTAGTTCCTCGGAGCATCTTTCATTGAAATACCTGTATAACAACGTACTTTCTAATCATAGTGATAAAAGATAATATTTTGATGCCACATTTTTATGTACTAATATAACACAAAACAGCAATATGCTAATCTGTTATCTTGGTAACATAAGTAGGTTTATGTAGTGTATTGAAATAGCTTCTATAAATTGTGATGTTTTTTTTATTTACAATCAAACACTATTTTCTCTGTGGGGGTACTTCCTAATAATAGTAGGTCCTTGATACAATATTTATACTCGTCGCACAACCTGTCTATACTGGTTGCTAATTGAATCTGCCGGGTAGGCTGGCGATTGTCCACTCTCGACAGCCACTGCTACCCGGGTACCTCTACTGGCATCTGTCGGCAACTGATAGAAGCTCTTTCCCTGATAGCATCTGTCGGCGTCTGATGGAAGCGCTTTCAATACACTACAGTTTAGAGAAATAGTACTCAATATTGGCCAATTGTTAAATTTTCTCATTGAATTTTCTGTTTCTCTCTAAAGGTTATAGAGCACAGCAAAAACCTCTCATGTCTCATGATTACCTACCCCTCCACTAACGGAGTGTTTGAAGAAACAGTGGCTGAAGTTTGTGACCTCGTTCACAAGCACGGAGGACAGGTCTACCTGGATGGAGCCAACATGAATGCTCAGGTTTTTATGCCTTTCAAAATATTTAATTAAAATATTATGCACATTATAATCAAACTAGACGGTTTTGATAATTGATATTTGCTTTCCAGGTGGGATTATGTCGACCAGGAGATTATGGCAGCGATGTCTCTCACATGAATCTTCACAAGACATTCTGTATTCCTCACGGAGGAGGAGGCCCAGGAATGGGTCCCATTGGAGTGTAAGCATGTTTCCATTATCTCCCCAATAATTAATAG
The DNA here is from genome assembly GCA_929108145.2 of Limnephilus rhombicus. Taxonomy (NCBI): domain Eukaryota; kingdom Metazoa; phylum Arthropoda; class Insecta; order Trichoptera; family Limnephilidae; genus Limnephilus; species Limnephilus rhombicus. The sequence continues at coordinate 57,880,962 of OV815270.1, read as the reverse complement.
ATATTTATGTTCAGTTATACTATAATATTACGGGAGTTATTTCTAACACTCATAATATAAAACTTTAATGTACCTGAAAAGGTAGGGTCCTGTTATAATCAAATATGTTTTGTACTCAATTGCGATTTTTTTTTAAACACAAAACAATTAACTTAATAAATAATGTAATGTTAATCGATGCAAGGTTCGCCACGGAGTGTTGTTCCATGCTGCGTCCCTCCCCACATTTGGTCCCCTGATGGTGGGAGTATTGACACTCCACAATTTTACATGAGTTATTGTGTTTTGCAGTAAGGCTCACTTGGCTCCGTTCCTCCCTGGACATCCCGTAGTCAACCCTCTGGCAGACCTTGGAGACTCAGCTCAACCTTTTGGATCTGTCAGTGCAGCTCCATTTGGTTCTTCGGCCATTCTTCCCATATCTTGGGCTTACATCAAGGTAAAACTATAACTAAAATCAAAATATGTTTTGCCTCTTTCATCGCCCACTTAATAAAATAGGAACCTACCTAGATTTGATTTGAGATTTTCATGGCCAAAAGTATTAGCATGATCGACTTTTAGCCAATGTTTTCAAATGTGTTCGAAATATTGGCTAAAGAAGAAGGTAGCGCAACACGGCATAATAAGTCAGAAATTAACAACACCTACTTTAAAAATAGTTAATTTTATATTTATTGATTTCCACCCTCACTGAAATGAAAATGATGATTTTCCAGGGTTATCAAAATACAGTTTACTTACTGAGTTGAGTACTTGATTATTTTTAAAACAACTTGTGATCAATTTGCGTATTTTAGATGATGGGTCCCCGTGGCCTCAGGAAGGCTACCCAGGTGGCCATCCTCAATGCTAACTACATGTCCAAGCGCCTAGAGAACCACTATAAGACCCTGTTCAAGGGAGACACAGGACTGGTGGCCCATGAATTTATCATTGATACCCGGGACCTGAAGAAAACTGCCAACATTGAAGCAGCTGATATTGCAAAGAGGCTGATGGATTATGGTGAGCGTTTTTAATACTTAAATATAAGGTAACGTACCCATACTACGTGACCCGTTCAGGGGGGGGGGGGGGAACTTCAAAATACCACGCTTGGTCACAATGAGCGGCCGGGGGCTTAGGTTTTTAGTCACCGGGGGGGGGGGGTTAAAAATTTCAAAAAGTGGGTCAGGTAGTATGGGTACGTTCCCTATTTTGCGCATTCACATTTGCAAGACTTTTTAACAATTAACTCCAAAGGGTACAGCAGTCTTTTGTTTCAAAGTACATATTTTCTTTAATTTTTAAAGCATGTTTTGAATTTTCGCAGGTTTCCACGCTCCCACAATGTCTTGGCCAGTGGCAGGAACATTGATGATTGAGCCCACAGAGTCTGAGGATAAGGTAGAGCTGGACAGGTTCTGTGAGGCTCTCATCTGCATCAGGCAAGAGATCAAGGAAATCGAAGATGGCACCATGGATATCAGAATCAATCCATTGAAGGTTGTTATGATAAACTCTCTGATGATGATACTTGATGGCATCTGCATGAATAATATGACATAATACTGTTATACATAGTACCAGGGTAATTGTACATTCTGGACAACCATGACCTATTCTTGTATATATTTCAGATGGCTCCGCATACTCAAGCCAATGTTATCGCTAATGAGTGGAACAGGCCATATTCCCGAGAGCAAGCTGCTTTCCCAGCTGTAAGTATTATTATTTAGGCAAACTATATTATGCAATATGCATAATATGTACTGAAATAATCAAGTTAAAAAAATTATCCCTGATCTAAAAGAGTTGAGTAATATTTTTTTTTTCATTTTCAGCCATTCGTGAAGTCAGACACCAAGATATGGCCAACAGTGGGCAGAATAGATGACATGTATGGCGACAAGCATTTGGTCTGCACATGTCCCCCTATTCTTCCTGATTATTAACAATAATTATTTGATTTTTATGATGTTTACCATATTTTTTCCAATTTCATTTGTAATAAAAGAAATTGTCTTTCATATATAATGTTTTTGCAATTTATTATTGTTTCATATTCCTGGCGACATAATAATACAAATAAAATTTAATACCATTTTTAATTATTTATAGTTTAGTGAAAAAATGTATTTTTCTAACAAATAGCGTAATATTATCAAAAAATCAATATAATACTTTTTTAAATAGGCAATTTGCCCTAAAAGAATGCTTTATGATATAATACATTTGATTGTACTAAGGGAAAAGCCGTAATAAAATTTTCGATAGGTAAGTATTTATAATTTGTAAAATCAAAATCCGTTTGCAGACTGAATTTTAGAACCACAACTAAATAGACGATTGATAACAACTAGTAGTATAATTCATTGTGATAGATACTTCATTTTATAAAAATAAATATATTGTGACTCTTGCTCTCAGGTTATCGTGTGACCCAGATAACGTGTGATAAATATTTCTTCTAGGCGAAATTCACAACAAGCAAGTTTATAAAAAGAGTTCCTAACCACTTTTTAGCTGCGGTTGTCATTGTGCAAAAATGCATATTTGTACAATTTGTATTTCTTACAAGTGGCAGCACTGAAATCGATTTACGTCTCATAAATAAATATGGCGTTTTATTTTAGAACGTGAATTGTTTTTGTGTTGTTATTTTTACTGATTTTACTGTGTCTTCGTAAACATCTTTATATCGCCGTGTTAGTCCTCATTAATGGAAATAAAACTTCAAAACATTCACAATTGTTTTGATAAAATATTTTTATTGGGGTAGAGATGATCAACGGTGATTTGACAGGGTCCAGAGGAAGAGGTCGTGGAAACTGGAATCAATCCAGTAATCCACCAAGAGAGCTTCGTAGGCCTCATATCCCTAACGCAAATGAAATTGCTGATGGCGCAGGTGAATTACAATATTCCAAATTAAAAATATATTCCTATACTTACATACGTGTCATTTTGGTCACATTTTTTGTTGCACGTTTTAGCATAATAATTATTATACGAACATTCTGAACTAACCCTGTATTAGCATATTATTCGATTTTGGTCCATAAATAATGTCTGCTGCTATCTAAAACAATTATTTTGATCGTCTATAGTTTCCACAAGCAATTCGAAACTCGGCATTCGAAGATGTCATTAAGTTGACAACCTGCACAAAGAAAACAATATTGCCGATGAGGCTTTGATATTTTTGAATTTTATTATCTATAATAATTAGTTACCGACGAACTATTATTTTGAAACGCCTAAATCGCACAAATGGAAAACAATAACATCTTCAATAATTATTTAAAGTATTCCAGTTCTAACCTCCTACGATGAAAACCTGTATTGTCAATTATAACAGTTTATTTTATACCTACATAAATACATGAAACTAGTAACTTTCTGTGAAACAGTGACTTTCAGTGAAACAGTAACTTTCAGTGATCGGGACAGAATGTTCTGAATAAGTTATGCAAAATCGTTTACAACCTGAGATACTTATTTATGGAAAAGTACTATAAATGCAGCTGTCTTATTTTTTGTTTACATCCTCCATATAAGTTAATGTAAAAAGAAAATATCAAGGATTTTAAGGTAGTCCCTATGAAAACACCAATAAGTAAGTCTATTTTTTTTTAATACTTTAAATATGATTTCTTCCCCGTAGACCCTTCTCAAGGTCATCATCAAAATATTTATTACAATATTATAAATCTATTTGCGAACAACGCAAGATGACTGAAAATATTTATTAAAATTGTGAACTCTTGGGACATGTTGTTTCAAGAAATTTCAACAATTCATTAACTGTAAAGGTCTTTTCCAGTTCTGTTATTATGTCATTATTGGCTAGTTAATTCAGAAAACTGAAATGATAGCAAAACTTGAATACAGAACGTAAAAATTAACTTTGAAATTGATTGTTCAAATTCTGCGAAACAACCCATCCTTAGTCTTAATATCTCTGAATAAGAATTCTTACATGTTGTTTTCTTATTAGAATATTACGACCACGATTTTGATAAAAAGTAAAACTGTTGATTCTTTAAAAAAGACAAAAGGGGTAGATTACTTTTTGATCGAATTTATGCAATGTGGTCCTTGGGTAGGTATGTTAAACCCAGATGTGAGAAAGAATTGATAATGTTTCAATGTCGGTTAAGAATGAAAATTAGGGGTGTAGGTAACAAGGTTAGGTTAGGGAATCGAAATTTAATCTTCACATTTCCTTCTTTACATGAAGGATATTGATAATTAGCCTGTAATATGACATTTAAAGCCTTTTTGCTAGTTTGTGAGAATTGTTGCATTGTTGAAGAATCATGCCACCTTCCTTATACATTAATTTTCAATGTTACTTCTACTGGGTTATGGTTAATACAAAAATAAAAATGTAACTTTATCAAGTATGATTATTGTCTACATTTTGGCTTTCACTAAAATGTATTTTTATTTTTAGAAGTTTCTTGCAGGCCCCTAGAATTTTAGCGTGAGGTCTAACCTTTACGTTTGTTCTGAATAGTGATAAATCAGATATCAAACACCTAAGAAGTGATGTAAAGTTATTAAATGATTTTCTTTTTATAAACTAGCCAAACCTAACCCACCCTAATATTCTTAACCTAAGCAGTTTGTTGCTATGATCGCTCGGTAAATAATAAATGTAAAGGTAGATCTCATGCTATTGAATATTCTCTGATGTTCTGCCGAGCGATTCTATATCTTTTGTGGGATCGTTATCGAGATAACGGACTCCTATCGAGTATCGACTATCGAAATAATCTCCAGTCAGATAACAATCCCACAAAAGATATAGAATCGCTCGGCTGATCCCAGCGGTGAATAGTGAAACTTATTCCACTACCTCTCCACGGATAATAGGAGTGTGAATTGTAATTGTATGGCAAGCTCAATAAGTATGTCTAGTAATGTTACATTGTCGTGTAAACAAGCTAATGGGGAGGTCTGATGCGCGGCCTGTTTTGACCCATTTCATATAAATCTTAATTTTGGATTTCAGGCCAAAATACCCAACCAAACTGGAAAATTATTTTTTTAATCAAAAGATATATCAAATATCTAGTACAGATATGTTTTATTTGTGCTTTAAATTATAAAATAGGAAATTAAAGATTTTAATTTTTTCATGATTTTAATTTTTTCATGATTTTAAAGGCAACTTGGGAAATAATTATTTGTGCGAAAATAAATCATAAACATTTAAAAAAATAATTTTACTATATTTATTATAAAAATATGATGAAATTGAAAATTGGAAATTAAAAATATTAAAAGAAAACATTTTGAAGGGTGTAAATTTAAATTACAAATGACCTATTACATCGGAATACAAATTTGTCATGTATGAATTATAATGACTACTCAAAAAGACATACTTTTGTAACAAATATAGTTATTTCAAGCGCATATTTGAGAAGTGTTCACGCTCGAATACTTTCTCTGTCTTGCATTGGTTGTCCCTTACTACCGCTGCCGCTGTAGTAAGGGACAACCGATGCAAACCTAAAGACAAGCGAAACCTTAGAGTTTTGAGTTTTGGCCAGCCAGGGAGTCCCGCACTGAGCTCCAGCAAAATAGAAAAACTCGAAGTTTACCCACCGAGGTGTCTCGCGTAAACTCCGGTCGCAAAACCTTTGTGCATAAGGTGACAAGAAATTAAAGGATAATTAGGGTCCTTTGAAGTTATTATTTTCATAATAACCATATAGCTACTGTTGTAGTTTGTACGTTTAAGTTACTACTGTTTTTACGATTATTGAACTGGCTACTTGTGTAATTGATTGTACCCACCCAATAAAAGACTAATTGTGTTTATAGAAGAAAAGTGTGGATTTTATTTAATTACTCCGCTATAACTGGCGCCCAACGTGGGGCCAATCAATTCGCGAGTGTTGTAAGTTCAATCAATAAATTCAGTGAAAATCGTGAAACTACGAAAAAGTGAAGTAAAGTCACGAAAGTTGTAAAAATTTCGAGATTAAGTTTAGTTTAGGGGAGAGAATATTGAAAGTGAAAGTGTGAAAGCACTAGTGAAATTACGATAGAGATTGCGTAATATGTAGTTACAAGTACAACAGTGAAAAATGATGCTTGCAAATAATGGGATGGCGTCGAAAAGACCAGCGATATGCGAAGTCTATAATATTGAAATAGAAGAAGGAATGTTGACAGAACGGTTTATTACCACCAAAAGGGCATTGTTTGCTGAATTTCCAGTTGATTATCAAACCAAAGAAATAAAGCTGGATATGATGCACGGAATGCTAAATCCATTCATACAAGAGAATATACCTAGACGCTCCGTTCAAACATTTGAAGACTTAATCCGTAAGGTGAAACTTGCAGAGGAAGGCGCTCCAGAAAAAGTCAGCCAACAAGACGAGATTCAAGAAGCGCTTCCAGGTAAAACATCGCAAACCATAAAAGATGTTTCTGAGTACAGTGAAAAACCAAAAATCTAAATTCCTGTAACTCAAAAAATCTCTGAAGTATCAGAAATAATGACGTTAGATTACCCAGATGTACCGTCTGCAAAATTTACCGAAGAAGATGTTGATGTCCCGACGGCAGCACCGCTGAGTAACCTGGCCCCGCGCAAAAAGGACATCTTACAAGCTGTGCTACAAGATGAGTTACAAAGGGAATTAGCATCCGAATTACCATTGGCAGTACCCTTCGTGATGACTACCAATTTTAATGTTACCAGCCGATTTTATGCAGACTATCCACAAAAACAGGCAGCAACACACCCAACGTACTCGTAGTAGGATATCATCTGCTTGGGATTGATTACCTGCTACTAGCAGCATTTGTAATCCCCACGTATGTCCACACAGGTGACTGGCACATAAAAGTGAAAACAAAAGATGACTCTAAAATCTTCCATATTATAAATTCTTCCTTTTATTATAAATTCTGTGAACTCGACCCCCCAGAAACCATTGTATACTAATTCCGAAGTCAATATCTCGTCTAGTCAGCAAATGCCAAATGTTACAAAAAACTGCACTGACATCGGAGAGATGGGCTCCAAAAGAATAATACCAAAGGTACAATATCAAATGACCCGATTTTACAAGCAACCGACAAGACAAAACCTGAAAAAACCATAAATCAAAGTGCAATTGCCCAGAGTCTCTAAATAATAATCAACTGCTAAATTGTACAGGAATAACATGTGTGCTATAAACGAGGGGCATACATTTACGACCAGCCATAATGCGAGACTTTAAAACTTTGAAAAAGGGTCATTATCAAGGAAACCATCATTCTTCAGAAGTAATTATGACCTACCCAAACATTTCTTGTAACGCAACTCGGGCCACTAGGAGACAAGAGGACCACCATAAATCATCGATAGCTGCACACTTCTGAGGGACCCCACACCATGAGAGCATGAGAGGGAACCCACGTGCAGAATAGCGCCACCAGCGACTGACACGCTGCTAACTGAAAAAAACACCTTTTTCTAACTATTCTAATGTTTAATTTTAAGAATAATATGATTTTGTTAATGTAAATGTAACTAATCGAGGCGATTATTAAGTTACATTTAGGAGGAGTGTGTAACAAATATAGTTATTTCGAGTGCATATTTGATAAGTGTTCACGCTCGAATACTTTCTCTGTCTTGCATTGGTTGTCCCTTACTACCGCTGCCGATAGTGCAGCGGGCCAATAGGTTTATAAAGACAAGCGAAACCTTAGAGTTTTGAGTTTTGGCGCGCCGGGGAGTCCCGCGCAGAGCTCCATGAAAATAGAAAAAGTTTACCCGCCGAGGTGTCTCGCGTGATTAGGGTCCTATAAAGTTATTATTGTCATAATAACCATATAGCTACTGTTGTAGTTTTTACGTTTAAGTTACTACTGTTTTTACAATTATTGAACTGGCTACTTGTGTAATTGATTGTACCCACCTAATAAAAGACTAATTCTGTTTATAGAAGAAAAGTGTGGATTTTATTTAATTACCCCGCTATACTTTTACAATGTTTTATTTGTCATTTTGTTGACACAGTGGACAAGATATTTTTTTTATAATTATAATTGACTCACAAAAATTCCAAAGTTGGCTCCAAAATGAAGCAAAACTGAATTCTTTAATTCATACAATTAAAAATTATAAAAAAATATTATAATATTTCCCCAAGAATAACTTAAATGTTTTGACATTTTGGATTCATTTTTGCACAATTTAAATGTTGATTTCTCGAATTTGTATTTATTTATACATGAGGAATTTAAATTATTAAATAACATTATTTTTATGGAAGTTTTATTAAACTCATGCGGAAAAGTCAATTAAAAAATAATGGTTCAGAAATAACCTATCTTTGTTGTTGTCATAAAACTAAATTAATAACAAAACGTTGGACTAAAACCAACAAAAAAAATGTTATTTATTATGTTTAATTATACTAATATAATAATGAATTGGTCATTATAATGAATATATGTAAAAAAAAAAAAATGAATGGCGCGTCAGTCACATGTCAAAACCGTATTTTCGACGCGCGTGAAAAAAACATTACGAATCTGCGCACGCGCATATTCTCTGATGTGCATAGATTTTGATAATTTATGTATTTCAGATGCTCAACCCAAGTCCACGTTATCGGCTGAGGCGAAGGAATGGTTCCCTCCCAACTATGTCCCGCCGGCCGCGCAGAACTTCATCCCTCGTCACGGCACGCAGGTGTACCACAGCAACCAGTCCAACTACCCCAATCACCAGCAACAGGACAGCAACTACTATGCGGGCGGGCAGGGCGGCCAAGGGGGCCAGGGGGGCCACTACCAACAGCGCGGAGGCGGGGGCCACGACCAGTACCACTACCGGGCGCCCCGCTATTCGGCGCAGGACCGCATCAGAAACATTCCTCAGCAGGGCGAATATCAACTGGAGGTTCATGATTTTACTTATCTGACTGTAGAACTACTACTTTACCATTATAAACCCCTCAGGCCTCGACGATATTTTGTCAGAATCAAAATATTTTCGCTTTACAATAAAATCCACATAAATGGAATATTTCTGAATGTATCCGAAAAATAAAAACTGTTTTTGACAGGTGATAAAATATGCCTTAAAATTTTGTAAATCGAAATAAATAAGAAATTTTTAAATATAAAAACCTTACGTTACTAACTAAAATTACTGATAATGAAAAAAACACACACACAAAGACCTTTTATTAGACAAATGTATTAGCAACCTTATTGTCATCTCTCTATTTTTGTCATTCCATGTAAAAATAATTATTGAAAAATTCACAAAGTTTCATAAATTTATTTCAAATTGCGATTCGTAACTTTGGTTTCATAAAGGTTTTTTTACCTTTTACTTCCTTTGTGGTTATTTTTTATATTTGAACATAAAGCGTGGTATTTTCTCTTCCTAATATTGTTTAAATCATATTTCTTGATAGTAAGAGAGGCACAATGATTTTTATGAGACATATGTATGAGTTGTTCCGAAAACCGAACAGATAAACTTTAAGGGTTAACTATTTTGAAAAGTGACCTTATTCTCTATTTACTATTTTGAAAAGTGACCTCTTTATTTTCTGGGATATTTGACAAATTAATCACGTATTGCACTCAAACTTGCTTGTAATGAGTTAACTTGCTTTGTACTTTAGTTTTCAATAGTAGATTAGTGCAGTCTTCTTTCTCAAACACAGCAAGCCAGTTTAGTTGATCTTATTCAGCTCATTATTTCATTTTTACTTTACTTTTTAATAATTACTATTGTTTAAATTTATGTGATACTGTCAAGTGTCGCTTTTATTTCTACGTGTGACCAACATGCTTTATGCCTTGTGTTTGTGCCCACAGGATAGTATTGCGCAGTTAATAGGCGTGATGTGCGAAGTGACCTTTAGCCCCGGGAGGTTTGCCGTGCTGTCGGGCCCCCTGGTGGACCAATTTTCCGAAACCTTAGATGATCTGCAACAGACACAGCCATTAGTAGATGCCATTGTTAATCAGGTAAACACTCGTTCTAACTAACAGAATCTACCTCAAAACCTTTACAGGAAAGCAAATTGCATATCTATAAAGGACGAAAATGGTGTGTTATCACAATTGACAGGAGACGCTTTATCAAAATAATTGTTGTCTACGATTTTTGTAAAGGAGCAATATGTCGAAAAATTCACAAAATTTACAATCTGAGTAAAGTAATTCTGATGCTCCAAAACTCCAGTTAGCATTGAAGGGTTGTAGCATTTTAGACAGCGGCAAAAAATATTTACAGAAACTTGATTTTCATTTAAAAAAAGGTCAATCACTATTAACCTGTCAAAGGCCCGCAAATTCCAGGAAAAATACGGATATTTCGTAACAAAACACGATTTTGATTTTGAATTAAATGTTTTGTTGATTAATTTTGAGCTATCGTATATTTCATTGACTGAAATACGTTCCTAGAACAATAAACTATGCACCAAAACAACATTACTTGCGTTAATTACGTAAATTAATAGGTTTTATGATGTTTTAGTCGAGGAACACGCGTCAATATTGACAGCTTCAATTTGCGCCAAAAATGACTTTTCGATTCCACAGATAAAAATCATTTAAAAATAATCTGGTGTTGTCAGATGAATGAAACTAGTGGCTATATCATCAATGATGTTGGCGCAAGCGATTCTGACCTTGTTTTCATACAAATTCTGTACATAGAAGGGTCAAAATCGCAGACAAACTTTTTTATTTCGAAATATTTTTTTCGCGCATGCGCAAATGAGCGTGTCCGGCCGATTACATGTTAAAAAATATATTAGGTATTGGGGACTATATAAAACAAGCATGTTACACCCTTCCCACAGCTCGCAGTTCCGTTCATACCGGATGAAGCTAGGAAATGGTTTTTTGTTTGTGGTTCATCTATAGAATTTAATCTGTAAAATATAATAATGATAAATATAGCAACAACAACTTTGCTCTTAACGACACACATGTTGTTCATATATTATTTCATTGCTGCTAATAACAAAATGAAAAAGATAAAGAACATTTCTGCATACTTAGCCAGTATAGGTTTTTGGTTTTTTTTTTTTCATTATTTCCACACAGGAGGCCCTGAGGAAAATAATTACCCTCAAGGCCTATGTCGTCTTAGGGAAAAGTTCTTTTTTAAGGAAAGAAAGAAGAGGAAGTTCTGGGAAGGAAATATGTATGAGGGGTGGGTAGGAATCTAGGGGTCGGTGTGTCCAGGAGTGATGGACATATGAATCCATCCCCTCAACTGTGGTGCAAGGCGATGGGTCGAGGGATTCTGGCTGGAGAGGTCAAAAGACCTCCTCAACCAGTCTCTCTCGACCCGACCCGCCGCACAGCAGATGGGCAGACAGATCGGCCATCAAGACCTTGACAAACCTCACCCGATGATCCCGGCCACCTGTGCTAAGTCACCAAACGTAACAAACCATTTGGTCTGCCCAAGTTTCTGCTCCTATCTCCTCTCTGAGATATCCTCTTGAACAATCTTCACCTGAGGTGACATGGACCTATATCCATTTTGTGAATCAAATAATATATATTTTGTGAAATATGTAATTATGATTTTGTTTGTTTTGGCAGGCCATTGGAGAAGCAAATTTCCGGTACAACGGAGCCCGGCTGTGCACAATGTTTGACAGCGTGGAGCCCCGACCACATGCACCCTCCGTATTTAGGCCTTGTCTTTTAGAAAGGTAATTCTGCAATCAATTAAAATACAGTCAAAACAATCCCAACCTTTATTCAATCAGTATTTCAATGGAAGATGCTCCGAGGAACTAGCGTCATTTATCCCTTGGGCACTGGTGCAAGGTTGGGAAACATGCCAAATGCGCACCCAACATTTATTTGTACATGGTTGACATTTGTCACAAGAGAATGAGTCGTTTTTATAACTCCTTCTTGAGCTCAACAGCTCGGCTGTGGAACGGTTTGCCGATCACTGTTTCCTTCCTCTCGTCTTATAATAATAGTTAACCACTGGAGCAACCACGCGAAATAAATAAATTTGCCTCGATTGCTCGAGATTTCCAGATGATAATTTTTGAAATTTTTCGTCCGCATTAAAAAAATCACACCTTCGAATTTTAACATGGAGACATAAAAACTTGTTGTAGTGCTATATAGGCAATGAATTAACCTGAATTTTACCGTTTATCTCATATTTGTAGGATTTATAAAAAAAATCGTAAAGTGTATAATAACTGCGCAAATCCTGCGTGTTTGTTACTTTGAAACTGCCGTAAGAGCTACTTAATCGAGTCAACGTAGAATATTTTCGATTTCTGTATGTTGTCTGTGGTATACTTGATAATGAAAGGTGCATATCTATGGAAAAAGGACTTCATTTTAATCGTAAACAGCTGATCAAAAATTATGAAACCTCAGGAATGCAGTTAAAAGGTTAAGAATTGACTATAAATTAATAAATGTTTGGCTGCTAACAAGTAATCCTATTTATTTGAAATGGTAAAGGCAGTGTGGATTTATCAAATTTAATTTCAGCCTAGTAAATATTTGAGTCATAAACAATAACCCCCCCTTTCTAAAACATGTTTTAAATTTTACACAACTGATAAACAACCATTTACCCCACCGGTGGAGAGCCGGAACAGAAAATCTTCAACATGCACTCGAGTGCCGGACTAAAATATTCAGAGCCGCGTGAAAATTACCTCGACGAGTTTTGCTCAAAATAAGTTTTTTTCTTTTTCGTAACACGTTTCCCCAGAATAACTAACTTTCTCTAAAAAAAAAGTTAAATCTCCCGTACGAGGGACAACTGTCAAAAAACAATATTTATTCTAATATATAAACCGGTATTATTTCTACATAAATTTGAATATTTACTCTACATGAAAAACATCATTAAAAAAATATCTTTAAAAAAAAAGATTTCAAAGAAATAATGAACTTTATTTACTAACTTGAATATGTTAATTTTTGCATCGCAGTTATGCAAAAACTAATTTTTTAAATTGATAAACAATTTATTTAGTTAGCTGTCGTAGAAGCTACAAAATGTTTTCATTTTGACCAATTTTCCATTGAATGCTTTCCTCTCTATTTTCATAGTAAAGTAGGCTATTGTAGAAAATGCGTTTTGATACGTGTTCCCAAAATAAGCCTTTCATGATAATGATTAAACTTCATGACTCACGTCTAGCTGTGATCATATTATAAGTGATCCAGGACTTTTGACATATTTATGTCAAGATTGACGCATGAATCACTTTTGTTCAAAGAGTTGAGACTGAAATTCTCAATACGTATATTGTTTTGTATACGTATAACTCTGGCAGAGAAAACAGTGTTTTTTTGCCATCAGTATGATAATAATTTTTTAAAGAGATTATAAATTAACCTGTTGAATGTCGGGCGTGTTCCCAAAAACCGCGCGGAAATTACCTTGAGCTTCTGGTCAAATATCTATATATAAACAAAGCAATTTCTTTTCTTGCGATTGTCTTATATTTACCGGATAATATATTATCTTATCATTCATGTATATTGTAAGAATTGTATTGTATTCATTATATTGTAAGAGAAGTTTTTCAATACATTAAAAATCTCCCATTCTGGAAATAATTGTCAAAAAATATAATCACACAAATATAAACTGATTTTTTATTTCTACACAAATCTGAAAACATAAACAACATGAAAAAACACAATTCAAAGGAGGTTGCAAATAAATAAAGACCTATATAAGCATTTGAAAATGTAAAACTTCGATTTTTTTTCACATTTGACAGTTGCAAAAATTGACCCCCAAAGTCATAGAAAATTCATTTAAAAATATTTTAGAGTAGCTAGTAGATTAATGAAACCAATGGTTACGTCAAGAATGATATTCGTGTAAGCGATTCTGACCTTGTCCTTCATACAGTTTTTTTATACATAAGGGTTAAAATCGCATTTAAAAAAATAAAAGCAAAACAAAATTGCTCATGACAAAATAAATGACATGTTAATAACGCACAGTCGCTCTGGGACAATTTGGGTCTCCTGTTATAACGGCATATGATGTTTTGGGACAATTTGGGCCTCCTGTGATTAAACGGGTTTAAATGTTAGCAAAATTTGAAATCTTTTTAAATTTCAGCAACAATTTTATGATGATCCAAATAAAGCCAAAAGGTTTTTAATAAATACTGTTTAGTATTTTTTCTATTTAATAATTTCACAATCGTACAATAAAATTATTGATTGAATAATCATACAAATGCAAAAAAATAACACTTTATTAACACACTTTAGATGGGACGGGTAGTTTTAAATCCTGAAAAGATATTGCTGTCAAATATTTTTATATGAGTATTGTATACCAAATCTCTTTGTAAGGGTCCCGACTATATGTATATGTCATAAATATACATATATGTAAATGTGATACAAAAGGGGAAATCTTCTTATCTCCTTGTCTTTTGTGTGGAATAATATTTTATCAAAAGAAAACTTACACTTTGGCACTGGAGACGCGCAATTTGCTCTTTTTTTATAATGATTTGTATCAAAATGAAAACCCATTTTTGTGCATACATACATTTTTTACACATAAAATGTCACTAAACGGCCCAACATTGACTCCTATTTATGGAGTCCTTTTATAAAGTAGGCTATAATTTTGTACAACACTTGTATAGTTGGGGTGTGGCCAGTACTATAGAAAAAAATCATTTAAATATATGTATACCATTCAGTGGTTGTGTGGGCATAGCGCTTGGGTCCCACCCGAGCGTCGCGTGTTCGATTCCTCGACTGGCTAAGTCCTCCATCACAACACAAGCAACATTTTCGGCTTTCTGTGGTGGTAGTAGGAGATTTTCAAACATTGTTGGGTTATTCGTAACCCGGGAATGTTTGTCTTTCTTTTAAAAAAATATATATATATATTATTTTCAAAGATATACCGATTTTAAAAAAATTCCATTTTCTTCAACGGGTTCCTTATTTTCACCCGCCTGAAGTGTGTTAATACCTTTGACTTGTCTTGCAGTTTCATGAACCTCTGACCATTTCAGATGCGCTGCAGAGGAGGCTAAAATAGTTGCTGGAGGCGATTCGGAGGATAACATATGCGGTTTTGCAATGTTTTTAGCTGAACTCTATATGCAGCTTGACGATCCACAGGTACTTACTTATTACACTACCAACTGATTGTTTGCGTGATATGATTTGAGATTTTCACAGCCAAAAGTATTGTCACTATTTATTTTTGGGGCATTATGCCGCTGATTGTGTATTTTTTAGTTTGTTAAAGTCTGAATGATTTTAATTACTAAATAAATTCTCAGATGTTGAATCCTCTACAACCTATTGAAGGTTCTCTCTATGAAAATGTACTACAATATTAATAAATTTTTAAATGCCACTGCTGTGTGACCCGTTTCCAAACATCTAGAATTTCTTATAAAAACATAATGGAGAAATGCAAAAGAACAATGTTTGAGCTGCGGACAATAATAAATTACAACATCCACATCTTGAGATATTTTTGAATATGAGATCCAGTGCTGTTGATTCTTCCTTCAGCTTAACCTGTTGAATGTCGGGCGTATTTCGAAAATCTGCGCAGATTTTACCTTGTTGCTTTCTAGCCAAATATCCAGATAAAAACAAAGGAATTGCTTTTTTTGCAATTGTTAATGGTCTAACCACCACTGAATAATAAAGAACGCACTCGATATTACAGATTTTGAATGGTTGTCTGCGTGGTGTATTTTAAAAAGGTTGGCTATATTAAAATAATGTGGTTTTTGTTTGCAGGCAGGAGGACGTATCAAAGCGATGGGAGAGAGCCTCTGCAAAGTGTTAAAACACTTACTAACCACTCCCAACAACCAGAGTGTTAAAGCAGTCTGCCAAATACTCAAGGTACAGGAGCCAACTTACCGTTTCTACTGAAAGAGCAGAAGGGAAAAGAACACATTAAATTATAGATTATAACATTAATATTACTAATTTTGACACAATCGGACCTCTCTTGGTATTAAATAATATAGTTTTCTCTTGGGGTAAGAATAACCTTGCTGAATTTAATGTTTCAAAGAACCAATCATAAAAGGGA
This sequence comes from Limnephilus rhombicus, assembly GCA_929108145.2. NCBI lineage: Eukaryota > Metazoa > Arthropoda > Insecta > Trichoptera > Limnephilidae > Limnephilus > Limnephilus rhombicus. Next base: position 57,864,884 of record OV815270.1, on the reverse strand, counting down.
TCAAAATGAAAATCTAGTCTCCTTCAACAGAAGCAATCTTCCGAACAGACCCTCCATTGGTTGTAACTTGAAGCGATAAGCTCCGTACGGGGGCTTCATCGAAGTAAGAGTTAAGGTAGCCTCTCAGAAATTGGGCGTACCGTACAGGGGCCGCAGTTACTTTAATAGTACACAACTGCTAACCCTGTACAAATCGCAAGGGTGCTCCACGGTTAAATTTGGCAGTCTCCTTTGATCTGGAGCCCCAAAATACCTGAAAAAAACCCTCGACTCTGTGCAGAAACGGGCAGTCTGTTGATAGTCTCCCATCTAACAGACGGATCGCAATCTTTAGAGCACAGGCGTCAGGTGGGATCGCTATCCTTGTTCTACCGGTATTTTAATGGAATATGATCCGAGAAACTGGCATCATTGATCCCCTCGGCACTGGTGCATAGTCGGGGAACACGCCAAACACGCACCCAACATATGTACATGGTTAACATTTGTCACATGAGAATGGTTCATTTCTACAACTTGTTTTTGACTCCTTCTCAAAAAGACCCTCCACACAGCATCTTCAAGGATGACATAGGCCCTGAGGGAAATTATTTTCCTCAAGGCCTCCTGTGTGGAGGTCTAGACACAGGTTTATCCCAGTGAGACAAGCATTGAAACATCGCATGTAAATGAACTTTATGTAGATAAATAAATAAAATTTTAAAATACAAAGTGAACACCGTACAATATGTACATAATTAACTTTTTTAATTCGTGAGGTCCTATTATTGTTTACAATAAAAAAAAATTGCAGCCTAACATCATTGTCTTCTACTACATATACGACCAAACTAAAGTCAATTTATGTGCATAAATATTTTCAATTAATTGACCTATTGACTGTTTTGTCGTTATAAGCTGTTCGTTTTGTCCATCCATTTATAAATGGAGAAGTACAACAATGGATAATCACATAATAACTTTATTTTATGTTGATAATATGAGCTAGCAATCTATAAATCTCATGTATCCACTTAAGCTTTAGAAATTTCACGCCCACATTAAAAAAATCATGCCTCCGAATTTTAATATGGAGACATATAAACTGATTATAATGCTACAAAGCCAATAAATCCACCTATATTTTACGATTTATCTCGCATTTTTAGGATTTAAAAAAATCTTTAATCGGGGTACTTATTTGGGTCTACATTGGATATTTTATATTTCTGTGCATTGTCTATGGCCTACCTGATAATCACAGAAACAAATATATATTAGAAGACCAATGACGTTATATACTGTAGACGCGAGGTAGAAATTTCAAAGTGGGAAGCCAAAAACAAGGCAATTACACTGTACTCGATTTCTAGTACTTTAAAACTAAACTGTCACGCGTCAAGTAAGGTTATGTCTTACAAGTAGATGAGTTGCATTTAAAAAGTGCCAAAACGCCCTCCTGTGTGATTAGAAAATATTTCCATTACAAGCAAACAGTGGTAAAAGCGAAGGAATAATATTTCATTTGTAAATACATGCAAATTAGTTATTATTATCGATTATTATAAATAATACAATTGCTTTCCGCCCGAAGATTTTATGCATCATCTGGGTCCTCTTCTTTTTCTAATATTCATAAATGACCTTGGTTCAAAATTAAACTGTGATTATGCTTTTTTCACCGATGATCTTAAAATTTTTCGTAAAATTAAATCTGTTTCTGATCATCAACTGCTTCAAAATGACCTTGACACACTCAATAACTGGTGTACTGTCAATGATATGCACTTAAATGTTGAAAAATGTTTCACTTTAAACTTCACTCGTAACAGAATTATAAAGGATTTTTCCTATGGTATAAATAATACTATTCTTAAAAAAGTGTTTTCCATAAGAGATCTAGGAATCACTCTTGATTCGAAATTCATATTTGATGTACACATTAACGACATTAAGTGCAAATCATTTAAAATGATGGGATTTATTCATAGAATATGTAAACCTTTCAAAGATCCTCTATCAATTCTAACCCTTTACAATGCCTTAATTAGAAGTAAACTTGAATATGGAAGCACTATTTGGAATCCACATTACTGCAAGTATGAAAACATTGTAGAATCAGTTAAAAAAAATGCTAAGACTGTTATCTTTTAAATGTCAATTACATGAACATCTTAGATCGTACGACATGCGACTTGAATACTTCAAAATTAATACACTTAACCGGTCAAAGGCCGGAGACGCGCCGGCGCGCGCGTCATATGCGCATGCGCGAGAAAATAATTCAAATATTTGAATAATACATCCGACAAAAAACTTTTGGTCCACGATTTTGGACCTTCTATGTACACAATTTGTATGGAGAACAGTGTCAGAATCGCTTGCGCTGTCATTACTCTCGGAGACGCTACAAGTTTCATTCACCTAGTCACCCTGGAATATTTTTAAAACGATATCTTCTATGACAATCGGCTGTCAGAATTTGCCGCGAATTTAACGGTCGCAATTAATGGGTGTATCGCGAATAAAACGATCATAAAACCTATTAATTTACGTAATAAATGCAAGTAATGTGGTTTTAGTAGATAGCTTATTGTGTTGTGAACGTGTTTCAGTTAATAAAATATACAATAGCTCAAAATTTATCAACAAAACATTCAATTCAAAATTCAAAGTTGTGGTTTTTTAGTGTTTTTTTGCGAAGTTCCGCGAATTTCCGCTAAATGTCACGGCCTTTGACCGGTTAAAATCAGAAGGCAATTGACTGATCTAATATGTTTACATAAAATAATTCACGGCCATCTTGATACTTCATTGTGTCTTAGCAACATTGATATAAATGTTCCCAATTCCCATTGCTTAACCTCTGACAGGCCGGAGACGCGCCGGCGCGCGCGTCATATGCGCATGCGCCAGAAAATAATTCAAATATTTGAATAATACTTCCGACAAAAAACTTTTGATCTACGATTTTGGCCCTTCTATGTACACAATTTGTATGAAGAACAGTGTCAGAATCGCTTGCGCTGTCATTACTCTCGGAGACGCTACAAGTTTCATTCACCTTGTCACCCTGGAATATTTTTAAAACAATTTCTTCTATGACAATCGGCTGTCAGAATTTGCCGCGAATTTAACGGTCGCAATTAATGGGTGTATCGCGAATAAAACGATCATAAAACCTATTAATTTACGTAATAAATGCAAGTAATGTGGTTTTCGTAGATAGTTTATTGTGATGTGAACGTGTTTCAGTTAATAAAATATACAATAGCTCAAAATTTATCAACAAAACATTCAATTCAAAATTCAAAGTGGTGGTTTTTTAGTGTTTTTTTGCGAAGTTCCGCGAATTTCTGCTAAATGTCATGGCCCGTGACCGGTTAAGACGCCATAATATGTTTCACCTGAATACATTTAAAAACAATATCGCCTATTTTAGCCCTCTGACCCAAATGTGTCTACTGTATAATAAGATAGAGTGTGCTGAAGTAGATATTTTTGTCGATAATTTATATGGATTAAAAAAAAATGCTCTCCGATTGCTGAAAAATATGTGATAAATTATTATGTGTATCATGTTTGTCTCTAATTATGTCCCTTATCTTGCCTCTCTTTAATTGTTATTTGAGTAAACTTTGATTTTTTTGTTAAATTCTATATGTAACTTTTTTTTTATCTAATTTTTATTTTATCTGTTCCAAAATTATTATTTTATTATTTGGCTAATTGATTGTATATAAATTTTTACTTTATCTTATTTGTATAATTAACTGAGTTTTTATAACTGTAAAAACGCAGTATAAATAAAATTAGAGAATTCAAGGCCTACTAAGTACAGGTCTGGATGCGCAACAGCCAAATTACAAAGTCAATGCTGTCGCTAAATAAAATTTTCTGTTTATAATGGTCTAATAGTTCTTTGTTTATATGCTTGCAGTAAAACAACATAAAAATCAGCAGTAACAGCAAATACAATAACAATCAACGCCATTTGCAATTTTGTTCATTATAGCTTGAAAACTTGACACCCCAAAATTCGACTGGTGCCCAGGAAGTATTCGATCACCTTGTCGGTATTTAGTCAGCCTTGGAAGTATTCGAAGGAACTTTTGAAATTTGTACACGAAAATGCCGCCTGCATTCCATCTTTTATTTCGTCCATATGCACATATTCTTTAAATGTCTATCTTTATCATACATAACTTTTGATTTAAGAAATTATTGAAAATCGCTGAAAACAAAAACATAATAGTGTCCTTGAATTATTAAAATGGCCACCTTATAGCTTGCACTGAAGGTAAGTTTCGACGAATTATTGTGTCCCATTGATTTTCAAAAATTTTATTTACATTTGAAAAGATACTTGAAGACATCAGTGATGTGTTTGTTAAAACAAATAATTAAATCCATGCGTGATTATTATTTAAAACCATAAATTAGATCGATGATAAAGAGCCTTGCGTGTGACAGAAGGTTAACATTTGGTAATAGTATATAATTTTAAATAGTGCTTAGGATATGAAGGACTAGATACTTAGATATTAGAATATAGCATTTAATTATATGAATTTGCACTTCCAGGGTTTGCAAGGTTTAGGATCATCAGGGCCTAACTTTGCCTGTTTTGTGTGTGATTCTAAACCCCCTACCTGTTTATAGTGCTCCTCTGGTGTAACTCTTGAGTAAGACTAACTTGAGTGTTAATTTGTCCACCAGCTGTCGGGGCTTGCACTAGACGCAGACTGCGCGGGGCGTGTGGAGGAGATCTGCAACGCGCTGCTGGCGTGTGAACGCTCGGGCGTGCAGGCCTTCCTAGTGCGCAACGTGCTCAACCTGCGCCGCGACCGCTGGGGCTCGGCGCGCTTCGCTGACATGGCCGACAGTGAAGTGGTCGCCGCACCTCCCCAACATGGTGAGCAAACAAAAAACTGACTAACACTTTACTGCCGCTGAGAGCTCCTCTTTTTTATAACAGGTTACAACAGAGCTATCAGCGGTGTGCCTTACCGCAATGAAATCATTGCAATTTCCAATATTAATAAAAATAATATGCTTTCACATTACGGAATTGCGGAAATTATGGAAAATTATCTAGTACAGTATAGTCTCTATAATCTGAACATTTAAAAACTGAGTCTGTTCAGTTTAACGAATTCTCGGATTACTGGAATTTCAGCTGGGTTTTTGTAAAATTTTAGAGTTTGATGTTTTCCAGGACTTTACACATAGATGCTAGTAGTCGAAAATTTTATTATTTTTGCTTTTCAAATCGGATACTGTGGTTTAATCAATGTTATATTCCCTCGCTAACGTCATAGAACTCTTCTCTACTTTCAAATCTCTTTAAAATAACCCTTTTTCTTCAACCACTTCGCCCCCACCATCTGATGATTCAGATTATTAGAGGTTCGAATTACAGAGATTATACTGTATATATGTATACCACTTAAAACTTGTTAATCGTATTGCTTCCCAGCATTCGTTTGTAGCATCGTCAATCAAAAGAATAATTATCCATACAACCTTACAAACTATAACACAATGCTTTAAACTTTACGATAAATCAACAAAGCTTTAACCTCTTATTGGCCGGAGACGCAAATCCACGCGCAGTTTGTGCACATGCGTGTGGAAAAAATTTCGAAAAAAATATGTTTGCGATTTTGACCCTTCTATGTACAGAATTTGTATGAAATACAAGGTCAGAATCACTTGCGCCAACATTTACCCATGTCGTAGGCAAAAATTTCATTCACTTAGCAACCCCAGAATATTTTTAAATGATTTATCTGTGGCATTAAAATGTCAAATTTGCCGCGATTCTTTCTGTCAGTTACTTGACGAAAACATCGTAAAACCTATCAATTTACATAATTAACACAAGTAATATTGTTTTGGTACATAGTTTATTGTTCTAGGAATGTGTTTCGGTCAATAAAATATAAGATAGCCCAAAATTAATCCACAAAACCTTCAATTCAAAATTCAAAGTGGTGCTTTGTTAGGAAATTTCCGTGTTTTTCCTGGCCTTTGACGGGTTAATGCAATAACTGTTGCACAAAAACGTTATAAGAATAAAGAAAAATTTTAAAAATGCTAATGCTAGCTTTAATATAAAATTTAAATCATTAACACACTATAATGTTGCAGTGCCGGCGTCCATGAACATGTCCGCCCAGGGGGAGAACGGGTCTACACGGCCGCCGGGCAGTGGGGGCGGAGGAGGCAACGGGGGCGCCTTCTACCTGCCTGACGGACATAACCTCACTTCCGAGGAAGCCGCCTTCCTGCAGCGCCACCTGCCCAACAACAGCAGCGACCAGCCCCTCTCCGACGAGGACGAAGAGGCCCCGTGAGTTGGCACCTCACTACTATAATATGTATAACTTCCCAGTACCGGGTGATGGATGCGCTTGCTTGGCTAATGGCTTGCTCCACTAACCAACTACCGGACGATGCAGAAGACGGCAAATGCTCTTATAAATACTCACAATAATAAATAAGCACTCATCTCCACCAAAGCATTCTTGCACGCCTCGCTGCTGTTGTATTTGTACAAAGAGTGTGTTGCTAACGGCCTGTGTTTGTCTGGTTCTTGCAGAGACGACTCTGATGGAGACATCTGGGAACCGGAGATGGATGCAGAGCAGCGGGCGGACTTCCTGGAGTTCCTGAAGATGTCCAATCAGATAACTCGGTAGAGTGCGCCCGCACGACGGGGCCACATGAACTATTGGCGCAAACATTGAACTTCAATTTTATTATTATGTAGTAATATAGATTTATTTGCCCAATGTATCGACACTTGAGTGATTTTCCATTGAAGAATATATTATATTGTGATTTATTACCATATTTTTGAAAACATAAAAAGTAACTTGTATATTTTTGACATTGCAATTGTAAATCATGATTTTTTTTTAAATTGAAACTATTTCGATATGGGTCAGGACAGTAATCACGCTGAGTTAGTAGTTTATGAATTGAATTGATGTTATAATCTTTTCAACAAGAAGCATGCCATGAACTCTTTTATCTTATTAATGAGCATTTATTTTTTTAATATTCTGATTTATAATTAGTTTCTACAGAATTACATTATTATTCTTCTAGCCAGCGTATTTTATCAATCTTCATTTTCATTATTGACTACTTTGTTTCTATGCCGATAATAAGAAATTCAAATGTGATCTTCCAAGGTTTATAAATGTTAATAAAGATCAAAACACTGTTTTATAATAAATACCCTTTGTTTTTCTTTTCTTCACTTTTCAATTTTTATTCGCAAAAGCACAAATCCAATAATAGTACTTACGCCTGCCAGCCGACGTTCCTCTCGCTAGCCGTTAATGTAAGTGGTGCCATCTTTTGGCATTGCTTTAATTCAGTTCTATTACAAAAGTAGATTTGTAACAAACTTCACGTATGAAAAACAGTTTTGAAAAAAAAATGTTTGAAATAATTCAAAAAAGCTATAATAAGGCACGGCATCAGAGTTGTACTCGTAGTCAGATTCTTAAATTTCAACCGTACAGATATTAATAAAGTAGGATTTTATAAAACAGAAAATGTTAAAAATTGACTTACAAACATTTTCTACGGGATATGTGAATGTAATATTTGTGAAAAAAGGTCATAGATAGGTGTACAATTTTAACCGCAGTACAGTTAACCATTTCCACTCCAATGTCGAGTGTCACTGGACATTGATTTTGTTCCAGCATCTCCAATGTCGAGTGACACTCGACATGGTTTACTTCTTTTTGTGGACAATTTTAAAATAGGGGGGATTTTTTAACTAAAATTTTTGAATCGTGGTTGAAAGACATTTTAGAATCGCACAATACTTTAGTACCTGCTATGGTCGAGGGATGAATGAATTTTGTTTAGGGCTGCGCTTCACCACTAGTAGTTATCGCACCGTGATGACGTCAAAATCTTATCTCCAATGTGCATTATCGTGTTTGTTTTCGAGTAAAGACTTCTTGAATGGATTATTTGTGATTTCTATTTTCTGTAGCTTGATTGTGTATTAGTGTAATAATCTTCGATCCCGTCATGTCTAAAAAAATAAAGTTAAATGTGTTGAAAAGGCCAAAAGCCGAAAATATAAATCTAAATGAAAAAGAATTTGAGAGTAGTGACGATGGTGAGTTGGATGACAAGTGTGGAAATGAAGATAATATTCCTGAAGTTTCTGTACCATCGAGGAGAGAATATGCATTTGATCTGATCCAGGACCATTCAGTAACAGATTCTGATTTTTCCCATGATATTTTTCAAAGACACAGTTTAAAAAATTTTAAGTAGTGATTAAAATGTTTGTAATATGCCGGTTGCAGACCATTGCTCGTGGGTGGATGTTTCAAACCAAGATAATTATTGTCCAAATATTGATTTTACAACAGGTAGTAAAGTTACGGGCCCTCAAATTCCATCATTTTGTATTACGCGTCTTCAATTTTTTCAACTATTTTTTAAGGATGAACTAGTATCAATATTATTTTTTTTTTAAATTTATAAAAAAATACACAATTTTAGCGTGGAGCTGGAGGAATAAAAACAAAAAAAGGTTTGGTGTGGAAAGGGATAGACCGAATTTATCCAACAAAAATTCTTGATTTCATTATAAAACCTACCCAACCATCTAAAATGTAATTTTGAAAAGTGAATAAATAATAACAATAAATTTCATCACTTTTAAACAATATATTTCAACAACAAATAATTTATCTATTTATTTCCTATTTTAAAAGTAATCAACAATATTCAATGGAGTATTGTTTTTACACAACTACAAAATGTTACAAAAAAAATAAAACTACATCTAAATATCTAATGAAAATAAAGGTAGGAACTTCCAACATACAATTTCCAAATATTTTATTGTAATACATACATAAAACTTTCTTATTTTTTCACAATTTCAATGATAAAATTATTAAAAACACCAGGCAACATTGAAGAAAAATACTACACATTTCAACATTCAGTTATAAACAAGCGAGTACAAATTAGTAGACTGCGTTGTAATCATTTTTTTATTAAAAACCTTCACAACTTTTTTCCACTTGTTTTTTATTTGCCGAACCAGTTTCACCTTACAACAGGCATCTTCAGACAGGTTGTTGAAACCGGTTCAGTCAAAGATAAAATGGAAAAAAGCTATAAAGGTTTATACCTTTTTTAAATCATTAAAATGGAATTCCACAGTGAATTAACTGATTCAAAATTAGATATAAACTGCATTGTGTTTGATCTTTGCAGAGAAATTATTATAAGGCTGGCTTTACATTCTTAAATAAAATTTATGACTTCTGTAAGTTTTCGATAAGTTACTCACAAGTATGTTTACATATGCAATTAATGCTCATGGAAGTTTAACTTAAGTAAGTGCTCACAGCGACCGATACATCTGTAAGTTTATTTGCGGTAAGATGGCTCCTGTCAACGATTTGCTGCTGTCATAATTTACGCAATAAAGGCAGAAGGGTCCAAATAAAGTGTTGGAATAGAAGTGGCTTGAAAGAAAAAAAACTCCAAGCTTTCATTACATTAACGGCAGAATTGAATGGAGGGGATCAATTAATAGCAGTTCTTTAATTTTATCCAAATGACAACAACCAACTTCGAATTCAAATATGTTATCTTAGAAATAGAAACATTGAAGTTAGAAAGTATTGGACCACTAATTAAAAAGAAGGATCCTCTTTATCAGAAAGCTTAACGACCTGAAAAATAAATAATATCTCCTCAGTCATTTGTTTTCACGGTGGTGATTTTGCTTTTATCTAGATTTATTTTTATATTGTTTTCGGTAGATAATAACATACTTATCCCAATCATATTTTGTTTTAATTAATTTAAAAAATTGTAATTTTTATCCATTTCTTACTACAGTAAGCGCCTCAACTTGTCAAATCAATTTCATAATCTGTGAGAATGATGTAAGTTCGCGAGGACACGATTAGACCTATCAAAAACACACGCCTCTTTTGACTTCTGTAACTTGCTATAAATTACAATAAGTGACTTACAATGTTGTTCACATGGTAATTTTGCCAAAAGGCACTTACAGAGAGGTTTATGAGAAAAAAACTTACCTGTGTAAAGCTAGTCTAAGATTGAAAACACCTTAAATTAGATAATGAGTATTCAAAAGTATGTTTAAATCAACAGATATATGCGTGATTAGTTAGATTCCTTCTTAAGACATTTTAATTTATGTGGCGACTCCCTAAAAAAATATGTTCTAAAAAGTATTTAAAACTTTCAAAATAAAATAATGATTTAAATTTTGAATAGCACAATTTTAAGAAACAGACAGAAATTTCAAATTGATTGGAACCTAAATATTATTATGTAATACACATTGTGCAAACTAGAAGCAATAATTTAAATGAACTAAAAGGGCAGGTACTTTTATATACTAAATGACTCTCCGCAGCCGCACGTTCCTTTGATGTTGGGATTGTTGAACACAAATTCAGCTGATAGTTTGTCTTCTACGTAATCCATTTCAGTACCTAAAAAAAAATAATTTCATAGAAATGTATAAGCTCAAATGTTGGAAAGATAATAGGCCACTTGCATCACATTTTTTTTAATTTTTTCCGGTTTAGACAAATATTCTAAGACATTCTGTATTTTTTTTTTTTTATCGTATTTTTGAAGCCCTGGGGATTTTTTGAAAATTTTAATCTGAAAAATCAGACCATTTTTTATAAACCCGAAAGACGGGACATAATTTTATAGGTGCGAAAAAACGATAATTACATTGCCGAAAATCATTTTAAAAAAAGAACGTTTTCCACACGAATGGCACAGGAGAATAACGAGGCATACCAAAAATATTACATCTCATAAATATTTTTTTCCTTGATCCATCTTATTGATCATAAATCATTATAATGTACAACGTATATATTACTAAATCCAATGTAATATACTTGTACTTGTAAATTATAATAATAATAAGAATATTATAAAATTTGATTTTGTTAAAATCAGCACCATAACCATTATACCTCTAAAACGCGTACCAACTTCTAAATGTACGGGGTTCTCTTCAGAACTTCTAAATGATAAGTTCGCAGAGAACAAACTATAAATCTAGTGAACGAATTCAAAAATTCACCTGAAATCAAAGTGATGCCATATTAAAAAAATAAATCAGTGTGGAATTTTACAAAATTAATAGGAACATTTTCGGAGACGGGACATTTTCATGTAGTGACGTCACGAGCCCAAATAATGGATTTATTTATTTAAAAATAAAAAAAACTGTACATTTCTAAAAAATTTTACTAATATTTACGCAATCTTAATAAAAAGATCTATCCACACGATTTTTTCCAAGTCGTTATGAATTCAATGCAAGTGGCCTATTGTAAATCGTGATATTGTTAAGCTAAATCCTGACTAGGAAACCACTGCATGTAGAAAAAGCAATAAATTATTTCAAGGATTTTTCTTTTTTTCAAAAACGATATTTTTGAATTTTTATTTACTTAAATGGACACAAATTACTTTGTATAAGACCACTATATAATCAATATTATTATCTACCATATTTACTTATTTATACTGAGTTTTTACGGATGTTCTCACTCACACGAGTGAGAACATTTATAAAAACTCAGTTAATTCACACAAAGGCACAAAAAATTACGTAAATCTAATCAGACAAATAAACTCGGAAACATTTTCTAAAATACTGTAGTTCAATGTCTAATTATCAACACTTCTTGTAACGGATGTATTGAGCATTGTATTTGACCATGCCACATGACAACATTCTAGCCCAAGGCACGGTTGAATGCAACAACCGTGGGTTTCTTCAAAAAACTTTGTTATTGTATTATGATTAAATAAATCGTCGGAGTGGGGTAGGCGCAGGCAAAGAGAGCGGCCTTCACTCGATTCCGGGTGAATGGCAACGGTAGACGCTGCCTGCCGTTGTTACAGCCCCTATAAATACAGGCCCCGAGCCTTTTCCAGTCAGTTCTCCAGTAACACTCTTCTCGTCAACAACTCTCTCCGCTTGCCCACCCGATCTCACTCTGACCCTGCATCCATCTGCCTAGTTTTCTACTGACGCTTCCCCCATGACCATGGATTACCCTACACTCTCTGGACCAGACCCAGCTATGTCATAAGAAATGAGCCATTGAATCACTTAGACCAGATCTAAAGCGGGCAACCGAGATAACTTTCTCCCAACATTAAAGACTGGTAGCCTTGAGTTATTAATTTCTATTTATTATTACTTATTAGTTTCAAAATTTTGTAGCTTTGCAAGAAATAAAGCGCGACACAATACATACCTAAAAGTGAAAGTTGAGCCTTTTTATCAATGATAACGGTGACTCCATCTTGTTTGACTACTTCGTCCAACTTGTCTTTTTCTTTGGTGAAGTCTAGTGTGTATGATAGGCCGTTGCAGCCCCTCTGCTTGACTCCCACCTTCAGGCCGATGAAACCCTGTCCCTCGTTTTTGACCATTATCTCCTTGATCTTGTTGACAGCCGTGGGAGTAAGCGTGAGGGCGGCACGGGAGGGCAACATCCTCTTCTTCATGGCGCGGACTGTGGCCGTAGCCACCACTCTGGTAGCCATCTTGCTGAACGCTTTCTATCCCCAATATTGGTTGATATCTCGTCTTGAATGGGTCAACTAATAAAATAATAATGTGTCATTAAAACAAAACAATTTTAAAAGTATTTTATGTCCACAATGTCTAAAACGCAATCTAGTGACCGTTTTCATACAAGTCTTTACACTATTCAATTTTCTGTAGAGACACAAATAGTTTGAATGATGCCATCTTCACCATGCAGTCCTTACTTTTTTTTACTTGCATTAAAATATGCACTCTTATTAGATGTTGTCAGCTTGCAACAGCTGTCCCACTTAGCAATTATAATACATGCGCCAACACAACATACAAAGGCAATAAAAACATTTGACTTAACCCTTCGAATAATAAGAAAATAATTTTCTGTCAACTTTTGCCTGTCAAGGTTTGCGCGCAAAATTCCTGGTTCACCCCATGCATTTTAAATGTTCCTATTTATTGTTTTTTTTAAACGCTTTTGCAAAAACAAAAATTGTTCTAAAATGTAGATAAAATAATCTTTCCGATGTGTTTATTAGAAATCAACATTTTTGTTTCTAAATATTAAAATTTTAATATTGGAAATGTAAATTGGCTAAAAAAAACACACCTGCGAATATTTGAATTAAAGTAATTAAAATAGAATAAATCCAAAATTTTAAATACAGATTCCTTTTCTAAACAAAATTTGTAATAAAACTGTCACCTCACTTTTTATCGCTTTCATACAATTTTATTTTAAAATTAAATGTGTGATACGTCACAAATTGGCGCAAAATTAAACCGTCACTTTTGATCGGGTTTGTAAAATATCTGAACAACCTAGCTCATATAATTCTAAGACAATGAGAAGCATTATTTCATTCCGTTTCTACCATAAAAGAAATCACAAATATTCGCATGACAGAAAGAGAGATATCTAACTTTTAATAATGCACGTTCGCTCTGGGACAATCTGGGTCTCCTGTTATTATAACGGCATATGATGTTTTGGGACAACTTGGGTCTCCTGTGATTAGACGGGTTAATGTATTTAACAATTAAAAACATACGCAGACTAATATGTTCATTTTAATATTCAAGACTAATATTATTACATAAATATGAAAGTAGACCCTGACATCAACTGAAACAACGTTAGCTACGTATCCAATAACGTACCGTTGACATTGTTGAGCTTTTGTTGATTCCAAATATGTATGTTGCAGAACGTGATATAAAAATATTTTTCTATTTCAATAACAAAAACTGCGTATTTAACTGAAAACTTGTTTTGTACAGGTTATGTTTATCAAATCTTAATAAGGACAATTAGAAATACTTCTATAAAATAAAAAATACAAATTCAACATGCTTTACCTCGGTCTACTTAGTTTGTAACTGCCAATATTTTTAATCAACCGAGCACCGAATTATATTTCTTACAAAAGCAAACTTCATTTTGACACATAAACCCTGATTTAGGAAAAAAAAACAAAGATTAGATAAAAATATCTATTGGCTCAGTGTTGCCATGTACCAAAAATGAAAACCCATGTTTCCAGGATGAAAAAAACATGTTTAGAATAATAAAAAAACATGGTTTTCGTGGGCTTTTATAACGATAATATATAAGAATCTAGATAAACAATCATTTTAAATTTTCCTTTAAATAATAGGAAAAAATAATGTTTTAAAAAAAAAAACACGTACAAATAAATATATTTTTATTATGAAAGAGTTTTTTACTTTTGAAAATGTTTTTTTTATAAACTTGTCAAGTTTAATTTGTAGTACCTAACTATATTTTTAAAATATAAATAACTCCTTTTTTATATATTTTTTTTCAAATCGAAGAGGTGAGCTTTAAAGAATTCCCTCACAACTCCAATAATCTACAATTTAAGCCCTTCCACTCATGGAGATACCTAAACCACCGCGCCTTCCACTGCGAGAAATAGTTTTGCCCTTCCATTGAAAACGAGTCAGTATCGCTTTGTTTCGAAGTGAACGGAGTGATTTTTGTGATGTCAAGTACTGATTCTAGTGAATATGATTCTGACAGCATGTATGCAATGAAAAAAAATGTTACGTATGAATTAAATATACATTTATGAAAAGAATCTCATATCAAAAATGTAAAAATTAAAAAAATATAATTTGCTTTCTTATTTCCGCCAATATCATCTCAATAATGGTTTTCTAAGCCGAATCCTTTATGTTGACAATCTTTGCTAGTCGTATCCCAAAAACGAAATTGGCAAACGGCTTCAATAAACACCTCCATCTCGACAAAAACGCAGCGAGGCAATTGAATTGGCTACAGTTCTTGAGCGGAGTCCGCTAGAAACTAGTCAGCGATCTCTTTCGGACCTATTTTAACAAGTTCGGTCCGCTCCGCTCTCCTCGTTCCTGATGGAAGCACTTGTATGCAGTTAACGTGTGCGAGTCGAAAGGAGATCGTACGGAATCCGCTCCGCTCGCATTAGCGGAGCGGACTCGTTCGAACCTATTTAACTCGAACTCGTTTAGTCCGCTCCGCTCGCCTCGTTCTTGATGGAAGCCAAGGGCGTCGCCAAGGGGGGGCAGGGAGGGGCAGCTGCCCCCCCCCCCCCTAGAGATTCTAAAAAAGTTGCAACGCAGGAAGGAAACGGTGCAACACGAAAAAACGCCTTTCAACTCCATGCGGCTGCTTCCAGAATTTCGTTTATACTTGGTATTACTTTGATAGTAGGGTATGTCAATTATTTCAACTTTTGAATTCAGAAACACCGGGGTCTCAAAAGTTGCGTCTTACAAAGAAAATGAGAACTGCATTTAAAAAAAAAAAAATTAAATGGTTATTAAGCCCGCCAAAATGTATTGAAAATCAGAAAACAAACCTAAAACGTTTTTAAAAATATATTTAAATAAATTTTTTTTTCAATAATTTAAACTTTTAACGTTTGTTTGTTAATAAAAATGCATTTAGCTGACAAAAATAAAGAAAAAAAATCAAGTGTATGAACACAAGTAAGTCAACAAGAATACTGATTTCATCCAGAAAAGGCGTTATTTTCCCCTTTTATATTTATTTATCACATATGTTTAAAAAAATAATTTTTTTTGCGTTCTTTATACTGCAGTTATGGAATAAAAATTAAGTTTGGTACAAAATATAAAATATGGACCCTTTATTTTATTTTTTATCCAAATCACGAAATCTATTTTTTTTTTCAAAACTTCCGACCATTTTAGCGGGCTAACAATAATTTCATTTATTTTTACGTTTTCGAATAGCTACAGATCAAACGAAACTTTAGAGACCCGGGCGTTTAAAAATAAGACCATTTTTTTCTCTCTATGGAGAGCGACACAAGCTATTTGATAGCCCAATACTCAGCTTTGATGGAATCTGTTGTCGTCAACGCACTCCAATCCATAGCTTTGGACGTGGTCAAGGCCTCGCAACACGTTAAACGAATTTTGCAATTGCTTAAGAGCCACCGTGACAATCCCGAAAGAGTCACAGATGAAATTATTAAGGATGCTACTGTTGTTGCGGAGAAAGTCGGCCTGGAGGAGGACATCACATAAATGCCGCGCATTGTTGGCAAACAACGTCATCGAAGCAATCTCCCAGCAGAAAGCCCTTCAGAATACTGGAAAAGATCATTAATAACACCATACTTGGACTCTATTATTACATCTCTTGAAATACGCTTTGATGAAGAAAATACTCCATCATTTGATTTATCTAAATTACACCCCGCGCAAATGCAAACACCAGTCGAAAGTCTCACAGAAACTTGTAAAACCATCGCTCAATTTTATAATTTACCAAACATAAAAATTGAAGTCGAGCCTTGGCAGCAATCTGGCATAATAAACCAAACCTAACAAATCGAACCGTTGTTGACAGGGAACGTACCCATACTACGTGACACGTTTAGGGGGAGGGGGTCTTCAAAATGACACGCTCCATACAAATGAGAGCGGTGGGTTGCTTATCCTAAAAGAGGCAAAAATCTTCTTTCCCAACACGGAAAAAGCGTTGAAAATTTTGATCGCTCTTCCGTGCACAACGTGTACGGTAGAGCGATCGTTTAGCATCCTCAGGAGACTTAAAACTTGGCTAGAAGCACTATGGGACAAAATCGCCTCAATGGTCTGGCCATGATGAGTGTACACAGAAAACTTATTCATGGAAACTTGGAATATTTTCATAATAAAGTGTTCAAGAAGTTTACAAAAAACCCCGAAAATTATGTTTTAATTAACCTAATGACCTAATAACCTAATGATGACCTCCGTAGTCCAGTGGGTAAGACTCTTGACTCATAATCCGGAGGTCGCGGGTTCGAACCCGGCATGCGCAAATAAATTTTACTTGATTAATTTGTGTTATTTCACAATTAATTCATTAAAAATAATATATTTGTAAAGGAAATATATTCCCTTTAAATTTGAATCCTATAATGTCAATTAGAATGCAATCATCGATTGTCATTTGTTTTGTTATTCTATTATTTGATTGTTAGAAAAAAAAATTTCAAAGTGATATTAATAAACATAAATGTCGTTTCTTAGTTAAAAAAAACTTTGCAACACGAGTGTTTTATTTAGAAATTAATAAAAAGGAATTAAACCTATCAACTTATTATAAAACATACAAAATTTTTTTTTTGCCGCATACAAAACAAATCTACTCCCTGTTGAAATTGTGCAACGTCTAATAATAAAAATTATATTGAAAAAAAGAAGAGATTATCCGACTCACCTAATTTTTGAAGAATTTAAAGTATTAAAATTTAATGATCTAGTTCGAAAAAATATAATAATCCAAATAATAAAAGAAAAACAAAATCATAGATTTTTAACTGAAAGTCGTACTCGTCAAAAATATATATTTCCAACACAAAAATGCAACACCTCATTTGCACAACATCATTATACATATCTAGGAAAAAAATACTTTAATAGCCTACCTGAAAAAATAAGAAAAATCGAAGACTATAAATGCCTACTAAAAGCAATCAAAGAGCAATTTAAAGTAAAAATAACAAATTGATAAAATTTATCATCATAACTTATATAACTTGTAAATTTGAAATTTATCAAGAATCTACCACAAGTAAATTATAAGATACAAAATATATTTTGTTAATATACTCGTATTTTAAATATTTTCTAATCCCATAATCGTCCCTCTTCTAATCACAAGCGTCTGCTTCTATAGAAGAGAAATACCATAAAAAAAAAAAAAATGAAAAAAAATCAGTGATATTTATTATTATTTATTATTATGCTAATGTTAATGTTAATTTTAATTTTAATGTTAATGTTATTGTTAATTTTATTATCTATGCATTGATTTGTAATTGTATTTCCATTGTTTTTATGTATATATTTCGAAATAAATTTAATTTAGTAAAAAAAAAAAAAAAAAAAAAAAAAAAAAAAAAAAAAAAAAAAAAAAAAAAAAAAAAAAAAAAAAAAAAAAAAAACGACATTTCGTTTTAAACCAAAAATGGAGAAAATTCAATTCGAATTTACGCTATTACCTGGAGGCGATGGCAGGTCAAATATTATTAGCATTACAAAAATAGTCACAAGTGATGAAAAAGTGTTTACAATACCAGAAATGCTACAATCCGCCAGCCATCACGAGGAGATAATGAAAACTAGTGCTTTTGGAAAAATAAAAAATAGTTTGAAAAAAAGATATCAGGTTAGAAGAGTCTGGTTAACCATGACAGAAGAACTAAAAAAACATATGTAGACGAAGGTGGAAACCTAGAGTTTGGAGACCAATACCTCGAAGAATTGGACGAAAAAAGTTTACAAGTACATCAAAAAGAAGATGCATTAGGAAAATTAATTGAAAAGTTAATGGAAGATAAGCAACAGAGCTTAAAAAACATTGCTGAGAAGTTTGTTATAGAAAAATTCTGCACTAAAAATACAAATGCAAGCCAGTGGATAGAAGTGTTTGAAAAAGAATGTTTGCGTTTTGATGTGACCATGGATGGAAAAAAAATAGAAATACTCAGATTGTTCATGGATAAATCTTGTATAGACTGGTAAAGTTCCATGATTATAAAACTAACAATGAACTCAGAGTGGTCAACATAGAAAAAGAAATTCTGTGAATCATTTGCAAACAAAGGATGGAACCCTGTCACCTACGCACTATCATTTAGATACAAAGATGGTTCTCTGTTGGATTATGCTATGAGAAAAGAAAAACTTCTATTGGATGTGAGAAGATCAATTGACACCGGTACTTTGATAGATCTTGTTGCTTCCGGACTACCAGAATTCATACTTAACAAGATCGATAGAGAAGGATTACAAGATACTGTAGATTTTTTTAATGAAGTAAACAAGTATGAACATATGGTCAACAAAAAAAGATTTATGAATAAGAAAACATTTGGAAATGCAGAAAATAATAAAAATGGGGGTAAAAATCCATGTAAAATTTGTGAAAAATTGAATAAGGGCATTCGTTACCACCCTGAAGCTTCATGCTGGTTCAAAACAAAAGAGGATGAAAAATTTAAGAGAAATACCATTAAACATGTAAACAATTCAGTGATAGAAACTGAATTAAATGAAAATGATCAAAAAAACTAATTGTTACACCATTAATAAAAGTCAAACTATTACTAAATGATAAATTAAAAATATACGGAATTTATGATTCAGGTTCAAATGTTTCTCTAATTAATTCTAAATTATTGAAACTAAAAGGAAAAGGAAACAATTTGAATGAAGCAAATTTAGTAACGATTAATGGTGTTAAAAAGACGAGTGGTTTGACAACGTTAAACATAAAAAATTTTGAATTGGAGAAAAAAGTTGATGTGTAGTACATTATTGATGAACACAATTTCAAGTATGAGTTTTTGATTGGATTAGACATGATAAAAGACTTCAAACTTATCCAAAGTGAAGACTTACAAATATCACAGAAACTCTGCCTAAATAATACAAATAAAAAAGAAAAATATTCTACAGGTATGAAAACGAATACTGAATTTAATCATATAGAAAACCACAGAATTAATTTTAACGAACATGTTAAAGAAGAAGATTTTAAAATAACAATGAATCATTTAAATAATGATCAAAAAACAGAAATAAATGAACTAATAGACAAATACACATCAGTGTTCGCGAAGAGTAAATATGATGTTGGCACTGTCAATGGATATGAAGCGAAGATAGACTTATTAGTGGATAAATATTGTAGTAAGAGGCCTTACAGATGCAGTGTAGAAGATAAAAAGGAAATAGAAGAGCAAATAGCAAAATTATTAGACAATAAACTGATGGAAGAGTCGTACAGTCCATTTGCTGCACCGGTTACTCTAGCATTTAAAAAAGAAGAAAACAAAAGATCCAGATTTTGCATAGACTTCAGAGACTTAAATAAAATAGTAATACCTCAAGCTCAACCATTTCCATTGATTGAAGATCTAATGACAAAGACCAGAAATTGCAAATTTTTTTCAACGCTGGATATAAACTCAGCCTTTTGGTCTATTCCATTGCGGATTGAAGACAAAAAAAAAACAGGATTTGTAACACAGGAGGGACATTATCAATGGACCTGCCTGCCTTTTGGATTGAAGATTTCTCCGGCAATTTTTCAGAGGATATTAAGAAATATATTGAGAAAATATAAACTAAACGAATTTGCTGTCAATTACATAGATGACATTCTTATTTTTTCAAAAACTTTTGCTGAACACATTGATCATCTGACAAAGCTGCTGAATGCAATCAAAACAGAAGGTTTTAGATTAAAATTTACAAAATGCACATTTGCATCAGATATGGTAAAATATCTGGGTCATATAATTCAGAATAATTCAGTCAAGCCAGTAAAGGATAATTTGATTTCAATAAAGAATTTTCCTATTCCAAAAACACAAAAGAATGTGCGACAATTTCTAGGAAAAATCAACTTTTATCATGAGTACATTCCGAAGAGTGCAATAATACTAGATCCTTTGCATAATTTATTAAGGAAAAATCAAAAGTTTATTTGGACTGATAAATGCCAAAATGCTTTTGAAACGATGAAAAACCTAATATGCTCACAACCGATCTTGGAAATTTTTGATCAAGATTTACCAATTAATATATATACAGATGCTTCTCTAGAGGGTGTTGGAGCTATTTTAAAACAGACACAATCTGATGGAAAAGAAAAACCTGTTGCTTACTTTTCGAAAAAATTAAACAGCGCACAGAAAAAGAAAAAAGCAATTTACTCAGAATGCTTAGCTATAAAAGAGGCAGTGAGATACTGGCAATACTGGTTGATAGGTAAACCATTTACAGTTTATTCAGATCACAAACCGCTGGAAAATATGAATATCAAATCTAGAACCGATGAAGAGCTGGGTGACTTAACATATTACTTATCCCAATATGATTTTCAAATTAAATATTCTCCAGGAAAGTACAATATTGAAGCTGATTGTCTAAGCAGAAACCCAGTCTTAGAACCAGATGAGAACCAAGATGAGCAATTAAAAGTTGTCAACTTAATAAAATTAGAAGATATCTTAAAAGATCAGGTCAAAAATGAGAAGATACAGTGCAGAAAAGATAAATTGATATCGAAGAATAATGTTTATTACAAGAAAGTAAAAAAAAAAAGAAAAAATAATTCTATCAGAAAAATTCAGCATAGATTTTATCAAAAATGTTCACACAGACCTAGGTCACATAGGAATTAATCAAATGCAAAAAATGATAAGCTCATGGTACACATCAGAAAACATGACAAACAATATAAAAAGAACTTGCGAAACTTGTGCAGTATGTTTAAAGAACAAATCAAGAGGTCAAAATAAATATGGATTGATGTCCTACTTGGGTCCCGCAACAAAACCTTTTGAAATATGTTCTATTGATACGATAGATGGTTTTGGGGGTTCACGGTCAACAAAGAGATACTTGCACCTGCTATCAGATCATTTCACGAGGTTTGCATATATTTTGACGTCAAAAACTCAAAATACCAACGATTTCATCAAACTCTTAAACTCCACAGAAACTAACGACATTGGCATGATACTATCAGACCAATATCCGGGTCTTAATTCTAGAGAATTCAAAAAAATTTTGGATGAAAAAAATATTCCAATCATTTTTACTGCAGTAAACTCGCCTTTCTCAAATGGATTAAATGAAAGATTAAATCAAACGCTAGTCAATAAAATTAGATGCAAAATCAACGAAAATGACTTAAAAGTGGCTTGGACAACTATAGCCCGTAATTTTGTAAAAACTATAATGAAACGGAGCACACTGTCACTGGTTATGCGCCTCGGTACCTACTTAACGGCACAGATGTGACGATTTTGCCAAATGAGTTAAAACTTAAGAAGACTGACATCGATTTGATTCAAGACAGAAAAAAGCTCTGGAAAATACTATAAAGGCACATAATTACAACAAGATGATTTACGATAAAACCAGGAGACATATTAACTTCAAAGTTGGTGATACTGTTTTTGTGGAGAATGGAAACAAACTTAACAGGAAGAAGCTCGACGAATTGAGAATCGGACCCTACAAAATCATAGAAAAATTATCAAACTCAATTTACAAGATAAATATTGGTCGAAAAAAATTAGAATCAAATTTTTTCCACATCTCGAAATTAATTCCAGCACCTGCATTGATGAACTATGAAGAGGAATTTTTGCAATAATTTTCTTTCCCGCGGGGGGGGGGGGGGGGGGGAGGGCGAGATGTAAAGGAAATATATTCCTGTAGCAACCACGCATTGTTGCTACGTCACGTATTGGATTACGCCCGAAACGATCGATATGTGGCGAGTCAACTTAACTACCTGCGCTGTGAGAAGTACTTACTTGAGAAGTACTTACTTAAGAATTCAAATTCAAGCAATTCAAATTCCATTTTTTTTGAACAGCAAGCTGAAACAAATGGTACCTATTCTATTCTATTTTTATTTTTTAGTCTGTCACTCTCCATATGTTGATAACATTGTGAAAATTTTAATGGCACATAAAAAAACTATCAACCGATGATTCTAGAGTTTTCTTTTAACTGTGTTTACGTAGCACGTATAATTGCCACATTGGTGACACCGCCGTTCACATTAGTGACCACGAAGTTTACATTTGTGAATCCGACAGTGAGCACGACGCGTGCAAGTACGTCTACCGCGAGCACGTCGCGCACGAAATAAACTCTTCGGTGATAAATTTCGCGCACCAATCATCATCATGTCTCTTGTGAGCGGAACATCTGAGGACAGCCAGCAACCAAGTAACCAGCAACCCAAAATCAGGAATCCACCGCCTGAGGTCAACCGAGTGGCAGTACGCATTCCGCCTTTTTGCCCTACTGACCCAGAATTATGGTTCGCTATGGTGGAGCGCAGCTTCGAGGCAGCAGGAGTGACCGTGGATGCCACAAAATTTGGTTTCATTCTCGGAGCCTTGGAGCCCGCCCACGCCCAAGAAGTCCGGGACATCATTGTGAAGCCCCCTGAGGTCGGTGCATATGCACTATTAAAATATGAACTAACCAGACGCCTCAGCTCCACGCAGGAGCAGAAGATAAGGAGACTTCTGGAACATGAAGAAATCGGAGACCGTAAACCCTCCCAATTCTTGAGACACCTGCGCACCCTCGCCGGCAGCGCTGTGCCCGATGAGGTTTTGAGAACCCTATGGATGGGTCGTCTTCCTAGAAGTATGCAGGTGGTTCTGGCTACGCAGCAAGACACTCCGCTTGACAAGGTGGCCAGCTTGGCCGACGCCATAGCAGACTATGCTGGTAGACCGGCAGTTAACTCAGTGGCTGTTCCATCGTCCGAAGATTCATTGGTTACACAGATGGCGCGGTTGATGCAGCCTCTCCAACAAGAGCTCGCTACCTTGAGGCGCGAAGTTTCGACACTACGCTCTGGCCAGCATGGGAGGAGCGCCACCCCGCATCGTTGGAGCAATCGTTCCCGCAGTCGGTCCAGAGGTCGTCAGCCCGAGGGAACATGCTGGTACCACTGGAAGTTTGGGACGAAGGCAAGCAAGTGCACCAAACCCTGCAACTTCCAGCAGGAAAACGCGCGGGGCCCCAAACTGATGGCGACCAGCACTAGCCCCAACCAAGTCAGTCGCCTTTTTGTTACCGACAGGGTAACCCGTACCCAATTTCTTATAGACACCGGCGCAGATCTCTGCGTTTTCCCACGACGCCTTGTCCAGGGACGCCCCACTAAAGCGACATACGAACTGGCAGCAGCAAATGGCAGCACAATCGCTACTTATGGCAGCCTAACGCTCAACCTGGATCTGGGATTGCGACGCGACTTTACTTGGAGCTTCGTCATTGCAGACGTCTCCAGGCCAATCATCGGGGCAGACTTTCTCGCCAAGTACGAGCTACTGGTGGATGTCCGAAATAAACGGCTGCTGGACCAGGTGACGAATTTGACCATCACGGGAAAACGAAGCGACAACAAGATCGCTTCCATTAAGACGGTCACAGGAACGTCCCCGTATCATAAGCTTCTTCAACAGTTTCCTGACATCACTCGCCCTGACGGCGCCAGGAGGGAAGTTCGTCACGCAACACTGCACCATATTAACACCACGCCAGGACCTCCAACAGTCGAACGCCCACGACGCCTTGCTCCTGACAAGTTAAAACGCGCCAAGAAGGAGTTCGAGGCCATGGTCCGTCTCGGAATCGCTCGACCTTCCGAGAGCTCTTGGGCATCTCCCTTGCACATGGTACCCAAGAAGGACGACCAGTGGAGACCATGTGGCGATTATAGAAGATTGAACGCCAGAACTATTCCGGATAGATACCCCGTACGCCACATCCAAGATTTTGCACAGGCACTGAGCGGCACCAAGATCTTCTCAACGATTGATCTGGTGCGGGCATATAATCAAATCCCTGTGGCTCCCGAGGACATTCCGAAAACAGCAATCACTACGCCATTCGGACTCTTCGAATTTCCGGTAATGTCTTTCGGCCTCCGCAACGCAGCCCAGACCTTCCAACGCTTCATGGACGAGGTTACCAGAGGCTTAGATTTCTGTTACGCCTACATAAACGACATCCTTATTGCCTCAACGTCAGAGGAAGAGCACCTAGCCCACCTCAAGATATTATTCCAGCGCCTGCAGGAATATGGTGTTGTCATCAACACCGCCAAATGCCATTTCGGCCTGACTAAAGTCAAATTCCTAGGATACCTGGTGTCCGACGCTGGCACTTCACCCCTCCCAGATCGAGTGGAGGCCATCAACAACTACAGCCAACCAGCTTCCATCAAGGATCTCCGCCGTTTCCTGGGAGCAATAATTTTTTACAGAAGATTCATTCCCAACGCCGCGAGGACACAAGCTCCACTCAATGACCTCCTAAAAGGGAACCAAAAAGGCAAACAACTCGTGTCTTGGACTGCCGAAACAGTAGAAGCTTTCAGCAAGTGCAAGGAAGCTCTGGCCCAGGCAACCCTGCTCGTTCACCCGAAGTGCGACGCCCCACTCTCTATCGTCAGCGACGCGTCTGATACTACAGCCGGTGCCGCACTCCACCAATTCGTCGCAGGTCACTGGGAGCCTCTAGCATTCTTTTCGAAGAAGTTTTCGGCAGCTGAAAAGAAATATGGCGCATACGACAGAGAACTACTAGCCATCTATCTCGCTGTGAAATACTTTCGCCACATGGTGGAAGGCAGGTCGTTCACCATATTTACAGACCATAAGCCTATCACGTTCGCCTTCCAACAAAAAGCAGACAAATGCTCACCAAGGCAATTCCGCCATCTGGACTATATCAGCCAGTTCACAACTGACATCCGACACGTCTCCGGAAAAGACAACATCGTCGCGGATGCTCTCTCCAGGGTCGAGACGATAGATACTCCTCTGGACTACGCAGCGCTGGCAGCTGACCAGATGTGCGACCCTGAACTGGAACAACACTTGCAAGGAAGTTCTAGCCTACAACTTAAAAAGATTAATATTCCGGGTACTGACGCGCATCTCTACTGTGACGTCTCAACTACCATAGCCAGACCCTTCGTCACGAAGAAGTTCAGACCTGCGGCATTCAATGCGGTCCATCAGCTGGCTCACCCTGGAATTAAGGCCACGGTTAAGCTCATAACTCAACGTTATGTCTGGCCGGCCATTAAAGCTGAGACTATTAAGCTCGCACGCAATTGCCTTCAATGCCAACGAAGCAAGATTACACGGCACGTGTCAGCACCCCTGGGAGCCTTTCCCAGACCCTCCGCTAGATTCGAGCACGTCCACATCGACATAATCATCATGCCTTCTTCAGAAGGATGCCGATACTGTCTCACGTGCGTAGACAGATTCACGAGATGGCCAGAGGCATTCCCGATCCCAGCAGACCAAGAGGCTGAAACAGTGGCGCGTGCTTTCTACGAGGGCTGGATAACAAGATTCGGCACTCCACTCCGCATTACTACGGACCAAGGGAGACAATTTGAGTCGAGGTTGTTCAGGCAGTTGAATTTCCTGGCAGGCACGACGCAAATCCATACAACTGCATACCACCCCGCAGCAAATGGCATGGTGGAACGATTTCATCGTCAACTGAAAGCAGCGATCAAGTGCCATCAGAATAACCGTTGGACGGAAACACTTCCCACCGTACTCATGGGAATCAGAGCAGCTTGGAGAGATGACCTCGCTACAACCTCAGCCGAGCTAGTGTACGGCGAGCCGCTCCGCTTACCCGGCGAATTTCTATGTACAGCACGATCTAATGTTAACGACGACACCGGAAGCTTCCTAAAGAAACTATGGAAACATTTCAACGAGCTGAGACCAGTTGAAGGTACCCGCCATGGTTATGGACATCGTTTCGTCTTCCAAAATCTTCCCACAGCTTCTCACGTCTTTCTGAGGGACGACACAGTCAAGAGCCCGCTTCAACAACCCTACAACGGCCCTCATAAAGTCGTTCGTCGGCACGAACGAACATATACCATACTGGTAAAAGGGAAGGAAATCACCGTGAGCATCGACCGCCTCAAACCAGCATACGTTGCTCAAGATCTTGAGAGTTTCACATCACACTCGCAAACCGCATCAGAGTCACCAGCCGCCACATCACAACCAACCCTTCCGTTGTTCGATGGCAGTAAGGATCGGACACACACAACCACTCGTTCTGGAAGGCGGGTTCGATTTCCCGATCACCTCGATATCTGACTATTCCTCTTTCCACCGCAGCCATGTCTGCGTTGTCTGGGGAGGGAGTCCTGTAGCAACCACGCATTGTTGCTACGTCACGTATTGGATTACGCCCGAAACGATCGATATGTGGCGAGTCAACTTAACTACCTGCGCTGTGAGAAGTACTTACTTGAGAAGTACTTACTTAAGAATTCAAATTCAAGCAATTCAAATTCCATTTTTTTTTGAACAGCAAGCTGAAACAAATGGTACCTATTCTATTCTATTTTTATTTTTTAGTCTGTCACTCTCCATATGTTGATAACATTGTGAAAATTTTAATGGCACATAAAAAAACTATCAACCGATGATTCTAGAGTTTTCTTTTAACTGTGTTTACGTAGCACGTTTCATTGCTACATTCCCTTTAAATTTGAATCCTATAATGTCAATTAGAATGCAATCACCGATTGTCATTTGTTTTGTTATTCTATTATTTGATTGTTAGAAAAAAACCATTCAAAGTGATATTAATAAACATAAATGTCGTTTCATAGTTAAAAAAAAACTTTGCAACACAAGTGTATTATTTAGAAATTAATAAAAAGGAATTAAACCTTTCAACTTATTATATATAGTATATTTGCGGCATGTTCCAGAGTGGAAGATACAATCAGTATCGCCCTATTGTAAGACCACCATTCAGAATTGAAACGTTGCTTGAAAATGGCTTTAGCCGTGTTTAGTGACCAGATCTGAATAGCCAGGTACTTCCCAACCTTCCTCTTCCCCACCTCCTTCCCCTCCCCACTACCTTCAGCCTTACAACATACCCCAATTGGGGATGCCATAGTCTCACTGGCTCCAGACGGAGCAGTTGAGATTCTTGTGCGGTATTCACTGTAAAAAAAAAAAAAAAAATCTTTGTCGACCCTTATATTAAAATCTGGTTATTACAAAAAAATACACTGTACACTTATTCAAAATCAACCTCCCAAATTATTTTCATTGAATTTTTCTAATAAATGTAATACCTAATTTATTTACAAGTTTTATTTATTGTACAGTCAAGAGCTCGTGTAGCTTTACATGTTGGACTCTGTGATGAATGCTAACCTTCGACCTACGAGAAGCCCACAAGAATTTTTTTTTCTCCTTAATACTATGTAGAGAATTCGGTACATTCGGCGACATCTGTCCGAGCAGTTCGGAACTATTACAGAGATCTGTATAAAGACTGAAGCGAGGGAAGCCCCATATCATAATTATCTCGAGAACAAAGAAAGTTTAAATTCTACCAATATCCCTTTGTGTAAAGCGATTAATAATAATCTGAACCAATCAGAAATTAGAGGCGTGTAGATTTTTAGTGGACTTTGATCATATTGAGCGGCCTTGAATAAATTCTCACAGGAACGATGGGTGAACGAACTGTATAATAAACAAACCTTTAGACAAAGGATTGGAGGATTATTAACCCCGGATCGTGTTTACATAAGGCGAGATCGAGAACTGGAGGTTTTGGGCGCCAAAAGTTTCAAATGGAAACAAAAAAATCTTAGACGGGAATGTTGAAAATAAATATCACCGATAAGGGCACGGAAAACGTAACATGAATGGTCCCAGGGGACGATTTGATTAAAACCCGACCTGTAATGATGGCAAAAAACGGGTGGAATCTCGGAAAATTTCAAAACTGAAGATAATAGCCTGGGAAAGGGGGAAAAACCCTATTTATATGGTGATGGAACGGTGAAACGAAGTAATTAGAACCAAATATCTCAAGAGAAAACTAATTGAAACTACTTGAATAGGTACCGATATAAGGATTACTCTGTTCTGAAAACACCATTCACAACAAACAGGAGATTGAGAAAATTATATATCTAAGACCGCAGTACATTTTGGTCACTCTACAATTAAAGCAAATCGCAGGAAAAGATGCTTAACGTAGTCTGACGAAAGGAAAAATGAAAAATATACATAAAACAGTGGAAAATTATTGTTATCAATTCTAAATGAAGCGGAGATTTTAGAAAGACAATTTTTAGAAGAAAATTTAATAAAAAAGATGGTGGTTTCGTTGGGGCATAGAGCATGCGAGAGCATGGCTCGGTGTACTAATTGCAATCTCAAAGGGAATACAATTAGTATTGTTAAGTGTCTGGGGTCGAGTAACAATACCGGACAAATTACGGATGATTTTATTCAACAGAAATGGTCGTTTTATGTCATTTGTGCCGTTGAAAGGATCACATAATTGAGCTTGGCTACTGACAAAGTGGACGCAGGAAATGGTTGTCGACCACACATGTATTTTGTTTTCAAAAACAATGAAGATCCGAACATGCCTTTTATTTACACAAGGCCCATTATCGATTAAAAAGGGCAATAAAAATTAACGTTGCTCTAACGTAATGTTTACATTATAGAATTCATATAAAATTTAATTACAAACACATAAAAAGGAATTTATTGCCAAGTATGTAGAAATTATAACGTAAACAGGTGTCAAAACTTATGGTTTATGGGATTTTGGGTAAGAGTGAGTTGGAGAATTGGGCGGAATTTGACCAAAGTAGATAGCTTGACAGATATTCCAGTATGGAAATGGGTAGTGGGCAGAAAAAAAAACCCCATAAATAATATATCAAAAGGGAAAAAGGGTTTAGCGTGGGGATGGAATCACGACATAAAAGGCAAACGTCAAATTTCAATAATGGATCATGAGTTAGGGAGGGGGAGAGAACGAAAACCCGACATAACCGGAAAACTCAGGTAAGGAAATGGGGAAAACTCAAAACGTTAAAGGTAGAGTAGATATGGAACCAGGATATGGTTCCTTACGAACAACGAAGGGAAAATCATTTAAGAATAGTTGTTAAAACACCGTTACTTGAAGGAAATTCAGGTGGGAAAAGGGAAAAGTTGAATATGCCACAAAAAGGGTGAAAATACGGTTCTGAGACATAATTGCATAGGTAGACTAGGGGTAAAGGAAGAACTTCCGTGAAAATTCATACAGGAAAATTAGCGTTTAAAACTAGGAGACCGAAGAATCTACGTTTCGCAAATATGTATGCCAATTTAAAATATAGTTTTAGCAGATCACTTATGGACCTGTTTCAAATTGAGAAAAAAAACAAGATTAAAACCATGTTTATAAAATATTTTATGAAGACAGAAGACATGTGAAAAATGGGCAAACTGGATGGCAGCTTACTAAGTCCGGGACTATAAACCTTAGAGAAGCGAGACAAAATTGTGGGACGAACCATAACGAAAAATCGAAAGGACTTATGTACGAACAAGGGAAAACGGGAGGAGATTTTCGAAAGATTTCGAGCTATTTAGGATTAAATTTTCTTGACAAGGAAAATACGATTACGACCTTTTGGAGATGTGTTGGGTATAAAAAAGCACGTTTGGAAGCATTCGGGGAGTCTTTCGACAACTGGCAAGGTTGCTCAAAACGTCGCGCATGTCGTGAGAATTACCCTGGTAATTAATTAATAGAGTCTAGAATCAGTTTTATACTTTAAAAATACAGTGAAAAAGTAGAGTCAGTTTTATACTTATATAAATTCAGTGGTAAAGTAGAGTCTAGAATCAGTTTTATACTTTAAAAATACAGTGGAAAAGTAGAGTCAGTTTTATACTTATATAAATTCAGTGGTAAAGTAGAGTCTAGAATCAGTTTTATACTTTAAAAATACAGTGGAAAAGTAGAGTCAGTTTTATACTTATAAAAAAATTCAGTGATAAAATAGAGAGTGGAGTGTCTGGATAGGGTTAATCGTGCAATTTAACGGAGTGTTATGATCTTATAATAAATCTAAAATTCAGTGTTTGCAATAATTTCCGATTCAATAAAATCTAATAATTAATTAATTAATTATAAATTCAATGCGGAAGGAGTTTAATAGAGTGTGTTTGAGTTGATTTAAATCTGTTATATGAAGGTTAAAATAAAGTTATTTATTCCGAGGTTAAATAAAGAAAATTACAGTCTAATAAGTTTTATTAAATAAAAAATTAACGTTTTAGTCGAAAGTTGGAAATTTTATTACGAGATATTAATTATCGTTAGATGACAAAGTAATAATAATAATTGATCCGAAATCTGGAAAATACTTAACCCGAAGTTCGAATAAATAACCCAAATTATTAATTTTACACAAAAGAATTATAATTTAAATTGAAAAAAAAAAAATAAAACTTTAACTTTGTTCTTAAGTGGAATAATTCAAATTTAAAGAAAATCTTAAGTTGTTATAAAAAGAATTATAATCTAAATGGGAAAAAAAGATAAATAAACCTTAAATATTGTTATAAAGTGGAATAATTCAAATTTAAAGAAAATCTTTAGTTGTTAAAAAAAAAAAAAATTTTTTAATCTAAATTGGAAAAAGATAAATAAACCTTAAATATTGTTATAAAGTGGAATAATTCAAATTTAAAGAAAATCTTAAGTTGTTATAAAAAGAATTATAATCTTAATGGGAAAAAAAGATAAATAAACCTTAAATATTGTTATAAAGTGGAATAATTCAAATTTAAAGAAAATCTTTAGTTGTTAAAAAAAAAAAAAAATTATAATCTAAATTGGAAAAAGATAAATAAACCTTAAATATCGTTATAAAGTGGAATAATTCAAATTTAAAGAAAATTTCGAATTTATAAACTAATTCATTGAAGAGTAAATAAGAGTAATTATATATCAAATAATAAAATAAGGATCGTCGGGGTTAGTTAGATAGAATCGGTCTTCTTCAATAATAACGACAGATATTAAAGGAAAACGTGAGGATTTTATACATCAGGGATTTATTAAAAAGGGAAAGGAAGGAAATGAATTCCGGATCTTGTAGGATTAAATCGTTAAAAGGAGGAAATCGAAATAAGAGTGCGATAAGTTATAAAGGTAGTCTGGATGCTCTAATAAATTTCATACCGATGATAATTACCCGGTGGAGCTGAAATTAAGACATTAGAGCTTTGGTGAGTCCTTACAATATTTAAGCTTTTCCAGGTTCCTGTGGGTAACCTGACACTGATGAATGTGATACCAAGTAAGGGTACATAAATAACTAACCAAATTATTAGCATTCGCATGTCACTTCACCCATACAGAATGAAATGCTGTAAAGCAAATACTTAACAAATAATTAGATAGAAACGCATCACTTAATCAATTTTGATATCCTAGCGTACTTGTAAAACAAATACCTATTAGCTTCCTTTCACCAGCATGATTAGGGTATGTTTATATGACCTTCGATTGTGCATCAAAAATTTCGATTGGAGTTCAATGTCATCCATTGACACAGTCACCTAGATCCCATCAATAGATAAACAAAACAAAGCATAAATGCCAAGGGACAAGTTTATCAATTATAGCTTACGACGAAATCTGCATTCAATATGTGATAGCAACATTGACGTTAAATTCATTCAATTCTAAACAACTTGATTATACTAGAGCGATCGCCAATAGGTAGCATTGTTACAGCATGCAAAAATTTCGCAAAGTAAAGTACCGCGACTAGCTTCAAACTCAAAAGAGCTCATCATTATTATTCAGGAGGTCATTGATTCAATGACAACATGATTTATCTCGTTTTATAAATTTCTCTTATAGGAAGTAGGTATCCAGGAATCCATAATCATCCGCAATCCTAAATACCTAACACACGAGGAACTAGTGACCTCATTTAAAAACACTGGTGTTCAAATACTCATACAGTCCTAAATCCTGAATTTGCACACGTATCTAGACTTCAAGGCTTCTGTATGTGAGTATGGGCTATCCGGAAATGTAAGTGTCAACCTTTCTGGTCGGAGAGCTTTGATCTTGTGGCGGTATTGTCGAGGTGGGCATACGGGGAAGAGGAAGGACGTATGCGGACAGTACGCTGACGCGGCATTAAAGCTGCAGGTTATTTGCATACCGTAGGTCCTTGTCGAACCTGAAAGCAAACATAAGGCTCATTAGGTGCGTTTTATGTCAGCTAGTCAGAGGTGGAGTGTAACGCTGGGTCGGTCACGTGGGAGGATGGATCTGCCTATCACAAGCTTACGCCACATTCAACGGATAGAGGCATGATAAGGGAAGACATGTAATACCCCTTCTAGACTCAGTAGAGTTAAAATTCAATCCGGAGGAGACGGAAGTCGGAGTAAGACAGAAAAACGGCATGAAGACTAGGTATTCCCCCTGCTGGCGTGAAGGGCCCCTTTCATAGCATGAGACGCCCGTTGAAGAGGGTAAAACTCGGATCTAAGGATAAGCCTAGCAAACGTACTGGGAAGAATCCGGTTTGTAATTGTTGTTCATCGGTTTTCACTTGGATAGCGGAGGAGCCGACTTTTCAGCAAACATATTATCCCCATATCCATCCATGCCCATCCATTCCTACTTTTCTACAATTTTGCGAGTATTAACCATGAATACTAACCATGAATACTAAACACTATGTTAGGGGAAGTTGCAGACAAGGACTTCGAGTGATAAAACTGGACCTTCGAATACGACCATCCTACAATGGTAAGGTTTTCTTTCTTGAAATGTTTAATTTATTAACTGTTGGTTTATGTTATCGACGCATCAGCGGTGATAGGAAGAATTAAATAAACAAACAAAATTCCTACGGAAATCAAGTAGACACGAGGTTTAAGGGTGAGGCTAGTTTATCAAACTCGGTTTAATATACTAAAATAATAATAACTAAATAGATCGGAAAATTCTCACACTTTCTCTAAAAGAATCTAGGGGTTACCACACGTAATACATTATCTTCTCTACATATGTGTGCATATTAAGTATGCAAACAGATGTAAATTCTAAAACAAAAAAATACACAACGAAGAATATAGAAATAATGTGAACAAAAATCTTAAATCTTGTTTACTGCGAGAAAATCGCAGGGATTTGAGAAAATAGGGTAGGTTCAGCTAGATTATAAAGTAAAGGGGTTAGAAAATCACGAGCCTGAGGTAGAAACAAATCGAAAAGGGGGAGGGGGTTAAGTCAGGCCATCATACCTAGGGGTGTGATCAGTAGGACATAAGGGTAGAATTATGAACGTAGCTACGAGATTTGAACTACGAGGTAGAAGCTTAGAAAAGTAAATCAATTAGGTAGGGTTCATCACAATTGGTGTCAAAGCCAGGGGTGACGGACCATTACAACTCTGTATCGTTTATTACAATCGCCGCGCCGTAGATGTAAGGCTCATATTACAAGTGAAAAGCTTCATGTGCTCTCGACTCGAGGGTACTCTTGGGAAACCGGCTAAGGGACGCGGGTGTTTGGGCACGTAGCAGCCAGGCCGCTCTCCCGCTCATTCTCGCCGGGACTGCCCCGTGATAGTGGGACAAACTGCCCCGATATCTTTCTTTTTATATATTTTCTTTGGTTTTAATCATACTTACACCTGTAAATATTTTTCTTTTTCTTTATGATTTCATTCTAACCAGATGCTGATCCAACAGGCGAACACATCTATGATGTGTCTTCATCTTGTTAATTACTGCAAATGTAAGTATGCATACATTTTTCATTTTCATTTTTCATTTTCATTTTCATTTATATTTTCATTTTCATTTTTCATCATGCATGCAGGGACATTGGACGGTCTAGATTAGTTTTAAAATTAAATGTAGCTTCCTTTTTACAACAAAAATTAAAGAGTCCTGCCGTGTGCGGCTAAGGAGGTTAAACAATCGGTTTCCTCACACAGCCGTGGGAAAATGGGTCCCCTCCAATGCTCTTGACTTTACCTACAATTCATACTTTTCTCATTCTCCATATCAACTTGCCCCCCCCCCCCCCTGGGCTATCGGCTGGCGACGCCATTGATGGAAGCACTTTTATGCAGTTAACGTTTGCTAGTCGAGCGGATTCCGTAATGAGTCCGCTCCGCTCGCAGTGGAAGGTGCGCTTACTGGTTGGCAACTCAATTCACGGCGCAACTCAACTTTACGGTTTCAGTAATTATAACAACTTATTTAACAAATATATTATTTATAAATAACTAGCTGGTCCAGGCATGCGTTGCTATGCCATTTAATAAAGAAATTGTTTCTCCCTGAGTGTCCTTTCCCATTCTTCCCGTTCCCCTTCCGCCTCCCCTTCTTCTCCTGCGTCCTCTTCCCCTCTCGCGTTCCCACTCCATCACCTTCGCCTTACCTCTCCCCACTCCACTCCCCACCTCCTTTCCCCGTCCCGCGAACCCCCCTCCCGAGTTCTCCTCCCCCCTCACACGACCCCTTCCCCTCCCGCGTTCCCCATCCACCTTCCCCGCCTTCCCTCTTCCCTTTCCTGCTCCCTCGTCGCGCCAACCCTCCTTCCGCGTTCCATATATTTATTCCCAGTGCATTCAGTTTTTAAACAGCCCGCGTGACACCTTTTACAATTTTTATTCAAATTTCCATTTTTCATGTATGTTAAATTTGGTACCTAACATAGGTACCTATTTAAAATATCCAAAATTCTTGATTCGATTCAAACTATTAGGGGAGTACCTGCTTTAAATAAATTTATCAACTTAAAGATTTTCAAAAATAGAATCCTAATTGAACAATCATTATTTTGCAAAATATCATTCTCAAACACTCGAACTGTCAAACGTGCGATGTTTTCTGAAATTATCCAATTTTCTTAATTTTTCCTCCGCAAGAACCATCCTCGTACTTCAAGAAATATTCTAAAAAAAGAATTAGCGAAATCAGTTCAGCTGCTCTCGAGATTTGCGCTTAGCAACACTTTCAGCGATTCATTTTTATATTATAGATTTATCAATTATCAACCTTAATAATAATTTGTCAACCTCCTGAAAAAAATCAATATTCTGCTGCTCTGATATATTGCAAATTACTCGAAAACTTGACAGAATGTGAGGCGCAACCATGGCAACCTGGCAACTGAAACGCGCCGGCCGCGGCGACTAGCACTGCGAGTTGCGAGTGACTGGTTGTGTCGTCCTTGACAACTGGCCTTAGGGAAGTTGCCTGTGTGCGAACCGCCAATGAAATTCGAAAGTTGCTTTTCTTTGGATAGGATAGGTTGCCCAGTGAGCGGATGGGCTTACAATAGTTAGGGAACGTACCCATTCTACGTGACCAACTTTTTGCAATTTTTAACCCCCCCCCCCCCCCCCGGTGACCAAAAACCTAAGCCCGCCGCCGCTCATTTGTACCAAGCGTGACATTTTGAAGACCCCCCCCCCTAAACGTGTCACGTAGTATGGGTACTAGACGTGGGCAAAATTGAATGACTGAATTGAATGAATAAATTCAATCTTGTGACACACTCGATCTGATTCTCAATTTCAAAAGGAATTGAGTCTTCATTCCTCATCTTTGGCCTTGCATCCTACGATTTTTAACGGCACCATTAATTTTTTTCCATTTATTTTAATGTTAAATTATTTCAATGAATGATGTGTACCTACCGTAAACGATTTAAATATTATAATGATTCGTAAATATTTAAATATTAATCTATGGGCGGCGCGCCCATAGAATAATATTTAAATAATAGTGCAAAACACGTAAAGTATCCCTTTCCCGCGCGCCATTCGTAAAATACCCGTAGGTATCAACTTCATCGTGGTCAGCCCAAGCGAAATACGAAAGCGAATCGGCCGAGTCACTAGTTTCGAATCTGTCTCTTTCACAACGCAGGAATTAATAGGTACATTGCTTCTATTCAGTATATGATCCAGTCATAGTCCCGCCGCGCCGATCGAACCCGTCCCGCGTAAATAGTCTCTGGTTTATAGTCTGTCGCTAACAAGTTTGTCCGGGGCGCGAAGTCTTTTTCACTAGTTCAGGAATTAAATCTCAATTCAGTTGTGACGTCATCGTCTCTGTGATCGCGTCAATCTCAGATCCCAACACCCAACAGGACCAAACCCAGGTCCTGCTAGGTCCGCAGCTCGCGAGTAATCAACTCACTGCCAGGCAAGAGGCAAGACACTAGTCAAAAGTAACTAATTCATTCCTCAATGCTCGCCGCGAAACTGACCGTGCGGGTTCACTCATTCCTCTCCGTTGGCCAAGCCGTCAATTTCATTACATAGTTGATTGAAAGCTTCCGACAAAGCTATTGGAATACAAATACCTACCTCCTTTGAGACGCCGAACTTCGGCAATCGGCTGTGGTCAGCTGTCATAAAATAATGCTTAATAATAATGATAAAATGTTTGTTTATATTAGATCACGTGAAATGGAATAATTTTAATTTAATAAATAAAATAAAATTGGTAAAACTTTAGGGGTGAAACAAAACACTGTTTAATTTTAAGATTTTATTGATATTCTAATGTAAATACATTTTTCTTGTCAATTTTTTTTTTGTTTTAACAAATGTAGTATTTTAATATTGCATTAACCCCGTAGCACAATTTTTCAGAACGACATAATTCGTAATATTAATTTGAAGTGAAATAGGCAATTTTCGTTATTTGTTTTTAGGGTGTCATGCCGTGTTGCGCTACCTCCTTATTTAGCCAACGTATCTGAAATAGGCATATTCACCCTAGGAACAGTGCTTTGCGTAGTGAAAACTTCTTTAGCACCGTTGTGTTTTGAAACTCGATGAAACGAAAAATAACGACATTAAAAAGAGGCAATTTGGGAGGCGGGAATGGGTACCGCCGCCCCGGGAACCTTTATTGGATAACCAACACCTCTGCCATAGGTCACTCCAAGTGGTTCGCCACGTTTGGTGATTTAGCAGGGGTGCCCGGGTTCATGGGGTGTGGTTTGTCTATGTCTTGGAGGTGGATAACCAGGACACACTAAACCCCAGATACCTACCCACCCCTTAAACCCTTTTCCTTCCCAAAACTCTCCTCTCCTTCCTTTCCTTAAAAAAAACCCTCCACACAGCACCCCCAAAGATGACATAGGTCCTGAGGGAATTTATTTTCCGTAGGGCCTCCTGTGTGGAGCTCATGTAAAAAAAGGCAAACACCTACATTTATAGGATTTAGTCTAATCGGTCTCCTCTTTGTGCGTTGCTTCGTAGCCTATCGGTCTCCTCTTAGTGCGGTGCTTCGTAACCTCTCCATGTCTTCTTTGTTTTCTGAATTGGAGAGTACATTTTTTTTTTTTTTTTTTTTTTTTTTTTTTTTTTTTTTTTTTTTTTTTTTTTTTTTTTTTTTTTGGAATTAATTGAATAAGGAATGAATAGAAGAAATCAATTCAAAAGGCCAGGAGAATCAGACTGAATCGATTCACTTCTGGGAATAAATCTGCCCATGTCTAATGGGTACGTTCCCTTAGTATAGATACCTAACTAAAGTTACCTACGTGACATTATATAAATTTATTTTTATTTGTAATTAAATAACATATTGATAATGTTTAAATTAGATAAAGAGACATTGTGAAACAACGCTGCAGTTTAAGAAATACATTACTGATTTCAGGATTTCCCCACGTAACCCATGCTAAAAAAACATGTCTTGTTCGACTTGGTTCATTAAAAAAATAATGATTTTTTTTTCAAAAAACCATGGAGGTATAAGTTACCAAATACTATGAAAACGTGGTGAAAAATACTGTTTATAATGGACGCCGACGTCCAAAAATAATGTTTTGATTTTAATTATAATTTCCCAGTTCCGTGGATTTCTCTAATATCACCGCCGATATGTTTCGCATCGTCTGCGTTTGAAGCTAATGTTTCAAGAACTACATACATCCCTGAATTCGGGATTTCTCCCACGCGGCCCTTGCTAATTAAATTTTTCATTTACGTATTTTTGGTGACATTCAAAAAAATCATTGAGGTAGATTAACCCCAAAAACCATGAAGACATGGTAAGAACCATGCAACACTGATAAAATTATGCCTAATATTCAGAACGATAATCTAGAATATGCTAGGGTACAGACACAAAAAGTCGGTGTTGGCATCGTTATAATTAGTACGGTGACCAGGTGACAGACACGCCGGTTTTCTTCGGCCGGTTCTATTATAATATAGGCACCGGCCCCAGCCCCGACCACCCCGGGAATAATATGCAAGCCAGTAGGATGAACAGCACCGAACGGCGCACTGAATGAGAAGTGAAAGGGTCTATTTTTTTCCAACGATTTTTGTGCTTATTATAACCACAATAAGAAGAAAACATTTCATGGCTCCGGTATAATACCCCGTTCAGACGTTTCAATTTTAGTTGATCAACTCTCATTGGTCACTCAGCAGAGTAACCGACCAACCCCTCACCCCGCCTCCAACTGTTCAACATCTACCATTTTTTAATGTTTTTGTAGAAAAAATAAATAAAAAAGACATCAAAAATATCACCGGAGATCAAAATTTCATTTACATTTTTTACTCCAAATAATGTCAGGAATCGATGGTTAAAATCCCTCGGGTACGTCCTGTTACACCCTGTATACACATTGAAGACTGTATACAAATTTTTGTACACGAAAAGCATGGTTTGCGGTGTACGCCGCTTTCTACTTGACACTCTGACGAAATTGCTGCTCGGTGGTTGACAGCGATTAAGCCATACGGTTCATCATAAAAACAAAATAAAAATATTTAGAAACTAGACATATAGGTTTATGGCACCTCACAGGGGAATTTTGATATCTAAAAATAAATAAAAAAAACAATGGTAGACTAGCGAATTTTATTTCCAGTTTTTATGGAAAAGTTTAATCATTCATAAAAAAAATATAGAAGGGGGCCCTTTTTAAAAAAACCCCACGTGGTGCCATTGAGACTGGATTTTCTAACAGTTTAAGACTTGGTGCATACAAATCGGATGTATAGTTTTTTTTTAATATACTGTCAACCAGGTTGAAAAAAAGCAGTTTCGAGAAAAACGCGTTCAAAGTTTTGCAATGACAATTCAACATACAAACTATTTCAAAATGCTGTATCTCCGTCAATTTTACGAATTTCTTCAGGAGAGAGAGAGCATTCTTAACAAATGCTGATCATGCACGGG
Organism: Limnephilus rhombicus; assembly: GCA_929108145.2. Classification (NCBI taxonomy): domain Eukaryota; kingdom Metazoa; phylum Arthropoda; class Insecta; order Trichoptera; family Limnephilidae; genus Limnephilus; species Limnephilus rhombicus. The sequence goes on along the minus strand of OV815270.1, from coordinate 57,825,131 downwards.
GCATGGGGGTGAGCGTAACCTTGCGGCTACTCTTGCTAAGACGCTTATGGATTTCGATAAGTTATGCCCAACCACCAAACAAGAAAGGTATATCACAATTAAGTGGTACTCACGTCTGTTGTCTTCTGGCTTGGTGACAGTCATAGATGTCCATAAGCGTTCGAGATTGTTCTATTTGATTGTTAGAACTTCGGTAAAGTTTGAGTCACGAGTTCACACAAAGTATACGAAAGAATACGGTAGGATTTACACTTTATGTGACGATATGATGAATAACACTTCGGCGTGGTGCGAAATGTCACGATACGATCGGTGGTTAGCAACGGACTGACGATAAAGCGCTTGACACTTGTTTTCCGTGTAGGTAGGCACCCTTATTGTGCGGAAGTCCAAAATCAGGGTTCCTCCGATCCCGTATGATAATCGGAGCACAAAACGAATGAAATCCATCAGCGTTATGAAACATTCCGCCCACCAAAATACAGCTAATTGTATTTTAAAGAAAAGTTGAACGTTAAGCGAAACGCAGAATGCCATGAAACGTGACGTAGATGAAAAGAATACGAAGCAAAAGAAGTCATTTTAAACGATAACGAGATATAGACAAGCTAGACGATAAGAAACTAAATGATACGATTAACATAGACGTAAAAAAGAATAAAACGAACCGCGAAATGATGATGATTAGTCACATTGCCTAGGCAATGGATACGATTTGGTGAATGGTGAATCTTGTAAGAGAAGATCCATTCAAAGTACGAAACGTAGCGATAAGCACAAGATTTTTAATTATGATTCTAATCACCTCATCCGTAGAGAGTGATGTCCAATGTTTGGTTAAAGATAGAATACGAATTTCGAAATGATTAAGTAGAAAATCCGAACGACGAGAGGCTTTGTTATGAAAGTTGTGTACGAATAGATAACAAGAACCCATAAGGCGTTGGAGTTTCCGAAAACGATATATTTTTTTTAATAAAAGTCCAGCAGAATATCATCAAGTTGGACTAATGACGATTGAACTCGTTCCTCAGAGTGGAGTTCAGTTTTGTTAACATGGCCATCTAAAATGGGCCAAGAGTCGTTTGGCTGGACAAACCCGGAGGGCTCCGCCCACCATAACACGTTACGGTTTAGATCGGCCGGAGAATGACCACGTGAAGCGGTATCCGATGAATTATCAACCGATGATGCTTGACGCCGATGGTTAGATGCGATAACTGTCAAAAGCGATAATTGGTCGGTGTAACGATTCCCGTGACGAGTATCATCGGGTGAATCATCCGGTGGCCTCCACTTCCATCCCAATACTCTGAGAGTAAAAGAATGATCAACATTTTTTAAGATTACATCAGTGAGATAGTAGTCCGACGGTAGAAAGGCGCGAAGTTTCGGTTTGCTACAATCCCACTTCTGCAGTTCAAGTTGACCTCGTTTGGTATGTTCGATGACTTCGGATTGCGTTAGTTGAAATTGTTCCAGACTGGAACAGCCGATGACGATAGAATCGATATTTGAGTCCGAAGTGATTGCGTGGCGTGTGAGTGATAATCCGTAACCTTTCTTTTCTGTCAACGATCTGACAATACGATAGGACAGAATAAAGGCAGAGATATCAGAAGTCACAGGGTGTAATGGGTAATCCGGGGTAGATTCCGATAATTGATGACGCCAAAATATTCTTTGGAACGCGTGATTTGGCTCTTGAAGAAATATTTGGCGATACATTTGCCGCACCTCAGCAATGAACACCACAGATGGTGAACGAAAGTTTTGCAGAAGTTCAGCAATGTTCGTTTGGAGCTTGGGAACGATAAGGAAGGCATCATTTGACGATGATTCATTCACCTCCGTCACCGAGGCATCGAAGACCATTCGCAACATAGTGGTAACGGTGCCCGGACGAAGAATGCAATGACGAAGTATGTGATGCATTTCCTTGAGTAAATCTTTTCCAGGAACACGTGTCATGTGACCACTGTGCAAGTAGTCAGTCATGAAAGCGAAGTACGGTTCACGTAAACTGAGCTTTAATGTCTGTTTATGTTCGAGTGAAAGGATGATGCGCGAAGAGGCTTCGCGCGAACCTGGGAAAGCGATATCCTTATCCTTTTCGCCAAAAGGTAAGGCTACGATGAATAGTCCCGAAGGGTCACGTGAGTGATTAGTGTGATGGACCTGCTCATCACGTTGTTCTTCAGGAGTGAGATGTGAAGACTGAGGGAATGTGTCAAACTCCCTCAGTTTCTTGAACTTTTCAGGAAGACGGTAATGGTTGGTTTCGATAAATTGACTAGAAAAGTCACGTGAGCGATAAATGCGATACACTTGGTCACTACGTTGTTTAGTGGGCTGTGAAGACTGAGGAAATATGTCCAACTCCCTCAGTCTCTTGACTTCTTCTGGAAGACGAGACTGGTTGGTTTCGATGAAGGAGTTTGTTTGACGATCGGTAGCAAAACCAACCGAATCCAGAGGAAGCCAACCGAATGGTGAATTGATAGCTGAAAGCTGGTGAAGATCACTCGTTAATTGGGGTCTCGGTAAAGATGGCAAGATCTCAACATCTCGAAGTAGGTCAGTCGCTCCTGTGTCAGTTGTCAGTTTGTGACAGTCAGAGTCGGCATGAAGTATGTCTTGGAACAGATGATAAGATAACTGGTCGAATTGAATCGTTGGCGATGGAAGTAACTTCGTGTTGAAGGTAGTTTGTCTTTGTACCTTAACATCGACATCGAAATTAGTGACGCCTGACGCGGTTGTAGAAGATTGGTATAAGCCACGGATTTTCTGAGAGCTGACTGGACGCTCGGCAGTGCGATTGGATATGAAGTGTGCTTGACTGTCTGAATCGGTCAACGCACGAAACGTTTGAAAACTGCCGTAGGGATCACAATTGCTAATATGAGCAGCAGGCAAACGTACGATGGATCTGTCACCGAAGTTAGCGAGGAAAAGAACTGGAGGATCTGAAATAGAAGCTCCTTGAATGGCAAACGTGGTGGGTCGTTGGTACTCCTCTTCAGCAGAAATGTTGTCTTCCCTATGAAGAAGAGTGTGGTGCTTACGATGACATTTCTGACAATCAAACACAGATTTGCAATTTGTGAGAGAATGAGAAGGCGTGAGACAATTCAGGCACCAACGGTGTGCCTTGGCGAATTGAGCACGTTCCTGAACCGATTTGAGTGCAAATGATTTGCACTTAGCGATATAGTGAATTCCCTTGCAAAACGCGCACTTTGAAGTGAACGCAGTCAAGGACCCTTTGATTTCAGGTTTTGCCTTCATCGTGTCACAAGTAAGCGATGACGTTTGTTTTATGACAGCTTGATTATGAAATGTTGAAAAGTTTTGTACGATAATGTTCGCGGGCTCCGATTCGAAAGATTGATTCGTTAATTCCTTGTGAATTACGACGATTTTGAAATAAACATTATCAAAAGCTTCGCGAACTTGATTTTCAATGTCCTTGTTTGCCTCATCTAAAGCTAAGATGTCAGCGTGAACGGTTTCAAAATCATTAACAATGTTTTGCAACCTCGTATAATACGCTAAAAATAATGGGTAATTGGTTGCATCTTGCAAAACGCTTTGACCGACCTCATACACCTTGTTTATTCTGCTAATGGCTACGTTCCGTCTTCTACGCAAGCCTTGTAAAGTACTAGCCATTTTTTTTTTAATAAACAAATGTACTAACGAAATAATCAGGAAAACTTTATGAATTAAAAAGTAGAATTCGATATAATTTAAATACCCGTTAGGTCGTTAATAATTAAGAACTGTGTAAACTAATTCTACGATTCACTGTTTGAATTCGTTCTTTGAAATGACATTTCAATTCACGTAATATTTCATAGCATTCTTTCGTTTTGCCAAAGAAAGAATTTATTATGAGAATTTATCTAAAGGTTCGCTGGTTTCCGGCACCAAAATGATCATGCACGGGGCATGGGGGTGAGCGTAACCTTGCGGCTACTCTTGCTAAGACGCTTATGGATTTCGATAAGTTATGCCCAACCACCAAACAAGAAAGGTATATCACAATTAAGTGGTACTCACGTCTGTTGTCTTCTGGCTTGGTGACAGTCATAGATGTCCATAAGCGTTCGAGATTGTTCTATTTGATTGTTAGAACTTCGGTAAAGTTTGAGTCACGAGTTCACACAAAGTATACGAAAGAATACGGTAGGATTTACACTTTATGTGACGATATGATGAATAACACTTCGGCGTGGTGCGAAATGTCACGATACGATCGGTGGTTAGCAACGGACTGACGATAAAGCGCTTGACACTTGTTTTCCGTGTAGGTAGGCACCCTTATTGTGCGGAAGTCCAAAATCAGGGTTCCTCCGATCCCGTATGATAATCGGAGCACAAAACGAATGAAATCCATCAGCGTTATGAAACAAATGCATCTTTCAGAAAATGAAATAAATAAAAAAATTCAGTGCCCAGGTATAACGTATAACTCCGACCTTTTTTGTGACCAAATCACTATCACGTGGTTTGTGACGTCAGAGTCATTACTCTACTACTACTACCAATAGGAATCTTAGAATTTCCTTACTTTTTTATGGGTAAAACACTTTAAGTTGGAAGCAATAAAAATGCTTAGTATTGATGTATTGGTCTTTTTTTTTAAGTTTCTTTATTCATTGATAAAATCTTTTTTACAAAACTTGGGGATTTTTCGACCACCATGCTAGGCACATGCCCGTTTTGTGGTGGTCGATTTTTTATACAGTAAATTATCATATGCAATATAAAGAATGTGTGAGAGTATATAATAGAATACAAAATAGTATGAAATAATTTAATTTAAAAGAGTTAGAGTTAAAAGTTAGAGTTACGAGTATAAAATCAAAGTGAGTACTATATATGGTAAGCACATGAGAAAGGGTTTTTTGTTGAAAATCTACATTATCTACATTATTTAACACCAATTTTAGTACAATTAAATGTTGGGCTTTATTCTTCAAGTCCGGTAAATTATATTGTACAGCTGTACAGTAGTATGTAGTATATAGTACAGTTGTTCATGTTTCAATCCGACGAATACTAAATAATAATTATTGTTACCATGGTTTAGTGCTGGGAAGTACACATGGGACTTCGTCGGATTCGATACACAGTGGTGCCAAACAGTTTTAAGTAAATAGTTTAAGATTATTTAAAATTTCAGCTAATTACATTTAGTTCTTTACAGACAAAAAAACTTTTATTGGTGGTATATATTACAATCAATTATCAATTTTATTTATAAAAAGTAACTAAAACTTGAATACACAATTTCGTCGTGGAGCTGGTGAAATAAAACCAAGAAACAAAGAACAAAAAAATAAAAAATAAATATAAATAAAAAAAGGCTTGGAGTGGAAAGGGCTAAGAATGTTAAGTTAAGTTAAGTTTTTAAAGTTAGTTTAGGTAATCAAGTTAATTTAAGTTAATTCAAGTTAGCCTAAATTAATGATGTGAGGCATTCTTTAAAATAGTTCCTTCCCTTTACAATCAACCAGTTCTGAACACTTGTGATATAACTATCGCCAGTTTTCGATTTCCTGGGCGAATTGAACATTTTAGGCGCAACGGAGTACTGGCGCTGTGCGAAGGCTGGTTTTGTTGGAGTAATTATGCATTTTAGTTGGGATGAGTACCGGGTGCGAATTTTTTGTTGTGTTTTTTTCATCAAATCCTTTTTCCATATGTACATGAGAATCGTCTTTATGTAGAATTGTCGGATGTCTAATACTGTGAGTTTTTTAAAAAGTGGTTCTGATGGGTATGATGGGTTACATTTGAATATTATCCTTAACAATAGTTTTTGTATTAGAACCATGGGATAAAGAATTGATGATGCACAACCTCCCCATCCTATAATACCATATGTAGCAATTGATTGAAACAGTGCAAAGTAAACACATCTTAGTGTTTGTAGGTTAAGGATAGATCTAAGAGAGTAGAAAATGTAACATAATTTGCGAAGTCTTTTTGTTACAGAATTTATGTGTGTCTCCCATCGTAATTGATCATCTATGATAACTCCCAAGTACTTAATTTCGTTTGATAATTTTAGGTTATCGCATGAGCAGTTTTTGTGAGGTGATGTAGGTGTGTTTTTGGCAGTTATGGAGGAGATTTGGTTTACGTATGGAAAAAAGTAGATACTTTGTTTTATCTATATTAAGAGTTAGAAGGTTGGAATCTAACCAGTTTTTAACTAAGTTCATGCCATAATTTGCTTTTTCAAAGGTTGAATTTAAATCTTCGTCATCAAATACGATAACCGTGTCATCGGCGAAAGATATAATAGTGCCACCAGTATTCAGATTGCATAACGTGTTAATGTATATTAGAAAGAGAAGTGGGCCTAAAACACTGCCTTGGGGCACGCCATATGTGCATGGTAAACTTGTACTTCTATGCTCTTTAGCCGAGTTGATAATAGTTGACTGGGACCTGTTTGTTAGATAACTCTCAAACCATTTAAGGGGAATGCCTTTTATTCCTATCTGTAGGAGTTTTTTCAGAAGTATGCGGTGAGATACAGTATCAAAGGCTTTAGCTAGATCCAAGAATACAGCAAGGGGTTTGCGACTTTTATCGAGTTTGTCAGAAATCAATTTAGCGAAGTTTGCAATTGCATCTGAGGCACTACGACCTTTGCGGAAGCCGTATTGATTATTTGACAGGATTTTATTATCTTCAAGAAACTTGTAGAGTCTTCGTTTAACTGTTTTTTCAATTATTTTTGAAATCGGACTCAGTAAGGATATTGGTCTATAGTTATTCACAGATGATCTGCCCCTGATTTAAAGATAGGAATAATGGTTGAATGTTTTAGGGTGCTTGGGAAGAGGCAAGTTCGAAAACTTAGATTTGCGATGAGATGATTTCAGTGATTTCTTGTTCTGTTGTTGGAGTGAGGTTAAAAAGGTTATAACTGAGATTATCGAGAGAGATATTATTAGCAAGGTTATCTTCAGATGTTCTATTTTTTTAGGATATTATTAGCTAGGTCTGATCCGATTGTGGAGAAGAATTGGTTGAAATGATTTGTAATTGTTTCTGAGTTTTCAGTTGCACTAAATGTTTTATTTGCGATGGTCTATCTGTGTGAATGTCTAGGCGACGCCCACAAATCCGATAAGGCTCTCTGTCTTGCTTACGCCCACTTATTGTAACTAGTTAGAAGAGAGGCAAGTTTAACGACACCCTTTTGAGGCTGTACTTACAGATGTCCTATTCATTCGGTTCGTAATTTGATTTAAACATACGTGCACCTACATTTCGCAAGTGACAAATAATGACAAATTTATAAATTTGATATAATAAATAGTGTTTGTTAAGTGTGCAAGTTTAATTTTTATTACGATGTCATGGAGTCCTGTTACGAAACGGAACGTGGCTAATCACTGAATGGACCAAATCGTGAAATTTTATTCCGTATGTTTAATTATTTTACTTATTCATAATGAAAAAATAAACGGTAGTCAACTTTTAATCATAAATGACTTGTATGATTTGACGTCTAAGGCAGACTATCACAGACTAGTAACTATTCAACAGTTAATCTTTTGTACCTTTGTGTTAGTAATCTGTTATATTTTAGATAATATACGTATAGATAGTTGCTGATGATGACTGGTACATAATTAAATAATTAGTGTTGCTGATGATTGCTAACACGTAATTATAAAAAAATAAATAACCCATAAGCAGCCAAATTTGTAAGCCCAGGTTTTGGAAATCACACTTCATTTCAAGATTAGGTTCTTAGTTTAGGTAAACCAAGTAATTCATGCGTATTGAGTTTTAAACGAAACTTTACAAATGTCAAATCCGTAAAAAAAATGGTGGCAATGGAGATGATTTATATGGGAATTTTTTAAACTTTGAATGAAAACCTAATTTAAATGCATGTTTTTCCATCTATCCCGACCGAAACCGATGTTTTTTTTTGTAATTAAGTTTAACAGTCGTTTACTTTTCAAAATCTATGCCTATTAAACGTGTCAGCGGCATGTGGCGGCTTGTCGATAATTTACTTTATAAAATATTATATAAGTATGAATATAATAATAAATTAATCTTTTTAAATAACATAATATTTTTTTAACCTTGTTGTTATTTATGAATACCCATTTGAATTCAATCCTGAAGATTATCGCATTTAGTTAATAAACTTATTTTTCTTCCTAAACCTTCAGTATTTCTATAAAAATGTTGTAAAACAACATTAGTTTTATGTTACCGATTTAAACACGCTTTGGATTCGAATTCTCAATTGTGAAATAATTATTAATTGCTTTTTTGTTAAAAGCCCAAAACGAAACACGCTATATGAAAGTTTTGCATCTGTGTGAGTACTGTGATGAAGTCAACTTAACTTGCGAGACCTATACTTTCCTCTATCCTTGTCGATGGTATGTGACGTCAGTGGAATGACTACCAATAGGAATCTTACAATTTCCTTACTTTTTTTACTTTCCTCTATCCTTGTTGATGGTATGTGACGTCAGAATGAAATTTTCATTTTTTATAGTTAAATAGTGTGGACACCTGTTCCATACAAAAAGCCCGAAGATATCGATCTAGGTATTAGTTCATTTATTTATGCGTTAGATACCTACCCATATTTATGTACCTAGCCTTCAATAACAAGATCGGTTCGATTTAAATTGAAACGTGTGAACGAAATCTTGTTCAATTTTTGTCTTTCAATATCAACTTGATCAACTAAAACGGAACCGTCTGAACGAGGCTTTAATTATTAGTGGACAAACTTTTTCCACGCAAAATGCACGAAACGAAGTTCTTCGAAGTTGTATTTAGTGGCAGGGTTGCCAATGCAAATATTATAAAATACCCACAATAGATGTTCGATTCCCCACAAGGAAATAAACATTTATTTTTTAATTGTCATTTTCCAATATCTTTCGTTCAGGCTTTAAAACAGGTATTTGTTTGAACATTTGCTGCTAAATAAAATGAAATTATAGTATATTCTCATAATTATTGTAAATATTTTTTAAAAGTAAAACTTTTTTACGCGCGCTCCACTCGGGGGGTAAGCTGGTGAATGCGTTACGAAAAGTGGTGATGTGTTACAAAAAGTGGTGACGTGTTACGAAAAGTGTGATGCGAATGGTAATCGATGCGAACGGTGATCGATGGCGAGGCGAATGGTCGGGCCTTTATGCACGCTTGACTTGGGAAGTGATAAGGATAAGGATAAAGATAAGGATAAGGATGGTCACCCCAAGGTCTTAGGTTACCCCAAGGTCGTAGGTCACCCCATGGTCATATGTCGCCCCATGTCACATGTCACCCCAATGTCAATGTTAATGTCAATGTCAGTGTCAATGTTAATGTTCTTTTATAAGTTAGTGAAGTTTTACTTCAGTCGTGTGGTCTAAAGCACACTCGTTTTTTTATGTGGTTGCGAAATTGAGTAATCTGAAAGTATGTTGCCTGTTGTATGCTGATGATGCGGTGCTGATTTCTAACAGTATGGAAGAGTCTCTCGTGTCTAGGATGAATGAAGTATGTATGAAGAATGAGTTAATGATGAGCGTAAGTAAGACTAAAGTCACCGTGTTTGAAAGACAGATCACGAAAACAATGCGCAATATAGTTGTGAATGATGAATACTTGGAGCAGGTGGATGAGTTTGCGTATCTGGGTAGTGTGTTTACGAGGGTTGTGAAGGCCGACAGAGATATTGAAAGTTTGAAAGAAGGGTAAATGCAGGAAACCCCATTAACGGAGGACCGAATGCTGTTGGCGCTAATAAAAAGAAGCGAAGCTAGCAGTCCACAATGGAGTACTGGTACCTTACCCGATGTGAGGCATGGAACTGGTAGAGGAAAGATGAAAGTAGACAAAATGCTGTTGAAATGACGTGGCGTACATGTGATAAAACCATGTTTGATCGGGTGAGAAATGTGGAGATCCGCAAAGAATGCAAGGTTGATGTAAGCGTGATGAGTAAGATTAAGAAACGGATGTTCAGATTGGTTGGGCATGTAGAGCGAATGAACAAAGAAAGGAGTGTTAAAAGAATATATGACGCAAGTGTAAATGGTAGAATAAGTGGCGGACACCCGAGGAAGACATGGCACGATCAAGTGAACCAGATACTTGAGTCGGGCCATGTCAAGAGTCAGAATAATAGAAGAGTACGTATGAGACGATGTATTAATGTGAACTAGTTAAGAAATAAATAATATTAGCTGTTAAAAACCCGCTTCTTATGTTTTTACTGCTAGGCCCTGCGGGTGGCTTTTGGTTCGGCTTCGCCCAGTTAGTGTTGGTGACCATTTTATAGATCCAATACGAACTGATTCCAAAAACAGCCCGTTCCTCGGATCCACTGTAGCTGGTCACCGGGACAAAGTAACCGAGACAGAGCAATGACGTCATATGTAATATATAGCCACTTGATACAACATGTATTACCGTCAATCTTTTCATATCCGGAGGGATACCACATGCTTACAAATTCATAACAGTTATACCTAGGAGGGAGACATCCCCGTCCGACCTGCTGACGGAAGTAGCGACATCTTGTGTCGAATTCTTGAATTCGAAACCGAATTATAACAGTAGCTTTGTGTGAAATTCCACGTACAAGGATATTATATGTGGCGCGGCGCTTATGACGTGGCGTCCGACATGTACTCGTAGCTGGGTTCTGAAATTCAACCGCGCAGACGCTACGGTATTAATACTGTTCGGTGAGACAAATAATACATTTGCCAAGACCGAGTTGTTTGGCGGTCCGTTCTCTCTGCCTAACCCTGTGAAACGGCGTAATGGTTAGTTGGTTGGATAATCAATAAATGCCCAGAATACCCGATATTCCTTACAAAAATCTTAGAATTTCCCACAATTTGGGGAATTTCCCACGAGTTGGCAATCCTGGATGTCAGATCGCAGATGATCAGTGTTGCCAACTTAGTGGATTTTCCACTAAAACTGGTGATTTTCATACTTCATTTAGTGGCGAAATAGTTCTTTTAGTGGCTGGTGGATTTTTCTAGTGGTTTCTAAAATGTTTGTTTCATTACTAAAACTACAATCACTCAGCCACTACGCCACTTAGATGTTTAATCGTATGCATACTTCTTCGTTCTACTTTCTTTAATTTTAAATGGAATTTACGTTTACTGTGTAGGCAACACTGATCTACTAAAAAGATATGCAGTGTCTTTGTACATGGGGATCATTGGTTTATTTATGATGGGGATGTTGAAATACTATTCGGTAGTATGAATTTAATAAAAAACAAACGGCAATAAAATGAAGTTAAATCTTTTAAGTGCTATATTGAGAGTACGCTGTGGTTTGAGGTTGGAAGGTAAATGCTGCAATGATTTTGAAATTCCAGTAGCCGTTGTAAATTAAATCGGTACCAAAGAGCAGAGAAAGGGGGAGAGAGGCGGAGGAGGGGGGGGGCGGGCACGTGAAGGTATTTTTGTGTACCCCCCCCCCCCCCAGAAAGAAGGTTTTTTTGTGTACTGCAGAGATTCCATCACAGTACAGAAAACTGTCTTAATCTTGCCCGTCCGCCCCTTGTGCCCCTCCCATAAAAAAATCCTGGATCCGCCCTTGCCAAATAATAAAGGAAAGTAATAATTTCTAAACTTATTTTCCTTCATTAAACTTTATTCTAGTGAAAAATTTAGCGGGTGTGAGTGTAGTACTTTATTTTTAGTGGTTTTCTGGTGGATTTAGAGGGTGAGTCTGGTGGAAAGGTGGTATAACTGTTGGCAACACTGCAGATGATATCCTGTCTCCTGTCAACTTCAACTTCGTGGTCAAAAACTTGTCATTTTCAAACGTGAGACGTTAGGAGTAGTTTATTTATGCGTTACAGTTATAGTTATGTCTGGCTCGAGTGTATTTTGATATAATATTATAATGAGTACCTCAGAGAGCCATAAGCCGTGTGAAATTAATAGCGTTAAAAATATTACCAAACCAAAGAAAATACATAAATCTGAAAATAATATGAAACATCCAAGAAAACTTAATTGTGATGTATCCAGATGGAAATCTTCAAAGAAAAACAAAAACTGTGAAGACGCAAATTATTTGTCAACATTTTTATTTTTTGTGTTCATGTGCTCAATAATTATCGCGATTATTCTTTTTTCCAACTATAATTTGATGTGTACGAATTCAATCAACACAGAGAGTGCTATACAAAAATTAAGATTCCACCTGTACGGGCAAACTGGAGCAATTGATAGCCTCAAAACTGCATTCTTATCCAGTGAACTCATTAAAATAATTCCTTTTGTGGGAGGGACCGGACAAGGGAAGACTTATGCATCACAAATAATTGCAGGAGAACTCAGCGAGGGCAGTGTGCTCTTTCTGCTGAAACAATCCTTAGACCAGAAGAATGCTTTAAATATTATTAGTAAAAAAATTAGTCAATGTCAATACACTTTGATAATTATAGACGATTTAAAAATTGATGATATAGTTAAATCTACGAACTTTGTGTCAAAAATACTGACTGATAATATCGTAAGAACCAAATTAGATATTATTTTAATTTTCAATACAGAAACAGTGAGTTCTGACTTAGAAAATATCCAAATTAACTCAACATTTTACAGTATTATTCATTCCCATCTGAATCATTTCGGAAGACCTATTTTTATGACTGAATTTAAAGCGATGGAGAATAATTACACAAGGATGTGTGCCAGAGATGCGTTAGCTAAATATTACATCGAGCCATCGGAAGAAAATGTAGACAGGCTGATGGAGATGGTGCAAGTGCAAGATAATATGGGAGGGTGCAAAGGCTTCTTTTCCAAAGCACCCCTTTTGTATAAAAGTGAATTTGAATAAACAATCAATCCTACAACAGTGAGCAAACTGCTTGAGTTACATCCTGAAACACAATCATTTCAATTGTTATTTTTTTATCTAATTTTATTATTGTGAAAATATTATTCGATGACTGCAATTTTATGACAAAATGTTCCTAATTATACAATTAAATCAACAAGAAATATATAACTTTGATTGGCATAAACCATTGATAAACCCACAATTAATGAATATGCTGAGCATGTTTGTAACTATCACACGTGTTTTACCAGAGTCAAAAACTGCATTCACTAGTATATTAGAATTCCTTCCAGAATTATCATTAGCATAGCGCCAATGATAAGTGAAGCCCTTTGTTATATATTTAACTCTAGTATTTTGACTTCTAAGTTTCCCCAAATATGGAAACTGACCCGAGTCAGTCCTATTTTCAAGGCTGGAGATAAGACAGACGTCAAAAACTACAGACCGGTAGCCATACTATCAGTGCTGCCCAAACTTTTTGAAAAATTGATTTGTGACAAATTAAGTCACCAGATTGCGCCATTCATTGGTGAAAATCAACACAGTTACCTTCCAAAGAAATTAACAATTACAAATCTGCTTAATTTTTCACGGTTGGTAGCCACCAGTTTAGACTCGAGGCACCAAACAGATGTAGTTTACACCGACTTTGCCAAAGCATTTGACCGTGTTAACCATGATATACTTTTGAGGAAAATGTTTAAAATAGGCTTCGATCTACCAACACTGAACTTTTTCTCATCGTATTTAAAATCCAGAAGCCAATTTGTTTCGATAAATGGAAATAATTAAAAAAAATTCCAAGTGCAATCTGGAATTCCTCAAGTGTCTAACCTCGGACCTATGTTGTTTCCAATACTTATAGATGACATCCAAAACTGTGTTAGGAATGGCAAATGTCTACTATTTGCTGATGACCTTAAAATTATGATGGAAATAAGCTGCCGACAAGATTGCTTTAAAATGCAAACTGATCTGGATGCACTATCTGAATGGTCGTTGGCAAACTAATTAGATTTTAACACAAAGAAATGTGTCACAATGTCCTTCACTCGTTGTAAAAACATTATAGTTTACGATTATAAAATAAAAGGCGAAAAGTTATCACATGCAAAATCCGTGAAGGATCTCGGTGCCGTCTTTGATCTCGAACTGACATTTTCTTGCCATATATCACAGCTCACTCAGTCTTGCTACAAACTTCTTGGGTTCATCATCAGGACTTGTAAGCAGTTTGATAACCAAGAAGTTTTGCTAGCGTTATTCGATGGCATACTTAGAAGCAAGCTGGAGTACACGAGCGATGTTTGGGCACCGTACCACCAGAAGTACATTGATATGTTAGAGCAAATCCATAAGAAATTCCTCAGATATGTTTATATGCGGAAGCATGGAACCTATCCAAGGTTCATGCACCATATTTGACTTACTTGAGGAAACTGATTCTGCGAGTCTAGAAACTACACAGAAAGCAAGTCTTGCTATTCTGTCTTTCAAAATTTGGAACAATTTCATCGATAGCCCATTTCTCTTGGGATGCTATGATTTATATGTACCAGATCACTACAGCCGAAGTCGACATCATGACTTATTTAAAGTACCGAACGGCAGAACAGATGTCTTGGCAAAGCATAGCATGACGAGGGGAGTGGTGCTGTTAAGTGAAATTGCAAACCATTTGGATGTAAGTGACTTCTTTATATGCCTTAAAAATATTATTGAAGAGTCACTTGCCTAAATGCTGATAGGGTAACTAAATTGTACTGTAATTGGAATTATTCTGTTGTACAGTAATAATAAAAAATAAAAACAAAAAAAAATATTTGCAGTTCCAGAGTGAAAGATACTCTCAGTATCGCCCTGGTGTAAGACCACCATTCAGAATTGAAACGTTGCTTGAAATGGCGTTAGCCGTGTTTGGTGACCAGATACACAACTTATACTCCTCCATCTCCTTCCCCTCCCCATTATCTTCAGCCTCACAACATACCCCAATTGGGAATGCCAGAGTCCCACTGGCTCCAGACAGAGACTTATGAGGTATTACTATAAAAAAAAATTCAAACGTAAACAGGGCAGATATCAAGGTTTGTAGAAAATACGTTTGACAAGGTTAGCTCATCGAGGGGGTAGAGCAGTGATTGGTTAAAAATCCGCGGAAAAGCTTGAAGACCATTTTCCACAGGGAGATTTGAATTAACTGCAAAACAAGTGGCAGTATTTTACTTCAAGCTACATCATGCATTCGAAAATTTGAAAGGGGCTTGACAAGTCTTTTTTTCGAAAAAGGAGCGTATGAGTTAAACGCATTTTCTACAAACCTTGGGCAGATATTATGTATCCCAGATAAGTGAATTTGTGGGTTGGACGTTTGAGGGCCGGTATTTCAGTTGGTTTTGAAGCTCGGCAAGAGATATTTATGTTACTCAAGTTTTTATCAGGACTTGTAACAATTCTGAAAGACTGTAATGTGAAAACATAGCTTTCAACGTATACTCTTACGTGCAGTAAATGTTATATTGCTTATAACTAGCATCCGGCTGGCGGTGGCAAAACGAAAAATTCCAGAGCCGCTCATTATTAAAGACAAAACAATTAAAACTATCCTTATTTAACTGGTCAAATTCGTTTTATGGGGCCAAGAGACTAAGAAAGCTTTAAAAGATAAAATATCAATTGGCTTGGCGTAAATCCAATGGGAATACATGGTGAGCGATATGGTGAAAGCCGGATGAATAAAGCCAGGTACTACCTCTTCTTATAAACTTACTAAGTTGGGCTAACACTGTATTATACCATCGGAAAAGGACTGTTATGTTTTAAGGGGGAGGACACAAGCAGAGAATAGGAAGTAGACCAAAAGAATTTATTACAGAGAATTTCATTACATATTTATGTATTATAATCGGAAGTAGAGAAATGCTGACAATGGATTCCAAGTAAGATTTCTACAAACAAGAAGACTATACTTCTGGCGTGAGCTTAATTCTAGTAAACAGTCTCCACTAAAGTGAAAGACCAATCAAAACACAAACGTAATAAATTATATAACAAAGCAACAATACAAACAAAATATAAATTATAATATAATGTAATAAATAACAATATTGCAATTCAGTTGGCATTCATATGTTTTTTTTTCAATTAAACCCCTAATTTAACAAGACAAATGCATCAAACTTTGTTTGAAAAAGAAATGCATATATTTTTAACCTACAATAAATCCTTAAATAACAAATCATGCTCCAATAAATAATTTCACACAAAATTAACTGCATTATACCGATATATTTTTAACTGTGGACCAAACTTTAGGCCTAAGGGCGAGGAATCTTAAATAACCCGGTTGGTTGGTTTTGTTTGTTTGTTTGTTTGTTTGTCTGTTTGTTTGTTGGTTTGCTTGTTTACATTTGATAAAAGCCTTAGTTGATGACGTGCCGAGCTATCGGCGTGGGCGGCCAACGGCTACCTGACCACCATAGCTCCTAGCTACACCTCCAGCTACGTGCGGCCACTGCAACGGCCACCGCAGCGCACTTCACACTCTAGTGTAGAGCTACAACTCTTGAACCCTGCAGTCACCAGCACTCATCATTACATTACATTAAGATTAGGTAAAGATCTGAAAAATACAAAAAAAGGATTAATACTTAGATCCTAAACCACTTCTGTAGTCGTATTAATAAGACTAGACTGTTTTAAGACAACCCATACAGCTATTGGCACTAACATCTGAATGGCACAGGATCATTTCATGTTTCCTTTCAATCAATACAATACATATACAAGTTTAGTAATACATACTCTCCATACATATCTCATTTGGCAATATGACGTATTGGGTACAGATACGGGTTGGGTATCTCCGCCTACACATCGTGAGAACATAATATTGTGTTCTTAAATAATTGTCTTTTGAAGTGAGATAGTGGTTCACAATTCTTTAAAATATAAGTTAGTTCCGTGACGGGTACAATAGCCTTTATCTTAGCTGAGCTTTTTAGTCAATAAGAATATAAATAAATAACTATCGATAATATAATTAATCCACAAACTTACATTAAAAATACTTAAGATCATAAAATGGCAAGTGATAAAAATCATTTTTGTAATAGCAAAAATGAACATATATAAAAAAAAAATGTTATGAATACTGCAATACATTTTATTTTGTCAATTAAAATTATTATTAATGTCAATTAACATTTGTGACCAACATAAAACTATTTGTATTATTGCGGTTAAACATTACATGTTATTAACCTGTTGCTTTTTAAACAAAACTTAATTTGTATGATGACTTTTCAGATATTACTAAAGATAACATTGTAAAGGTTAGCAAGTTAATATTTTCAATGTAGCGATGTTAATATTGGTTTCACTGTGATAAGGATGTGAACATAATTAACTATCAGGAGATACTGGAAGTGTGCAAAGGCGGTCTTTTTGCTGCAATTAACTGTTTGCATTGACGTAGGGCTTCTGGGTAGCACATACAGTATAGAGGTGAGCCAACACTTACCGATATAACAGTGTAATTTTGCTACAAATCTATCGCAGTTTGCAACTCCTTTTGAAACATTAATATGGTTGCAACCAACAATAATACAAATAATATAAACAAATAAAGCTAAATAAAATACGTACAAATGAAAATCGAATAATGTATGTGTAAGATCATTTTCCTTAAACTAAATCAATACTACAAAATGATAGTCTATAGATTTGATCAAAGTAAAATACTGTTTAACAGGAGTTTAGTACTCGCCGTAATGGTATAAGTAGTTATAGTGCCAATAACTGCATTTTATCACTGGTTAATTACATAATATATATTCTTACTTTCTATTTATTTAATAACAATCCACAGAGTAAAACATGATTAAGAACACCTTGTGTACAATTTAAGCACGACAAAAAACATTTATAGATAACATGTAAAGAGAGACAAATCTTCGAATAAAGAATGTGCTAAAAGTATTCTATCTAAAGAAAGGTAAATTGTATGCACGGGAAAGAAAGGATTGTTTGTTGTGTTTACGTTGAGCTTGACAGTATGAAGTATGGAGTACGAAGTACATACAGAGTACAGTACAGAATTACACAAGTACATAGTATAGAATTACAGTACACATTACAAAGTACAAGTACACAGAATCAGGCCAGCTGGTCCTAGGCCCAATTGAGATTATTCGAGTGAGTTTGGGTCTGACATTCGTTGACCTTTATTCGATTATTTATAGAGAGGGTAGATAGATAGATACAGCTTCAATACAATACCAAACACATCATTACAAAATGGAGATTGATATAAACATTTAAGCATCAGAGTAGCTAGATAAAAATTAGAAAATCACCTTAAGTTAGTGTACAAAGCGTAATCCCATAAAGGCAAAACGACTGATCTACTGTCTAGTTATGGGCTGTTTTACAAACAATATTGGACTTATGAATAAAACAGTGTATTCTTAGACAACAAGTATAAATCAGTACTGAGTTCTGTCAATTGGATTTATTCAATACAATACAATCATTATAAAGCACTTCATATTACGAAGCTAGCAGCGAGTCCATACGATTAGCATGTAGTCTATGTCAAAAATAGATTTGTAATTGAAAAGTAATTATGTATACAGTACAGTTAAGTGCAAATGTAGTTATTCTAAGCTACAATGGTTTCCAAGCGATCTAGCAAACGGACAGTAACAGTTCAGTTTCAGTTACCAGTTCATCAGTTCTGTATTCTGTATGAGGTGACGGTGGTGGGTGAGAGCACTGTGTATCAATATGTTATGTGTTTTAACCTAAGTCATGGGTGAAGGATGGACGCCACCATAGAGAACAGTTGGAGATCTGCATTACATTTGATAAGATATATTCATAACTCGAAGATCATCGAAAGCGGCGCAGAGCCGCGAGTTCGTTATATAAAAGGAGTTTATAAATAAGTTTGAGCACGCTAAAGCCGAAAGGTGCATTTGATTTGAGTGCAAAATATGTAAATTTAATTAAAAGTTATCAGGATCAGTTCACCGTTCGGTCCTGTAATGAATAACGCTAAGTTTCCCATGAAGGCTTTCGACACATCTATCGAATGATATGATTTCACACCAGACGACATTTCTACCGTATCGGAAAACTCTACACAAATGCGGGTGTGTGTCGACTAACACGGAAACCTTTCATACGATGCTGAGGGAGAGAGTCTGAAGTCAGGAGTTAGGAGCGGTGGAAGTGGACTGAAGTCCACTTGGCCTGGCGCTTGTGCCACACGCGCGTCTCCTGGTGCTGCGTCGTGTGTGGGTGACCGTGCTCGTCCAGGAACTGAGTCAGGCGCACGTAGGCGATGCACGCCGCCTCCTCACCCAGCAGGTGCACATGCGGGTTCAGGATGGTGGTGTTCATGGGCTTGCTGCTCTTGCCCGGCACATTCTCCAGGTAGAACTTGTGGAAGTCCATGCCCTCCACCAGGTTGCCCAGGGCCTCGGGCTCAAACGCCGTGATGTGGGGATCGCAGATCTTTGCGTACGTTTCAAAATCCCCATTGTTGATAGCATCTATGAGCTGTTCAGTTATCTTGATGATCTCTTGTCTCCTGGCAGACTGTACGGATTGTCCTTCAGCGGAGCGAGTATTATTCTTGCCGAAAGAATCTGCCTTGCTCAGGCCGGCTTCTTCGTCGTGCTCTGATTTGGAGATGACGGTGCACGATCGATCTACTCCCGCTTTCTTCTCCTTCTCTACGTCGTCATCTTCCAAGGTGGTGCTGCTGCTGTCGGTAGACTCCTTCACCTGAGATCCGTCTCCCTTCTTGGTGATCATGGAGCGACCTGAGAAGTTCCTCGTTGCCAACATGGTGGTCAGAATAGCTCCCTTCAGCTTACGGCGAGCATTGAACTTCTTGAGGCAGTCCACGGTCTCTTGACGGTGCATGACTGAGGCGACCCTCTCGCGGTGGCAGATCCAAGGGTGCTTGAGGGCTTCGGAAGCGGTGATTCGCTTGCTAGGGTTTACCGTCAACATTTGGTTGATAAGGCTTTTGGCTTCTGGCGTGACGGTGTCCCACTCGGGG
Source organism: Limnephilus rhombicus (assembly GCA_929108145.2). Classification (NCBI taxonomy): domain Eukaryota; kingdom Metazoa; phylum Arthropoda; class Insecta; order Trichoptera; family Limnephilidae; genus Limnephilus; species Limnephilus rhombicus. The sequence goes on along the minus strand of OV815270.1, from coordinate 57,805,177 downwards.
GAAGGATAATCGTAGGCCCCAGCTTTGATCTGATTGTACAGACGGTGCTGCTCCTCGTCCCAGAAGGGAGGGTACCCCACCAGCAGGATATAGAGGATGACTCCGCAAGCCCAGATATCCACAGACTTGCCATAGGGCTCCTTCTTCAGCACCTCAGGGGAAAGATACCCGGGAGTGCCGGCAAACCCGAACCATGCCTGTTGATCTCCCTGGACTTCGATGGCCAGTCCAAAGTCGGCCAGCTTCACCGCCGCTCCTTTAGCTTTGCTAGCCAGCAGCAGGTTCTCGGGTTTCAGATCTCGGTGAACGACTCCGTAATGATGGCAGTGGTGGACAGATTCCAGGATCTGTTGAATGCAGTGAGAGGCGTCGGATTCAGAGTAAAATTCTCTGGCAACGATGTCTTCAAATAATTCTCCACCGGTTACTAAGTCGAAAACCAAATAATGGTAATGCTCTTCCTGAATAGAGTCGTGCAATCGGACGATATTGGGGTGTTGCAGCTTGCGACATATTCTCGCCTCCCGTTCCAATTTGGCAAAGTCCCGCTGAGATAATTTCCTGGTATTGATTATCTTGGCTGCGAACTCTAGTCCTGTGGCCTTCTGGACGCTTCTTCTCACTACGGAGAAGGCGCCCTTCCCCAGTTCTTCCTTTAACTCGTAGTTATCGGAGAACCTCGTGCATGGGGTCACCATGTTGCAAATATTCTCGGAGCTCAGTTTTAGTTTGTTATTAACCAGCCAACTAAGGGAGGTTACAGTAATAGGGAATAAATGTATATACTCTGAACTTTAATCAAAGTAGGAACCACTCCCTAACGACTGCTACTAACCAAAATCTGTAACAAAAGAAAATAAGCAATAAATATAGTATTAATATTTCATTCACAATAGTTGTAGAAGAAGGTACATATAGTCTTAATATCCGTATAGTCTAATAGTACTAGCATATTGATTGTTCCATAGATGAAGCTGGTAGTAAAACCAGTTCTACACAAAAACTTATAAAAAAGTAGATTTATGAATGCAATAAAGACTACACAAGTCATGAATAATTTAGGCAAATTTAACCAGACACTGATTGTAATAATAATACTAGATAAGTCTGCCAAATTGCCAAGCTACAGAGCTGGACAACCAGTAGCAAATTTATAAATTTTAATAAAAAGATCTTTCAAAATTTATAAATTAGTCCGTATAAATAGAAAGTGAATTTGTGCATGTGGTTTACTTTTTGAGGGTCGTTATTAAAATTGACAATAATTATTATTCTAACATTCTAATAAAGTAAATAATTTGTGTTAATTTAATTAATGTATTTAAAAAATGTTTGTACATAATATGTAGCTTTTAATACTGATCGAACCTTTCAATGTGGTTGTACAATGAACATTAATTGGAGAAATGCTCCGCTATGTGTTTTTGTATTCTTTATAGACAAATTTTAACCCCTCACGCCCTGACTGTACTTTGGTCAAGAGGATCAAAATATTCCATTTCGCAATAAAATTCAAATAAACGGAATTTTTCTGAACGTATCAAAAAACTGAAAACCGTTTTATGAAGTGCGATTTCATATTTTATAATCAATTTCATATAATTTATTAAATGTAAAATTTTTGCATGCAAACATAAAAAAGTTTTAAAAATGGTTCACTTTACGTTATTTCTAACTAAAATGATAAATAATGACAAAAAAATTACACATAAGTACATAATTTATTAGGCAAATGTATTATAAACGTTATCGTTAACTCACTTTTTGTCATTTCGTGTAAAAATAATAAATAAAAAATTCTTTTATTTCATTTTTTTTTTTTTCAAATTGCGGTAGGAAACTTGGAATTCATAAAGGCGTACATTTTAATTATTTTGCAGTTCATTTTTATATTTGAATATAAAGCGTGGAATTTTCTTTTTCTAAAACCGTTAAGATCGTATTTCTAACCATTATTGTAAGGGGGGCCAACAATTTCTATGAGACCCGTACGAGTTGTTCCGAAAACCGAACAAATAGACTTGATGGGTTAATAAACTTTTATATCACAATCTTTACACCTATGTGTCAATTGTGTTTAAAATATAAATAAAATTATAACCTTTTGGTTCTGACAACTGTATGAGAGTTGTCAGGTTACCCCCAGTTACACACAACGTAAAGGTTTAACATACAAAGCACAACAGTTATTATTTGAAAGTTTCTCTGAGCAATTATGACTGCAGTTTGAAAAGTATTCTACCCGGCACAGGAAACATTAATTGCAGCAAACTTTAACACTAAGGGCGGGACTTTTACAGGTAAAGGAATGAATGTTTAAGTAAAGGCAAGGTTTATAATACAATCTTGCCCATACAGAAATCTACCTACAAGTATATTTTATTAAGACATAATACTCTAAAATATAGTCAGAAACTTAATGACGTAAGTAAAAAAGGCGCGTACACAAATATTAGACGGACCGACTGTCGAATTTGTCCTAGCAAACACCCTAAAATAATGTGGGAATCTTAACAATGTAAGTGAAAAAAACTTTAACACAAATATACGCAGGCTGCCCGGCGTATTGGACAGGCCTACAGTCGAATTCATCCTAACATGCCGGGAAATTTGATCTTTGAATTCTGACGAATGTGTTACTAATATTTCAGATGTTTCTAAACGAATTCCTACAAAAGTTATTAATTCATCTTCTAGAAAAATAAAATCTGGTGCTTACTGCTAAATTTATAGTTGAAAATTAACTTTGAATACTTGAAGAATTTTTTGAAACAACCCATCCCAAATGTTTTGCGGTTTAGTGGAAATTTTCTTGTAATGGATCTTAGAACTGAATAAGCCTGACACTAAGAGCCTGACACTGAATGTAAGAGCCAGCCAGCCATTTTATCAGACCATAAATAATTTAATTAATCAAATAATTTTAAAACAAACGTGTATTTTCATGGTTAAAAACAATGCCGTCATATATTACATCAAGACTCGCCATTGTCTCACAAACTCAAGATACAATGTGGCAGGTAAGAAACACTCTTTTGTTTTCAGTAAACCCTTAATTCAAAAGTTATTCATGTATGATAAAGATAGAACTTCAAAGAATGTGTGTATGAGTGACATAGATATAGGACCGGGCGGCATTCATTTGTGCCGAATGCTATATTCGACATCACTGGTTTGACTGAGATGACAAGATACGCTTAATCGCTTACACTAAGATGAATACGGAATGCTATATGAGACGACCTACTGTGTCATAGGTTCTCCTTATACTTAATAATTTGCTATCTCACTTTCTCTAAATGGCGCTAAAAATCTTCAGGAAACAATTGAAATAAATGCATTTTTTATAATAAAAAATAATTTGCATGTGTTTATGAATGAAATGGTATTCCTTGGCTTTTACTAGTGTTGGCCGTGTAATGGAAACATTTTCTCATCGCACAAGAGGGTATTTTGGCGCTTTTTTAATGCAATTTACTTACTGGTAGGACACAATCTTATTCGACGCGTGGCAGTTGAGTAGTAATACTAAGAAATCGAAGACAAATACAATTGCCTTGTTTTGGCTTAACACCTTTGAGATTTCTACCATGCGTTTATATATTACATATAATGTCATTGGCTAAAAATGTTTGATAATGCAACTGCTAAAAACATCTAACCTTGGCAGAACCAAAAGGATAGATATCAATTTAATTTATATTCCAAACACAGTAATTATTGACACTCCACTCTAATGTTATGTGTGTACTAAGTACAGTCATCTCTCAAATTTCCCTAAATCGGAAATGTTGGACCCAAAACTGGGCATGCCCAGGAATAATTTAAAATTAATCAAGGTTACATGAAAGGGTATGCATAAATCAAATTAAATCATATTTAAAAGTCATTAGACATTTATTTAATGTGAGAAATTAATATATTAGTTTCCTTTCAAAAGTGCTCGCAGAGAAGGCCTTACCGCACTATTTCTTGTTGTCTTATTTGATCATTCTTCGCTTACATCGATCAAAGATGATAAGAGGAGAAATAGACAAAAAATTACCTATAATAAGCAATAATTATCAGCCTGAAACACTCATCTATGTTGAAAAAATCTTCTGAGAAAAGATACGTGCCGCCAACGGGACATTGTGCTATGCATAAAAATCTTATCTTAAACGTTAGTTTATCAATTAAAAATTACCTATTTAAAATTCATATTGATATTTGCAAACAAAACAATATCATTATCACATTTGAATTTATAAATGTGTATATAGATTACCGTGTTTAGTAGTGTAGAGTCGATAACTTAAAAATTAAACAATGTTTCAGAATAAAATCAAACAAGATTAGTCAAAGATTATTAAAATTGCAATCACCAACATTTAAATGCTAACTATTTGGTTGTAAGAATAGGTTTTTCACGGATTTGTCGTGGTTAACCACAAGCGAGCTAATTGTCGATGTATGAATTAAACAAACAATAGGCCTTAGAAAAATTATGCACAATTAGTTGGACAATCTTTGCGTTTCACTAATGGAGCAGCGGTCAATTGGAACAACATTTGAAACAACATTCAACACCGAGTCACTAGAAGCTCAAATCTCACAGCTCACACACAGCGTGGAGGGCTTCAACATGACACTACTATATCACACAAGTACACAAGATTGAGTGGCAATCTATATATTGCACACCAATTTGAGGCAATTGTGGCAACTGATTTCTTTCTGCCTCTTGTAAATGCCGTCTTATGAAGCAATTAAACAAGGGGCGGCACAAACCAATTCATTTTTTATTTATGTATCAATTTTCTTTAAAGTCGTAATGCTATTTTTGAAAGGTCTGTCAATCTTCACAATTGATTTTAGAACACTCTGGCATCATCCATACCGACATCAACTTCATAAACACATGTGTCCATGTTCTGCCAGAAAATGTTAATTGTAAGAGTGAATACTTTCTGCCAGAACTTGGATGGTATTTTGCAATGTGATGACAATAATAGACTATCAAAGTACCTCCAATAAGTTATTTTCAGTGCAAGTTTTTTCACTGAATGTGCCAATGTGTATGTAACTATAAGTTTAATAAAAAGAAAACAAATTTCAAGTACCTACGTAGATTTAATATTTAAAAAAGGTTCTAAATGGATTAGTTTAAAAATATTTAAGTTATGCAACGATTAAAAACAAGGCAGAGCAAAGGATATTTCCAATCACGCTTGATTGATTGTTAAATATTGAATAGTATGCCTAAAATCAAAGTATGACGAACACTAGAAATACCTTCCATACAGATTTAAATGGAAACCAATGCCACCACCATCTCAGTACCTTTTGGTTCTAGCATATTTAGCATGAGCTCTGTCTCTCTCATACTGGCCTGCTACTGTACATCGTCATCCTATTTGAATTTCATAATGATTGTGAAACACAGTTTGTATATGAAATAAGCAAAAGATGGTCAAATTTTTAGAACACGAAATATTCTACACCTAAACAGATAAAAAATGATTTTCAAAAACAAATGGTTCAAGACGTACTAAACTTACTCCAACGATTCCTGAGATTATTTGAAGTAAAAAATGTGAATGACATTTTGAACTCCTGTGACTTTTTTGGTGTCTAAATTTTTTTCTTCAAAATCAAACAAAAAAAAACTTTCTTCCTCATTTCATCACTGATCACGGCCGGAGTAACGGCCAAACCCCTCAACCTGACCCTAAATGTCCAATACCTACTTATTATTTATGTTTTAAGTTGAAAAAAAAAACAGCAAAAATGTTATACCGGAGACCAAAATTTAATTTACATTTTTTACTCCAAATAATATCAGGAATCACTGGTTAAAGTAAGCCAAGTACGTCCCTTAACACCCTGTATATTATTAAACATTTTAGGCCCACTAATCAGATCTAATAATCTTTGTGACAGAATACTACGGGTTTCAACAGAAAATCAATTTCGCATCAAAATACATAACAAATAGGTACTTTAAGACTTACAATCTGATTCAGTATCAAATACTGTGTTTTCTTTTCGAATAAAACGTATGTTGCCTACAAATCTGAGCAAAATAGAATGATTTTTGTAGCTACCATAAATGAACTCGAGACCAACTGATTTAAAAGGGAGGACAAACGACAAGTTTGCAACGGATACTGCATTTAGTATTGAGAACTAGTAATTTATCATATTTATGTAACTGAAGTAAACCTGTCTCACAACACAAACTAATTAATATAACTGGTTTTCTCAACGTAATACACTTATTTTGATGGTAATGACTTTAGGAATGTTCATATTGTTCCTCACGAAATTAATTCAAGGTTCTTTTACATTGTAGATTTTTAAGAAATGGTTATCATAATTCGTTGGAAATATACAAATTTGCATCAAATTGAACACTTGTCCAAACACAGAAATGTTTCCCAGATAGTTGGGTTATTCTAATTCAGATTCTGACTTCATATTTGTATGATTGTTCTGAGATTCCATATAAAACCATTGAGTGGGAAAACCACCTGCCAAAAACAAAGAATAATAGTCAAGGACTTAGTTACAGCATTTACATGGAGGGATTCCGTCCCTAAGAGGGGATTACATCCTGGAGATGGCAAGGGAGAAAGGAGGGGGGGGGGGTTGGAAACTTGAGAGAAATTTTTTTGGGACCTTCACTTACCACAACTTATTATTTGCATCACACTGATAAAAGATATGGTGTACATAATATTATTATATTTTCCAGGCATATAATCTACGAGTACTATTCTCTCTTTTTCCTAAGCAATACTGAGGCCGATGAAGAGAGATTGTAAATTCAGTCTAAGAACAAAAAGTAACTCAGACTCCAAATGCGATACTAAAATTTTTAAACACGTTGGGAGAGGGGTGTGTTTAACCTATTTGTGCATGCAGCGACATGTTTAGTTTGAAGCATTGCCAAATTTATTTAAATGAAAAATAACAAACTTTTACTTTTCGAAGCAACCTCAAATATTTCTATTGTGTGATATTCAGAGGAATTATTCTGCTTATAATATGTAATTATTACAATATTTATTTATTTTCGGGAAATCACAGTTTACATTTTTCCAGTTTGTACATGTTTGTGTAGCCAAAATAAAACCAATTATGGATTTCCTCCATGTGACTTTACCTCTGATTAAACAGCATAATAATAAATTTTAAATAATAAAATTTATAATAAAGGAGTATGAGATCAAAAGTATTAAATATTTACTGGCTGTTAAAAACCCGCTAGGCCCTGCGGGCGGCTTTTGGTTCGGTTTCGCCCAGGTAATGTTGGTGATCATAATACGAACTGATTCCAAAAACAGCCCGTTCCTCGGATCCATTGTAGCTAGTCACCGGGACAAACCCAGACAGACGACCTCCGTAGTCCAGTGGGTAAGACTCTTGACTCACAATCCGGAGGTCGCGGGTTCGAACCCGGCATGCGCAAATAAATTTTATTTGATTTATTTGTGTTATTTCACAATTAATTCATTTAAAATAATATATAGTATATTTGCAGCATGTTCCGGAGTGGAAGATACTATTAGTATCACCCTGGTGTAAGACCACCATTCAGAATTGAAACGTTGCTTGAAAATGGCTTTAGCCGTACATCTGCCCTGATGATGGACACTGCAGTGCTGTCCGAAACGTTGGCTAAAGAAGGAGGTAGCGCAACACGGCATAATACCCCAAAAACTAATAGCAAAATAATTTTTGGCCGTGAAAATCTAAAATCGTATCTGGCTTTAGCCGTGTTTGGTGACCAGATCTGAATAGCCAGGTACTTCCCAACCTTCCTCTTCCCCACCTCCTTCCCATCCCCACTACCTTCAGCCTCACAACATACCCCAATTGGGGATGCCATAGTCTCACTGGCTCCAGGCGGGAGTTGAGATTCTTGTGCGGTATTCACTGTAAAAAAAAAAAAAAAGAGCAACGATGTTACATGTAATATACAACGTGTCCGGAAACTCGTAGTACAAGCGGGAAACTGGTGAATCTACATCACGTAGAGAACCCAAAAAACTTATTTTTTTCGAGCTGAGCATTTTGATTTTAATATTATTTTTTTTCTATTTTTACATTTTTTCGGCAACTAAAGGGTTAAAAAAAATTTTGAGCCCGTTTAACCCTTCGATGCATTTTATAAGACATTACACAGCTGAAATCAACCCCCTAGTGAATTTTTTTTTCAAATTTAACCAAAAAAATTCCAACTCGGACCCGATTTACTCGAAAACGAAAGCTCAAATCAAAAAAGTTATATCACAAATCGACTCCGAATGTGATGTAGATTTACCAGTTTCCCGCTTGTACTACGAGTTTCCGGACACCGTGTATAGCTACTTGATACAACATGTATTACCGTCAATTTTTCATATCCGGAGAGATATCACATATTCACAAACTTGTAGCAGTTATACCTAGGGGGAAGACGTCCCCGTCCGACCTGCTGATGGAAGTAGCGACATCTTGTGTCGAATTCTTGAATTCGAAACCGAATTATAACAGTAGTCTTGTGTGAAAATCCACGTACACAGATGTTATTTGTGGCGGGATGCGTATGGCGTGCACTCTTAGCTGGGTTCTGAAATTCAACCACGCAGACGCTACGGTATTAATACTGGTCGATCGATTACAAAGCATAGAGTTGAATTCAACTTCTATTATATTTTAATCATTGTTGTTTTGTACTTCTTGGCCATTTGACAATTATCTCGAAGAATACATACAAGCACCATTATTTTTTTCCACTCTGGGGCAGCGGATAACCTCCGGAAGGATGTTTAGAAAAAAATTGATAATGTTAAATTAAATATATTTTTTTTTAATAATATGACTGTGGAATTTTGTACAATTTTTCTAAAATGTGTACTTTTGTTATCAGAATGGCAATTGATGCCAATATGAGTAAAGGATTGACAATATCTAATCACAATTTGTGTTTTAATTGTTCATGAAATCTAAATACAGGTTGCATTTTTACTAAACAATGGGACGGTTGGGACTCGGGACGCAAACTAAAAAGGCTGACCCTTTTAAAATCTTGCTTAGCCTACCCATGAATAACATAACATGATTGTTTTTAACGAGGCAACCGTGATGGCGGGCAACTGTCCCTTTTTCATTACAGAACGTAACATACAAGTACCTATTTAATACAGAGAAGGTTTCTTTAACCATTTTCGTTAGCTAAACTCTCCCGCAGTCAGCTGGGCCGAAGGTAGACCCCAAAATTACTATCCTTCTTATATCTACTTTAAGACATGAAAAATACTGATAGTATTTTAAAAATTCCTGTGCAAAGGATTAATACATAATGTACCATTTAAAAAAAAAGTGAAAAAATCATTGATCGCAGGAAAAAATATTTTGTCAAATATAGGTAATATTCCCTGTCCAATAAATGGACAAATAACAAAAAAAAAGAAAAATGGTTGAAATGCTCATAAAACAAAAAAAATCATGGGGACGTTGGCCGACGCATGTGGTTACGGATGTTATGTTTGGCATCTCATAATTTAGAAAAAGTTAAATGTGGTGCAATTATATTTTTATTTGAATTTATGATTGAAAAAACAATACAAGTCGGATCCACTTATTTAATATATTATCGTATAATATGTGCAAGTATGTCTATTATATTTTACTTCATAATATAATTAAAGTGACTGGTAGGACTACTAACGGGACACTGCCGTCTCAGGAGACACATGCAGCTATTGGGAGTGGAAAATACCAATAGGTATAAAATATGAAGAGGATGAAGAGACTCCAATTCACCTATGGTGCCAATGGAACCAGAAGAAATGGCCACATATCCAATGACAACCAGTGGTGGCTCGTGACTTTTGGGTATGCTAGAGTGCTAACATAAAAAAATTGGCATTAAATAGTTTTATGTATGAAGATTTTCAGGATTGGCAGTGCACTGCACCAGATTTCCTGAAAGTCTCTATACAAAAAATCGAATTTCGAAAAAAAAAATGTTTTCGGCTTGCCATTATTTTTTTTAAATATTAGGACTATAGCATGTCAAAAAGTCACGGGCCGTTACTGATGACAACCCTGGTGAACTATAAGGTAAAATGGGAGAGAGCACAATGGGCCTCTGGCCTAATAATTACGTGAACTATCTGTAAACCGTCTCCGCTTTAAAATAAAATGTTTGGAAGCGTTGTACTTTCCATGTAATTTGTTACTTAGATTTTAATTTTTGCTACCTGTTTCGACACATACGTGTCATTCACTAGCAAACTTAAAATTTTATACAAGTACAGAAATGATTAGATTTAATTAGGTAGGGGTAATGGGAGAGGAGATTTTGGGGGAGGGGAAGAACGGTGGGAGGAGTCAACATTCCATGGAAACATTGTTAATAAGGGTGTGCTTTAGAAACTTTAGAAATAAAACAAAAAATTAAATAAAAAAACAAGTGTACTTTTGACCACACGACTGAAGTAAAACTTCACTAACTTATATCTCACTCTCAACTTCCGTTCGCCTCGCCCAATCACACTTTTCATAACGCTCTCGTCACGCATTCACCAGCTTACCCCCTAAGTCAAGCGTGCGTAAAGGCCCGACCGTTCGCCTCACCCGATCACACTTTTCGTAAAGCTCTCGTCACGCATTCACCAACTTACTCCCCAAGTCAAGCATGCGTAAAGAAGTTTTACTTCAAAAATGATTTAGTTAATAAAATAATAGCACCGTGTAAATCATTATCCCTTCCTAACAATGTTATGTTGACTCCTCCCACCGTTCTGCCCCTCCCCCAAAATCACCCCTCCCACTAGCCCCACCTAATCTAAGCATTTCTGTACTTGTATAAAATTTAAGTAACAGATGTACATAGAGAGTAAAACTCTTCAAAACAAAATGTCTAGAAATTGTTACATAGTTAATGCCCAAGAAATAAAATAAAAAAATAATAAAAATTTTAATAAATAAAAGAAAAATAATTAAATGAAATGTTTTTCCGGGATGAAAGGTGGCCTGTCACTTCCCAATCCCCATCTATCCCCTTTCAAAAAATCACATTGATCGGTCGTTCCATTGCAATGTGAAAGAATAACAAACAAACAAAAGCACTTCCGCATTTATAATATTACTTGGGATAATAAAATCATTTTTCTAAAACCCCGGAATCCAGCAGATGGATTACAGACAGGCGCGGCTGGCGCTAACGTGCAATGGGGCGCTGAACCGCCAAAAAAATTCAACATCATTTTACAACTCATCGTATTTCTACGTAATGTGTTTATTTATTAAATTGATAAAATTGAGCACAATCTTTAAATTTAATTATAATTATTTATCAATCTAACAATTAACAATGTATTACGGCCAAATAAACGCATTGTTCCCACCCGCCAGTTACGGCGGCTACCCGCTAGGAGCGAGGAACCGAGGTAGGTACAATGCCAAACCTCGCGCCAGAGCTAAGCGCCCCGTAATTTGAATGATCCTCGTAGTAAAAAATCCCAAAACGTCAGAAACATGTCATACTAAAAATCGGCTGACCGTGCGCTGCACGGCCGACCCGAAGAGCTTCGGCATTCTTCGGAAATATTCCGAAGCTTTGGTTCCAGAGGTAGTAAGGTTTGAACAAGATAATATTAAGTAATAATATTTCTCTTCTAAAATGTAACCATTAGTCAAAGGGTCAGCTATGCGTCTCGTGTGACATTATCTTGTTCGAGCCCTTGGGATGTACCTTTTTGACATTATTATTTGTTTGTCACCCATTGATCGAAGTTGTCACGACAGTAAATGGCGATATTGGCGATCTACGCCGCAGAGTGAAACGTTTCTTGTGTGTTAATTATTATTATTGGATTATTGCGTTATTATTATTATCTTTGGAAGGTTGAGTATTTTTAAATGGATATCACACCCACCCTTTCCACTAATCTTCTAATAGATGTAATATCAATAGTAATGGAGTGTAAAATGCTTCTAAAAATATTGATACCAGAATAATTCTATAATAATTGGATAATTACTAGAGCGCCGTTTTAGTTATGTTGCATTGTACAATTTATTATGAGTTCCTAGGCTATATGTATTTTTATTATTTGAATTTACAAACAGATACATAAAACATACCTACTTACCTGGCAGATCAATTCACTATATTAAACTCTAGACATCAGCATGTTTTTACATTGCACGATATTTTTACTATTACAGTTACATGATATTTTTAGATACTTAGCAAATAATGTAAAATTATGCATGATGTCTAGATTTTTTTTTAAATGTAATATCAACATTTCGTTTTTTATGAATGGCTTGGTGAACCACCTATAATTTGAGGCACCGGCCGCGCCTGATTACAGACAAAAGAAAGAAAAAAACAATTACAATAAGAACATGAAAAAGGTTTTATATTTACTTTCACTACCGGGATTCAAATTGAAATAATTATTAATTCAGCATGTTTTCTGATGGGGCTATCCTCCTATGTCTGATTGCAGCGTGATTGTGAGGTATTGATTGTCAGTTACTAGTGCAGTTGCATTCTGAATATTGAATGACATTTGCATTTAGTTTGAGTAATAAACTGACGTGGCTGAGACAAATTTATAATGAACACGTCAAATAAATTATTGCTTGTTTAAATTATCAATAATACATACATGTTATGATTCACACCATATATAAATGAATGTCTTAATTTTAAAGAAAAACTTCAAATGATTACTATATTTTTTTATGCAAAGCATTAAATCATTAGTACTGAAAAAAAAAATAATACATAGTCTTAGATTCACCACATTCTTTGTCAGGAAAACGATGAAGAATAATATTTTTAAATGATTATTGTTTATACTATCGATGCATTAGGGACCATCCATAAATTACATCACACGAATTTCATGATTTTTTGACTCCCGTCCCCTCCCCGTCCCTGTCACACATTGGCACATTTGCAATACCCCCTCCCCCTAGCTCGACGTCACGTATTTTGCAATTTTACATGTAAAAAAAATAATTGGTAATATTTTTTAAATTTTTCGTCAACATTTAATATCGTCACGGTCATATTCACCACAACGGAGGGGGCATAACTGGATACCACGATAGAAGGGGTGTAATGGGATACCACAATGAAGGGGGCGTAATGGGACAGGGAAAAAAAATTGCGGCAGTCGCATGTGCCGCAGTGGTTTTGTGCAATTGTGCCCCTTTAAGGTGTGACATAATTTATGGACGGCACCTTATGCAATTTTAATACTATACTTCCATGTTGTCAGGGTCTACCCAAACATACAAAGCTTTTACAAATTGTAGTGTCGAGCAATAATTAACCCCCTCAGGCCTCAACAAAATTTTGTCAGAGGGTCAAAATATTTCTGCTTTACAATAAAATCCATATAAATGGAATATTTCCAAACGTATTCGAAAACTAAAAACTGTTTTTGAAAGGTGATAAAATACGCTTTCAAATTTTATAAATCGAAATAAACGCATAATTTTTGAAATACATATAAAAATTTATAAAAATACTCATAAAAAAGTTTTAATAATGGATCACATTACATTTTTTCAAACCAAAATTACTGACAAAAAAAATAAAAACGCATACACATTTTGTTAGACAAATGTTTTGCAAATGTTAATAATTAATAAAAAATAATTGCCAAAGTTTCAATAAATTATTTCAAATTGCGATTCAAAACTTTGGTTTCACAAAGGTTTGCATTTTACTTCTTTTATAGTATTTTTTATATTTGAAGACAAAGCGTGGTATTTTCTCTTTCTAACACTGTTAGTCTCACTACGATAGTAAGGGAGACACAACAAATTCTATGAGACATATCGATCCATAATCGGCAGAACAGCGTAAGCGGCAAAAAGTAAATTGTTCAGGAGAAGGTTTTTTTCAATTAACTTTCTTCATTGATTCCAAAAAGGATTTTGGTTAATGAGGATTATTAATCTTTGGTTGCTGCCTATGTAAAGCTGATAATACAAATATCTAAATGCCTTCAGTTGTTGAGATAGTGGCGGTAACGCTGTTTTGCCTATGACCCTGATAGATTTTTTCCCTGCGAAATGTCGCATACGCTGTTCGGAGTACATAATTATTTTTGAAATGACTATCACGCAATCATGATAGGTAAACAAATAACTAAATAAAATGGTTCCATGACATTTGATCCTAAAGTTGACTAAATACAATGATTTGCAAGTAAGTATGCAAAGAGGATATACGGCCGTAAAACAAAGTCGATATACTTGTATCTGCAGGCATCTTGATTGAAAATCCGTTGTAATGATATTTTTATTAACAATAATTTCGACTCTCCGAATGAGCATGCGGTAATAACAAAATACGACATACTTATATGTGCAGTCAGTTTAGCAAAAAACCGCTATATAACATTTTTTATCTGAATACAACACCAGAGGCACACCTTCTCCCACTGTCTGGAGCCAGTGAGACCATGGCCTCCCCAATTTTGGTATGTTATGAGGCTGAAGGTAGTGGGGAGGGGAAGGAGATATGGAAAATGTTCCTGGCTATACAGATCTAGTTACCAAACATGGCTAAAGCAATTTCAAGTAATAAGTCTAATACCTACACACCACACACCAGCATTAAATTACAAAAATCATATAAAATAATTTTTTTATCCGAATACAACGCAAGAGTCCCAACTGCTCCCAACTGGAGCCGAATCCCTAATTTTAGTATGTTGTGAGGCTGAAGGTAGTGGAGAGGGGAAGTAGATATGGAAAGTGTACCTGGCTATTAAGATCTAGTCACCAAATAGGCTAAATACGGTGACTAGATCTGAATAGCCCGGTACATTTTCCGCATCTCCTCCTCCTCACTACCTTCAGCCTCACAACATACTAAAATTGGGGATGCATAGTCTCACTGGCTCCAGAATCTTGTGCCGTATTCGGATAAAAAAGTAATATTATATATTTTTTTGTAATTTTGCGCTGGTGTATAGTGTATAATTAGACTTATTACTTGAAATGGCTTTAGTCGTGTTTGGTGACTAGATCTGAACAGCCAGTTACATTTTCCACATCCCCTTCCCCTCCCCACTACCTTCAGCCTAACAACAAACCAAAATTGTGGATGCCATATTCTCACTGGCTCCAGACGGTTGGGAAAAATGATATAATTTGCATTAATACTTTTTATTATAATATTCAAATACAAAAGAATAAATTAAGAACTCGAGAATTTTCGTTTAGTTTCCGATGCTACCAGCCGCCGACACGTCTGCACTAGTCACCAGATGGACGCCAACCGACCAAACGGAAACATTCTTGACCGACAGTGTAAGACAGTGAAAGCTACAAAAAAAAGTGTCATGCATATAAGATAGAGCTGCAATATTTTTGTCATTGATGTATTAGGCAGCAATGAACAGTTTTCGCTAAAAATCGTAATTTGACAAAAATGTCGTTTACGCTGTTCTGCCGATTATGGGTCGATATATGAGTTGTTGTTTGAAAATATGTCTGATTAATTTCCAAAATTAAATCATCTTTCGTCAGATACTTATCTGACGAAAGTCGAATTCAAATTATTAATTGTGAGATTGCAGACAAAAGTTGGCAACTCCGTAAACATGCAATGAAGTACAGAAGAGTAAATAATTTTAAAAGTTGATATTATCTCTAAAGTTAGAATAACTTAAATTCCATTCATGTTATTAAGATGCTAAAATTATTGTTTTATGAAGATCGAAGAATCTACAAAACTTTTAGAAGAAGCAAGATATTTCAACATGGATATTCAAGTGCAGCACAGAATTGTTTGCCACTCTATTTATTTTAAAATTGGAGTTTGTCAGAGAAATGTCATATTTATTAATCTAAAACATAAATTGCTTAAATATTGTTCATTATTTTTTATTAGTATTTAGTTCAGTAATTAGTAATTATAATTATTTCTTAACCTGTCAGGCTAATTCGTTCGCTTTTTGGAATAACTCGTACAGGCCTCATAGAAATGGTTGTGTCTGCCTCACTAATGTAGTGAGAAATATGATCTAAACCAGTGGTTTGATCATCCAGGGGGTCCGTGAAAAATAAAAAATGATTTGGGGGTCCCTGAATGACGTCAGGGGTTCAGCGGCAAGGTTTTGACATATTTTTAATTCACATGGAAATTTGAAAGCCTATTTCATTACCTTTAAAAACAGATTTAGTTTTCGGATATGTTCACAAATATTCCATTTAATTGGATTTGAATCCAAAGCGGGAATATTCTGGCCTACTGACACAATTACAGTAGAGGCCTGAGGGGTTAACTACAATTTTTTATAAAAATTTTATTAGAAGAACTCTCTTTACAATAACTTTAATTCTTCAATGAATCAATTTTTTATATTAAACTTTGAGGTAATTTTATTTTTAAGTTTATTCAATTCATTGTGAAATGGGGTGATTTTTCATACAAATGGTGTTATAAAAACAAATCCAACTATTATAATCATTAAAGCAAAAATTTCTATTCAAGGCGGTATAAATATACATTTATATGCCATGTCTACCATCACAGTCTTCCATTTAATCCCTCAGGCCTCGGGCATATTCTTTCAGAAGGTCAGAAAATTAACGCTTTACAATAAAATCCAAAGAAATTGAATATTTATGAACAAGGGCGGATCTAGGATTTTTTTCTGGGAGGGACACAAGGGGCGGACAGGCAAAAAAATCAACAATTACTGTTAGAAATAAACTTGAAGTATCATACTTCAAGTTTATCATACTTTAAGTTCAAGTATGTACAGGAAGGTTTATGAAAGTGTCAAAACAATAGAAAAATTAAATGTTTAATAAAGACAGTGTTCTGCACTGTGATGGAATCTCCACAGTACACAAAAATACCTTCTAAATCCGCCCTTGTTTATGAATGTATCCGAAAACTAAAAATTGTTTTTGAAAGGTGATAAAATATGCTTTTAAATGTTATTATTACAAAAAACACAATTTTTGAAATATTCAAATTGTGATTGCAAACATAAAAATGTTTTAAAAAAATGGCTCCCCTCACATTTTTTCTAACTAAAATTACTGATAATGAAAAAAAAAAATGAAAAATACATACTATATTAGACATTATGTATTATAAACGTTATTGCCACCTCACTTTTTTGTTGTTCAATAATATAATAATTTAAAAAATTCACAACGTTTCATAAATTTTTCTCAAACAGCGGGAATCTTTTGTTTCTTATTTACATCACATATGCATATTTAAATTTTTCTGTAGTTATCTTTTAGTTTAGAATATAAAGCGATGTATATAAAAAGATGTTTTTGAAGTGAAACTTCCTTAGCCCTGTAGGCGATTTGGAATTCGGATGAAACACAACGCGTATAGCAACTGAGAAGCATTATACTCCTATCAAGGCTCCTATTGGTTGAGATATAAAACGGAAGCGATGCAAGGACTGCGCTCATTGACCTACTCACTGCGCTTTAATTATGACCTCACTTTTCAAGGCTCCTTGGTTCTTCATAGTTTAGATTGTTTTCGTAAAGTTTCGCTTCTACCGCGTGTTAACTGCAATCGGATTTTTTTTTATATATAAAAAGATATTTTTTCTTCCTAATATAGTTTACTTAGATCATTTTCTCACCATGACAGTAAGTGAGATATAACGATTTCTATGAGACCTATGTGAGCTGTTCCCAAAAGCGTAAAAATTAGCCTGAGGGGTTAATTGCATATAGGAGATCCATCATGTGCAACAGTGAAAAAAACCTACCCTATCATTTAAAGCAAATATTAATTCAGTAAATATGAATAGCACCAACAAAAAGAAAGATTTTGCTGAAAGTAATAAAATAATGATCACAAAGTTTACAAAACAAACAAAAAAATTATCTTCAACCCATTTATAGCACTTATCTACTGCATTATTCAGGAATAAACTAAACCAACTGATTCAGTTTTGTAGTGAACATTTTAAACCACTAAAAGTATTGTACTGATGAATATCAATTTGCCGGCTTCACAGAACAAACGATAAATTTATCACAGAGCTATCTAAATATAAATTAGTCACAAATATGTGTTGGGGTGTGAAGGGTAAAAATGTATGAAACACTACAAGCATATTCACCAAGGAAAAATTGAGATTAACCACTCCGACCCGTAAGCGTGTTTACACGACAATATAACAATAGCAGTCAAGTACAATAAGTGTGTTTTCACGTTAACGCGTGTGTTCCCACATAAATCGTTATAACTCTGTTATTGTTCTAGTGACAACCCTAAAACAAAAAGTAAAAGATCCATATTGAATCAAGCTTCACATTTCTATTCAAAGTTGTCCATAGAAGTACTTATTTCGTAGAAACAGTTTTCACCGGCCAAATCGCCTATGTGCCTTTAGACATTGTTAATTTTTTATTAAATATTCTTGTATGAAATGGTAAAAAAAAGTGAGATGACAAAATTGTTTATTATACATTTACACAACAGAATTATTGTTTTTTTTTTTTACATAATCCGTGATTTCAGTACCGTTTTCACATAAAAACATATTTACAATTTTTTTATGTTTGCATTCTAAATTTTAATATTTACAAATGTTAATATTTATTTGTGATATAACAATTTGAAAGCTTATTACATAACCTTTCAAAAACAGTTTTTAATATTCGGCTACGTTCAGAAATATTTCATTTATAGAGCTTTAATTGCGAAGCGGAAACAACACAAAGTTTTTACAATGACAGTTCGTTCAAGACAAAAAAATTGCATAATCGCAAAATACCGGAGTGGTTAAAGTCTGGGAAGTAGATTATGAAAAATTTTGCTATTAAGTTGGTTTATAACCATGGTTTTTGGTTTGGTAACCATGTCAATAGCAATTTAAGCTAACATTGTGAGGCGTCAACCATAATAGCACACAGGGGAGGTTGGGGAACACAATGGCTGCCAAAACCAGAGGTTTCTAAACTTTCAACTCAACACAAAAAGGTTTTGAAATGTGAAAATTAATTACAAACTATAAAATTGAAATATGCCTCAATGAGCGCTTTTATTATTACCGTGAAAATCCACGATTACGGTACCGTGATGGTACAAAATAGGCAATAAACATACGTTCCTCATCACAATAATGCTGCAGCTTTTTCAAAAGATGAGATAGATACACAATGTATATAGGTCTGCTTTCTCCAAAGAAAAAGTAATCATTTTCTTGTATCTCTCTCACACACCGCACCGTGACGTCTCCGTAGACCCTTACAATACTAGTAGCCGTGACGATAATTTTGAAAGTATGGAATATAGTTACAAGGATAATATCGAAGTGTGAGTGAATCCCAAAAACTCAAAAATGTCAAACGTCAATGCGCCAACGGTTTTGCTTTTGTTCTTAGATATATAATGCTGCAGCTCTTTCCTACAAACTAAATAACAACAGTTGAAAATGAGACAAACAGTGAACAAGATGGAGGGGACGAGTGTTGTATTTTCTGCCTGCAACCCCTTAAAGGAAACATACAATCATTATCACACATCTCACTCACACATATAAAGAAAATGAAACGCAATTCCCATCGCCGTAGCTAAGCCTTAACAAGATAAATCTGTTTCCTCCAAAGGAAAAAAGTAGTACTATGGAGGAACTAGACACATGTAATTGTGTATCTCATCTTTTGTCTCACTATTATTTAGTGTGTAAGAAAGAGCTACAGCATTATTAGGATAAAGAACGTACGTTTTATGCTTTTTTGTGCTGTCATGGTACCATAATCGTGGATCGTCACAGTAATAATAAAAGTGCTCATTGCGTGACGTTGAATTTTCGGTAATGATTGAAAGGAAAATGTAACAATTATGCATTGCATCCCTTTCGTTAAATAAGCTCATCTTACATTGTTCTAAAAAAGAAAATACAATACTCATTCCCTCCATTTTGTTTTCATCCAAGTTTTAAAGGTGTGCCTTAAAAGTTAAAATGAATATGCTGTGTAATACTTTTTTGGAGGAAATATGAGGAAACCGATACATACATCCATCAATTAGATGGATAATGTAGGTGGTAATCAAGTTTAATTTTCTTTGAAATACATTTTTCATTTGTCTTAGAACAGACTAAACCCTTATTTAAAAATATACTGTGCGCAGTGCACTATTATATACTAAACGCGGTGGAAGTGAAGCCTCCAGAAAACTAAAGTAGACAAGAGTGGGGAGGCTATGAACACCTGCACAAAGAGGAGACCGATTATTCTATCCCATTCTCTCACAGGCTAAATTCTATAGATCAGGGGTGCTCAAACGGTCGACCGGTCGATCGCGAGTGCTTTCTGAGTCGATCTTGGGAAAAATTTGCCGATGTAAATAGATCTATTTACAGTTCTTGTTTTAGTTGATTCTCAATTGGGCCTCAACAATACTGCCCATTTTTCATGCCTATTTGTTTATTATTTATTTATAGCTTATATTGTCAATGGTGCGCCTTTTTTTGTAATTTACTCTATCCTCATCTATGATGTGTGACATCACATGTCCCCATAGAAAAAATGTTCAAATGTTGTTGAAAATTACCCCCTTCTAAAGTCCGAAGTTATCGATCTAGTTTCTAGTATGTGGTTTGGTTTATTTATGAGTCAGTCATACAAAATGAGTGCGGTGAAGAGAAGTAAAATGTATCATTTTAACAACGTTTGGGAGGACGAATTCTTATTTTTTTATGGTGAAGGATAAGTGCATTTGTCTCATTTGCCGTGCGTCAGTTGCAATACCTAAGCGTGGGAAGTTATTATAAATTAGAGAATTTCAGAAATAGGCTTCGTCTATAAAAAGATTGTCAGGAAAAAAATTCTCCCCGTTTTCTAACTTTCCACGTAGCTACGAAAATATGAATAAAACCGTATAAATTTTTTTTGTTACAGTATCCTTCGTCATTTTTTTCCACAGTCGGGTGTCACCTCCCGTCGGGTGTAGTGTCACCCTCCCGTCGGTTGGCACCCGGGGCGGTCCGCCCCCCCCTCGCTACGCTACTGGTCGTAGGAAAACCATACGCATATTATGAGAGTAATACTAATTAAAGCTGGAGACTCGCAAGAAGATTCACTCTTAATTGAAAACCAGTTTTGTGATCAGAATGTAAAATTCCAGTTGAGGATTAATCTACTGACACATTTCGAAAAAAAAAAATTCTCGTCTTCGACGTGCATTTTTAAAATTTAAGTTGCAGACCATGTATATGCTGGCAGAATTAAAGAGAAACCATTTTCACGTTCTGAGTGTAGTTTTAATTCGCCTCTCACAGATTTAATTTAAACCAGTTTTGTGTTTAGAATGAAAATTCCAGCTGTGGATTCATCTGCTGACACATTTCCAAGGAAAATATTATCGTATTCGAAGTGCAGTTATAAAATTCTAGTTGCAGACCATGCATGAGCTGCCAGAATAAAAAGAAAAACCATTTTCATGTTCTGAGTAATTTTAATTCACCGCATATAGATTTAATTTAAACCAGTTTTGTGTTAATGATAAATTAAATAACAAGTTGCCGATTCATCATGTACCGAGTGAAGCTTTGCATTTGAGTTAGGGCTTCCAATCCCGCAGCCTGAATATAATGTCGGTATTTGCGGGACTACGAATTTTCAAATTACACCGTTTATTTGTAACAAAAAAAGAATGAATTAATCAATTAACTACACATTTATTAAATTATTACTATAAATAGAGATCAATCAAATTACTCCGTTTATTTATCACAAAAACGAATTATCAACTAACTCCATATTTATTTAAGTATTACTACTAGTATGAGATCAATCAAATTACACCCTTTATTTATCACACAAAAAGAGTGATTTAATCAACTAACTCCACATTTATTTAGGTATTACTATAAGTATGAGATCAATCAAATTACAACGTTTTTTCTTCACAAAAAACAGTAACAAATACTGAATAAAAAACAAATCAAAACAAAACAAATCTTCCTCAAAAAATACACAAAGAAAATTAAAAAATCAACCAAAAAAAACCACATTTTAAACTTTTTTCAGTCCCGCAAATCCCGCGCCCGTAATACCGCCTCACGCGGGATTGGAAAATGGCAGGGAATCCCACAATACCTAGATCTTGGTATTCCGGGATTGGAAGCCCTAATTTGAGTTGCATGCCATATTGACTGAGAATATTGACTATAAATTGCATGCCATATTGACTGAAAATTCTGAGAAATTGACTCTTCCGTGTGTAACTACTATTTCGGGACTCTTACGAAGAAGCAACCTTAAGTTAGAACCTGTCTAGTGTAATGAAGATGCGAAATCCAATTACATAGATACCATTCTAGATTTCCGAGAGTAGTTATAAATTTGTAGTAGAATTTAAAAACATAATTTTTATTGAAAGAATACTTGTCACATGTGATATAAAAACCGGCATAAAATGAGGTCGAAATAAAATGAATTTCAACCCCCCCCCCCCCCGGCGCTTGAAAATCTGCCGGTCGAGTCGATCGATCGGAGTCTAATAATAGGAGGTAGATCGCCAGCAGTTCAAGTTTAGATGTATGGGTTTGTCTCTTTTTGGTGTTTTTTCGTTTCATCGAGTTTCAAATCACAACGGTGCTAAAGAAGTTTTCAAAAAAATTAAAATTACAAGTGTGCAGTTCACACATGGTAGAAGTGAAACCTTCAGATAACTAAAGTAGACAAGAGGGGGAGGTTACGAAGCACCACACAAAGAGGAGACCGATTATTCTATCTTATTCTCTCACAGGCTAAATCCTATAGATGTATGTGTTTGTCTCTTTTTCTTTTCATTGAATTTGTCACTTCAATGAGTTTATAAATTAGTGTACAAATCAGCTTATTTTTTATGTCCAGACAACTCAAAAGTCTGAGAATCTTTGGAAGCCCTAATTAAGAAATATTGTGAAGACAAAAATAAATGTGGGAGAGGAAGGAGAAGGAATGAGTTTAAAAGGACTTGGCTTTTTACAGAATTATTATTTTTTTTAACCACCAAGATAATCAATGCTACAATACAATGTTCGCTTGGCATGTCTTGTGGTAATCTACCCACACTTGCCATGTTTTCATAGAAATAGTAGAGTAAGGGATTGTTGTATCATAACCCCTGGGGCTAATTTGTTTACTTTTCGGAACAACTCATGTAGGTCTCATAGAAATCGTTGTGCCTCCCTTACCATCATGGTTAGAAATATGATCAAAACGGTGTAAAAAAAAAACATTCTTTATATTCAAATCTGAAAGTTAACCACAAAATAATTTAAATGTACACCTTTATGAAAACAAAGTTTCCGACAGCAATTTGAAAACAATTTATGAAACTTTGGGAAATTTTTTATTCATTATTATTTGTACATTTATAATATGTACATTTGTCTAATAAAATGGGTGATTTTATTTTTTTTTCATTATTAGTAATTTTAGTTTAATTTTCAGCAATTTTTTTAAAGGTGAGAGTTTTTAAAATATCCTTTCGTTTGCATTAAAAAATTAAGTTTATTTCAACACCTATATACAATTATATAAAATTTGAAAGCTTATTTCAACACTTTTCAAAAACAGTTTTTAGCTTTCAGATGTATTCAGAAGTATTCAACTTATTTGGATTTTATTGCAAATCGGAAATATTTTGACCTTTCGACGAAATAGACCTGGGGCCTGAAGGGTTAAATACAATTACACAAAATATCTGAGCGGCACCTAAGTGATAATAGTGGCAAATAAGTTTAAAAAAAATAATGTTTTTGGGTAAAGAATGCAGAAATTTCCTACAAGAATGTGCTTGTAGGTATACCTACTTTTTTTTTTTACATTAGCTACACAGGGGACTTGAGGAAAATAATTTCCCTCAGGGCCTACGACATATTTCGGGATGCTGTGTGGAGGGTCTTTTTAAGAAAAGAAAGGAGAGTAAGTTCTGGGAAGGAAAAAGTTATGAGGGGTGGATAGGAATCTGGAGGTCAGTGTGTCCAGGAGTAATGGACGGGTCCATTCCTCCCACTGCGATGCAAGGCGATGGATCGTGAGTTCGACTGAAGAGGTCAAAAGGCATACCAGCCTCTCTCGATCGGGCCTGCCATGCATTAAGTGGGCAGATGCATCCGCCGCCAAGACTTGGACCAACCTCACCCCTGCAAGTCACCAAATGTGGCAAACCGCTAGGGGTGACCTAAGTAGAGGTGTTGGTTATTCAAAAAATGGTTTCCATACCACATTTAAGTTGGCCACAATAATGGCATATTTAAAAATATTTGCGAGGCCTTAAATTAACATTTTCCCCTTTTTACCCAATTGAAGTGAAACCTTCAGAAAACTAAAGTAGACAAGGATAAGGAGACTACGAAGTACCACACAAAGAGAAGACCGATAGGCTACGAAGCACCGCACAAAGAGGAGACCGATTATACTATCTCATTCTCTCGCAGGCTAAATATTATAGATGTAGGTGTTTGTAGTGTCGCTCTTTTTAAAGTCACGATTTTTCATTTCATCTAGTTTCAAATCACAACGGTGCTTAAGAAGTTATCACTTTACAAATAGCCTATTAACTTTTTTTTTTACATTAGTTCCACTAGTACAGGGAAGGAAAGGGGTATTAGGAGTGGGTAGGAATCTGGGGGTCAGTGTGTCCAGGAGAGAGAGACGTATGAATCCATCCCTCCCACTGCGGTGCAAGACAATGTTCCGAGAGAGTACGGCTGGAAAAGTCAATGGGATTCCCTCAAACATTCTCTCCCGTTCCGGCCTGCCATGCAGCTGGTGGGCAGACGCATCCATTTCCATCATACGTAATCAATTTTTTTATATTTTTTTCCACACTTTTAATGAGATTTCAAAGGAGGTGTTGAGTTGGATTCATTCTGAGTTGTCCGGTCACCGTGTAAATGTACCTACCTTTAGTAAGAGTTTTTCTACTTAAATATTGTTAATTTTATTTCAAAATTAATTGAATAATAAAAAAAATGTTAAAAAGGCTATTATTATATTTAGGTCTTTGGTGCATTATATGCTTGAAGATATGCATGTATTTTTTGAGTTGTGCCACTGTTATTTAAAGGGTATGACATTATAAGTTGATATGTCTGTTATAATACACACTACATAGAATTACACAACCAGACAATTCGCACACTGACAAATTAGTGAATAGTTCATTCTGCCCACGCGAATTTATAATAACTCCTACGAGATTACCTGAAACCATAAGAGTGGATACTGGCCACTAAAGTGAAATTCTACCCACTTGGAAAAAATAATAATGTGTTCCATTCAAAATATTTGATACGACATTTCATAAGCTTGCAATATGTGTATTAATTTTGAGGGTGCCTACTGGATAAGTCCACTTCAAAGGTTTCTACTTCGTCACGAAGCGCACATTGCTTGTGAAAAAGATTATAAATATTATAAGTAAGTCTGTATCACACTATTTTCAGACAGTCCAAATTATGTAATTAAAAGTACAACTAAGTAGGTCATTCAATTGCTTTCTTTATAATATCAATTTGTTGCTTTTTAATGTTATTTCGGTAGTATAAAAAGTTGCTTTACAATCCAATCCAAATTAAACAGAGTGAAGTGTAACTTTACTTTGAAAATAGAATTAAATTAATTTGAAACTATATTTTATCTAAGCTAAAATATAGTTGCTAAAACTAGGTGCTTTCTTTGCGAACAAATTTGAAAAGGGAAACTTACATCGTACCAGAGAGAAGAGTCAATTTTTTTTAAAAGCATAAATTAAATTAATTTATCTTAGGACAGGTTAGGCACTGGTCATAAATAATCGTTTGAATGTTGGCTTCAGGGATAAAATAAAAATGATTTTTTAATATCTTACTTAAATTATTACTGCGCCCTCCAATTGTCAGCAGAAATTGATAAAAAAAATTATAAATGGAAGACATTTCAAAGGTAAATGGAAAGACCATAAATTGAGCAGCCCTGAGAGGTGGAATGAGTGATTGGCAGACTAATGAAAAATGGGATTTATTTAACTACCTCTATAAAGTAGGTAGGTAACAGTCGTAAAGGCACTTTTTCAAACTCACAAACAAATTTTAATGTAACAGTAGTTAATGGATTAAAATGGAGCAAACGGTAAAAAGAAAAAAATTGTCATAAAAAATTTATTTTAGGCTTCCCTTGAATAAAAATAGGTCCATTTTGTAAAATAATAATAGTAACAATCACTTTTAGTAAAATAGGTTATTTAAAAAAATTGCGGTAATTATCGGTTCGGACTGGCCACGCTTATTACGAATAATTTTTAGAAAAAAACTTTAGATTCGCCTTAATTACTATAAAAGGAAACTTTTTGGCTTTGGGGCGGCGGAAAATAATGCATTTTAATTTTCAATTGCATAAAACCAAAATTCTCTTCGCGAACCGACGCAGCGAAAATCCGCGGCCGTAGCTGTCACTTGCTGTCACTGTTATGGACTGCAGCTGACTTCGTGGGATACCTACATGAAATACCGCGAATCACAAACCATGTTACACAAACCTAGCGTAGCCGCTAAGCCACTTGAAAACTGGGATGTTTTTCTTGCCTTGACGCAAGTAGGCGTTATAAAGGGGCACTTTCTTTTGTATCACAAACCATGTTACACAAACAAGCCCGCTAGACAAATTTCATAATTACGCGTCTTATCACACGAAGTCGGCTACAGTCGTATTAGCTCTTGTTAATTTATCAAGGATACCAACATCACAGTGACATGTACGGCCGCGGATTTTCGCTGTGTCAGTCGCGAAGCGAATTTTGGTTTTATGCAATTGAAAATTAAAATGCATTATTTTCCGCCGCCCCAAAGCCAAAAAGTTTCCTTTTATAGTAATTAAGGCGAATCTAAAGTTTTTTTCTAAAAATTATTCGTAATAAGCGTGGCCAGTCCGAACCGATATTTACCAAAATTGCTCGTCACTCTTATGCAATATTTGTTTCTTTGAAGTAAAATGTATGATTTTCATAAGGTTTAATGAGGTTATATGAGTCTCTTCTTATCTATAATGTGATAAACAACACTAAAAATTAGAGAAATAAAATTTTTGATAGGGGAATTCCCTAAATGCCTTTTATACTAACTTGATATCATGCATTATTTTTAAATTAATAATATAGAATACGGTTGCCAATAAATAATCAAAATAAATTAACTAGATATTGTAATAGAAAAGGAACAATTCCATAATTTTTCAGACATACTTGCACAAAACGTATTTTCTAAATTTGTATGGAAAACGAAAAATTAAAAAGTTTCTATTTAAAAGCATGCTTCATTTTAAACTGACAACTGAAAATTTAATATTTCTATATTATTCGTAGCAAATTTGCCAAATTTAATTTGAAAGGTGGTGTTTTTAAATAATATCTGAAGTGATGGAATTTAAAAAGGTGTAAAAGCAGAAAAGTATACAATTGTTTTGATCGTACTTGCTGCCTTCACTACAACACGGAAAATGTTATAAATATCGACTTTGAACACGCACGGACTAAAGAAGCGATTTTTCCTATTGATTTGCGCTAGTGCGTAGAAATAAAACAAAAAGAAAACATGAAAATCCAGGAAAAGCTTTTTACACGACCGAAGTAATATTCTAATAATCAATTAAATATTGATGTCACATTATATTATATAGCACAGTCGAACCGCGCTAACTAGACAGACTTCGGAACACAAAAATATCACACGGGTTATAAATATCTTATGTTATTCGAAATAATACGAATATGAAGCAATAAAAACTACACAACTCTAATTTTACGCGGTACTAGTCTCGTAGGAGCTAGCTTGGAACACCACAGCAGTCGGGATATGCTAGCACTGCATTTCTAATGAAAAGGTATAAATATAACGAAACGGTCTACTAAAGGGCACGCTGACACATTCACATAGCATTCAAATAACAAGATAATAACAAATAAATAGTTTATATTCACCTATGTCGTGCCCATATTTAAATTTAGCCTAACACAACGCAGGACAATTTATTTCCAGTAGCCCGGCCCAATGTACCTTCTAGTTCGCAGGCTTGAGGTCAATCATAGACAGCTCCAATGTTACCAGATATTAATATTCCGATACTTCCTCAACTCACTAATACATTATTCCGCGCTGTGGGCGGCACGGGGCACGATTTTAAAATATCCAACCGAAATGCGATTTTTTATAACCCGAATTGAGGCTTTTCTACCAGATAATAGACGAACCGAAACCAATTGTTGCTACGGTTGACAATACCGTAAAATCGATGTAAACCTCAATGGCGACATTTGCACCGCCGCCATCTGTGGACTAAAGCTAACAACTCCTTGTTGGCGTGTAGTCAAACAGGAATCTCTTTCCTTCGAACATCCCATTCTTATAACATGAAAAATCTTCACGGAATGTAGTTGGAGTATAACTAGAACATTAAATGAACAGTTACTAATTAAATGTTATAGCTATTTAAAAAATATCCTGTAAAAATAAATAGGCGTAAGAACGTAATTGTCGTAATAAACCAATAAATAAAACTAGGTTACTTTTTAGTTTTACCGCGCTTTTCGAGCGCAGCGCCAATGAAAAAGGAGCGACGATTGCGACGAAACATCTACTAAGTAGGCGCGATTGCTGGGAAGGAGGCACAACGACAAAAGGGTTTACTATAAACTTCACTGAAAATAATGCAGATTGCCAATGCGGTGAAAGGCTGCATAATTTTTCGAGTTCAGCTCTTTTTGTCGTAGCTAGTAAAATAATACATGACCACGCAATCGGCGGGAAATTCAATAATCACAGAAATCGGAATCGCACTAGCGACGAAAGTAGAATTTACTTGCAAATCGTTTATTCTTTAATGAGTAGATTAAGTAATGAGAGAGCTGAAACCTTTTACATTTATTATAGTGGACACTGTATAGTGTAATGAGGTAATAGTATAGTGCGATAACTACAAATATTTGATTCGAAGGCAAAATTTCGAAA
The DNA here is from genome assembly GCA_929108145.2 of Limnephilus rhombicus. Taxonomy (NCBI): domain Eukaryota; kingdom Metazoa; phylum Arthropoda; class Insecta; order Trichoptera; family Limnephilidae; genus Limnephilus; species Limnephilus rhombicus. The sequence goes on along the minus strand of OV815270.1, from coordinate 57,776,198 downwards.
AGTACAGAATCGGCGAATGTCCATCCCAAGAATAATTTATTTCGTTGTCTAAATTATGATATATGAATAAGGGGCGGCACTGCACCCCTTATAAATGAACATCTAAATATTCTAAATGATGAACACACCTTAATAACAGTATCATCGGCGGCTATCCCTAGGTAGGTATATAAAAGCTCCATTTGGATATTATTTACCCGCTGTGAGCTGGACCACGCCTAAGTCTGACCAACAAAAATGGAAAATGGAAAGTAATATTACAAAAAAATTATGTACCTAAATGTAATCATTTTTGATAATTTTGTTTACAAGTTTTCCTTTTTTGTGAGAAAACATTAATGGAAATTAAAACTATAATACCTAATAGAAAGTCATTGAATAAACTTAGCGGAATTAATATTCGATTCCACCGTGAAACAGATTTTTTACAAGGTGTCTTTGTACTACGTTAACGTTGAACTTTTTTTAGACGAGCTCATTTTCGATTTTCAAGGAAAAAGTTAGTTGTTTTGTGACAGCCGGCTGATTTGACTGTGGCGCGAGCTTCCATTTGGCAAAAGGTAAGTTACCTACGAATTAATTTTACTTTTAACATGTGTACCAAAAATTATTATTCACTATTTTAGGCACGTTCATTTTTTGTAGAATATTATTTTGAATGAATAATAATTTGGCGTTTGCAAATTTCTAAAAAATACGGTACAAAAAATGGGTAAAGTTCGGTTTATGGGCCAAATTCCTAAAAAATAAAACTAGTTATTTTTATACTAATTTGGGGTCGGGGAATCCGAATCTGAAAGAATTAGGCGGCGGCAAGCAATATTAACTGAATTACAGGACTTTAAAAAATTTTATACACATACAGGAAAATAGCCATTTTGGAAGCATTTTGATTCCTAGAAAATCAAACTAGTTATTTTTATACTAACTATGGGCCGGGGAATCCGAATCTGAAAGAATTAGGCGGCGGCAAGCAATATTAACTTAATTACACGACTTAAAAATTTTATACACACACACACCTGAAAATAATCATTCCGGAAGTATTTTGACACATGTAGTACAAAGATCATAGAAAAACACGATAACATAGATGTTTTTACCACACAAAATTAAGTGTTGCCATTAAGCACTAATATTTATAACGTAAAATAACATGTTTATATTTTAAGTACTTATTTTTTATAATTGATTCTCAAATATTTTAGGAAGGTACACCAACTAGTATTGTGGAGTTTTTATGCCTTGACGCGAGTAGGCGTTATAAAGGGGCACGTTCTTTTGTATCACAAACCATGTTACATAAACCCGGCGTAGCTGCTAAACTACTTGAAAACAGGGATGTTTTTTTGCCGTGACGCGAGCAGGCGGTATAAAGGGGCACAAACCATGTTACACAAACCTAGCGTAGCCGCTAAACTACTCGAAAACAGGGATGTTTTTTTGCCGTGACGCGAGCAGGCGGTATAAAGGGGCACAAACCATGTTACACAAACCTAGCGTAGCCGCTAAACTACTCGAAAACAGGGATGTTTTTTTGCCGTGACGCGAGCAGGCGGTATAAAGGGGCACAAACCATGATACACAAACCTAGCGTAGCCGCTGAACTACTTGAAAACAGGGATGTTTTTTTGCCGTGACGCGAGCAGGCGGTATAAAGGGGCACAAACCATGTTACACAAACCTAGCGTAGCCGCTTAACTACTTGAAAACAGGGATGTTTTTTTGCCGTGACGCGAGCAGGCGGTATAAAGGGGCACAAACCATGTTACACAAACCTAGCGTAGCCGCTAAACTACTTGAAAACAGGGATTTTTTTTTGCCGTGACGCGAGCAGGCGGTATAAAGGGGCACAAACCATGTTACACAAACCTAGCGTTAGGTTAGGTTAGGTTAGGTTAGGGACGCGAGCAGGCGGTATAAAGGGGCACAAACCATGTTACACAAACCTAACGTTAGGTTAGGTTAGGTTACGCATTTTTAAGACTACGAATTTTCATACTTTTGGTTTAAGAATACGCCGTTGAGATAGTCGTAATTCATCAGGTTAATGTGTTATGTGAAGAATTATCGTGTCGGAAATTATTGATATAGAGATAAATATTTTTGAGAGCTGGTAACACTGCCGGCACATGTTTTTGTATATTTCTTGTTTTTCTATGATCTTTGTACTGCATGTGTCAAAATACTTCCGAAATGATTATTTTCATGTGTGTGTGTATAGAAAAATTTAACGTCGTTTAATTCAGTTAATATTGCTTGCCGCCGCCTAATTCTTTCAGATTCGGATTCCCCGGCCCATAGTTAGTATAAAAATAACTAGTTTGATTTTCTAGGAATCAAAATGCTTCCAAAATGGCTATTTTCCTGTATGTGTATAAATTTTTTAAAGTCGTGTAATTCTGTTAATATTGCTTGCCGCCGCCTAATTCTTTCAGATTCGGATTCCCCGACCCCAAATTAGTATAAAAATAACTAGTTTTATTTTTTAGGAATTTCGGACATAAACCGAACTTATTCCCAAAAAATAGAGTGATGCAATACGGATAACGATAAATTTCTTTAAAAATAAGTAATCATTTAGTGATTGATTCCTTTATTGTTATGGTGAAATAAGTAGCCCGAGTTAATTATTTAAATTGAGCCTCTTTTTTGTTTGAAAAATAAATACATTAAAATTAATAAAAACTCAGCAGTTTTGAATCGTGGGTGATTGTGAGCGCGTGTATCTATTGATTACACATACTAGTTTAGGATTTTAGTCGATTAACATTATTAGAGTGAATTAAATTATCCATTATAACCGAGCGTTGTTTGTTTACACAAGTAATCGGTTCTTAATCTTATATTAATCTAGCGTCAGCTAGGTTAGGAAACCAAAACGTCATTTTTTGTCCATACGTCAAACACCCACCGGCGAATGTTGTTCGTTTTTCATTCTGAAATAAAAGTTGTTGCCAATTTTACGCTCTCCTTTTTGTAATGTCATTGTCTCCTGATTTATGTATTAAAATGACAATCTAATTATTTTATTTTATTATTTTAACTTTTAAATTTATTATGTCGAATTGCTTTCATGTTTTTCGAATTCCATAAGTACGAACATTTTCTAAGTAGGTACCTATGTATTGAGGAAAAATATTAATCAATCGTTTTTCCTGGTAATAGTAAGAATAAACCCTAAGCCCCTTTTATGACTAATGATGCTTAGTTAATAATATATTTATATAGGTTTTCCTTAGGTTAGTGATAATTTATAATGAATTTGTATACCTACCCACTATTACAAAATTGTTTTTTGTTTTTTTTACTTGACCTGACGCGACGGCATTAATCAAGAAGTAATATTCTGGGATGTTATGGCTTGCTATCGGCGTTCCTAACAGAATCTTAATTACCACCGGGGAAAACCACAAATTTATTATTAATTGTGGCTGATATTAGTATTCCTCAATATATTTCCTTCGCATAAATATGTAGATAACTTGAAATACGACACAAAACGGACAAATATGAAGGTAGGTATCGCAATCACTGAAAGCTTTAGGTAAATTAAACATGTATAAATTAATCAAATTGTAAACTGTTGATTTCCCTAAAATAAATAAATACATGAGAAGGTTTTTAATATTTACTAGGGTGAATGTGAGTGGTTGGTTTATTTATGGGTGAACCAACAGAAAAGAATGGAACCTCGAAATAAACCATTTTAAGGTCCAGCTTTTTTTTAAAATTTTTTTACATGATCTCCACACAGGAGGCCTTGAGGAAAATAATTTCCCTCAGGGCCTATGTCATCTTTGATGATGCTGTGTGGAGGGTTTTTTTTAAGGAAAAGGGAAGGAGAGGAGAGTTCTGGGAAGGAAAAAAAAAGTTCTGGCTTAATTTAGTGTGATTTTAGTTGTGAAAAGGAAGCATTAGGTTATCCTTTCCCATTATCATTGATCTTATTATTCAATAAATCTAAGCTTTATTTCTCCCCTTTTAGTTTAATATCTACAATAAAACTCTCATATTAAGTTCCTACTAAAGAAGTTTCCACGTCTTTCAGAATGTTTCTGGCTTTCACCCTTCAAGGGTTTTCTAGGCTATCATTTCAAATTGTAGAGAGAAAATTTTATTTAAATGGGCAAATTTCATAATTGCGAGTATTTAAGATTGGAGCCGAATGCAGATTTAGAAGCGATGAGATGTTGAACTGAGGGGAAGTAATTTTAGATAAGGCTTGATAGAAAATAGGTTTTTTGTTTAAAGAGGGACAACAAAAAAAGGCATGTAAAGTTCCCACTTCTAGATCACAAAAAGTACAATATGGGGAGCCAAGATTTGAATTTTAAAATGGTGAAAGGGAACGGAGTAATGTTCATATGTCAAGTGTGGAATTTTTTTTTGGTTTAAGGCTCTGCAACCGGGCTCGAAAAGAAGAAGATGGAGAAATATAATATTACGAATGTTAGAGGAGAGCGCTAACATTTACAGCGACAAAATCGATGCGAAAATGTTTAATAAAATACGACTCGTTTAAAATAGAGCATAAATCTCGCGGGCATTGTTGTAAACAGCATTTAGAAACACTGTGAATTTTTTCATACATATAACTTGTAAAATAACTGAAACAAACGTGTTTATAATAATTTTTGGAGCATACTTTGCGATTTTTTTCTATCGAGGGAATTTTATATAATTTGCGTTTCGACGCGGGCAATGCCTAGATATTATCTTCAAGAATAACACATATTTTTTTAAGAGCTTTAAAACTTACCGTGGGGAGATATGTAAGAAAGAAATTCGGGTTGCGGGCCCTTAAGAGGTGGTGAGGGGCGGGGGGGGGGGGGTTGAAACCACGGTTTTGATGGGAGCAGTAGCGTAGCTAGCATGGGTGGCACCTGGGGCGGATAATGTGGTGTCACTCCCCCCCCCATTAAATTTGAACTTCACTGAACTTTGAAATTCAAGACTCAAATTTCGACTTTATAAAAGATAAAAACATTACTACCTAGTCAAATGTGTAAAGTCAAAATGCTAATTTCGCCTATAAAAAGACCATTAGACATAAAAATTCTCCTGTTTTGGGGCACCCCACGGGGAGTCATAGAGTTACAGACTGTGCTCTTGGTGGGGTGACACTCAGTCGGTCGCGGGTCGCGGTCGACGGGCCGCCCCCCCTGCCCCCCCCGCACCCCCTAGCTATGCCACAGGATGGGAGTCCTTTGCATCGATTCATAGGCTCCCATGAATTGACTGGCAATGTGCCAATACTCTGCCCAAACACATTATTGAACAATGAGTTTCTGAAAATGGTCCGATTGAACCCACATATTTGTAATGTTTTCCTACTTCAGTAGTTCTTTTTTCCCATCTCTCGAAGAACCTTATAAGAGAGTGTCACTGTAATTTGAAATAAATTGCAGGTTTAGTTATTCATTATTTATGTTTGTGATTTCAGCTCTTCAAAATGGCAACCAACGGAACTAATGGAGTGAACGGAGTTAATGAAGCAAGTGACTTCCTGAAGCAGATTCCTGGCTTTGCCACGAAGGCTATCCACGTGGGCCAAGACCCGGAGCAGTGGAGGTCGGCTTGCGTCGTCCCACCCATCGTCAACTCCACAACTTTCAAACAGGATGCCCCCGCAGAACATCGGGTAACACAGCCAACCTAATTATAAATAACTTTAAGCATTTACCCAACTCACCAGTAAACTTCACCATTAACCTTATAAAAAACCAGTTTGTATACTTATCTATTTAATAAGTCAGGTATGCCTCCTACCTCGTACGTATGTCTGGCCACAATACATTATCGTTAAAACATGGGTCCGAGTGGTTAACTACCAAAAAATCGGTAAACTTGTATGTCATTAAAAGCCAGTAAACTGTAACTTTTACCTATTTTAAAACTAGTATGCTTATTGCTTATCCATTTTCGTAATTAAAATTCACTTACCTCATCAATTTACCTGATTAAAAATAAGTGATTTTATCAATCCACCTCATTCAAAACCGGTACCTAAACTTATCTATTTACCTAATTAAAACCCCTTAAGCTTTTTATCCATTAATCTACATAACTAATTGCATCATAATTACATCTGTACAATAGTCCTCAAAAGTCAAATTAAAATTTCTGACTTCACAATTGATATTTTTAAATTGTGCTAATATTATGGTGTTATCTTTTTTGTGACAGTTTTTATGTTGGGGTCATCTACAAACAACATCCGATATTACTTTTATATTGCGTCACATGAGATGAGGTTCAATTTTTTAAAATATTAGGATGATAAAATCTCTGACTTGGATTGTTTAACCCACCAGGCTAATTTGTTCGCTTTCGAATTTGTTATTTATTTATTTATATTTATATACACCCTATATTTATTTATATTTATTACCTATATTTATTTATATTTATATACTCCCTTACTAGTATGGTGAGAAATATGATCTAAGGGGCATACATTAATTACGTGAGTTCAAAGGGGGGGGGGGCAGCAAAATTTCACATTACTTGAAACAAATATACATAGTGGCACAAATTTATCTCACCAAGGGGGGGGGGTCTAGATTGGAAGAAAAGCTGCTCACGTAATTAATGTATGCCCCCTAAACGGTATTGGAAAGATAAAACTAAAACACCACGCCGTGTATTCAAATCTAAAATTTAATCATGAAAGAATTATTTTTTTTAATTCCTTTATTTTTCCCATATTTTACAATTTATGTTTATATATTTTGAAAATCATAATAATGTGGGAACCCACTAAGGCGCGCAGCCTGTGCATGGGTAATATAGTTAAATAAATTTTATTTTAGTACCTAGAAAAAAACAAACATTGGTATATAAAGCAAAAACATTATTAAAATTTGTTTAAACAGTTTTTACAAAAAGTGTTTATACAAATTAAAATGTACACTTATATAAAACGAAGAGTCATTAAAAGTTATTAAAAAAAAATTAAAAATAGCCCACAACCTAACATATAACGTAAAAATGATTTCTAACTGTTAAGGAAATGTTTAACCTGTGTGCGGTATAACTAGAATTTCATGTGTAAATAATATAATATGGCTAGCTACAGTCTGGAAGTAGAACATGTAATAACAAGTCAAATGAAATAAATGGAAGGAAATTAGATTAAATGAAATGTGATTTATTGAATATTGATTATAAAGACATTGAAAGAATAATTAAAGACTCTTATAAAATTATATGAACCCAGGGGTGTTTGTAATTCTCTTCGAGAATTACAACAATCAAACTAATGCGAATAAGAATTTAGGTTATGTGGAAGTTAAAAGAATAGTTGGACGCCAGAGCATTTTAACTACAATGCACAAGTAATAAAGATTGAAAACATAAGGTAACCTTGACAATCTAAATAATATGTTGGGATGAAAATTAACTTTACAATTATTCGAGACGCCATGGTGTGTCCAATTCCTCCGCCGTAGGTACGTGTTCCCTCACTGTAGGCTCGCTCAATCCAAACTCAAGCTTGCGGTTCTCTTCGTATTGGCGAACCCCCGATGCTTACCGCGTACCAACATCAGGAACAAAAGGCGTTGTTGCCATTATTTAGGGACCAGCTGGTAGCTACCCGCTATAACGTAACCTATAAAACCATTTTTAATATATACAACGTGTCCGGAAACTCGTAGTACAAGCGGGAGACTGGTGAATCTACATCACCTAGAGAACCCAAAATACTTATTTTTTTCGATCTGAGCATTTCGATTTTAATATTATTTTTTTTCTATTTTTCCATTTTTTCGGCAAGTAAAGGGTTAAAAAAAAATTTGAGCCTGGTTTACCCTTCGATGCATTTTATAAGACATTATACAGCTGAAATCAACCCCCTAGTGAATTTTTTTTTCAAATTTAACCAAAAAAATTCCAACGAAAGCTCAAATCAAAAAAGTTATATCACAAATCGACTCCGAATGTGATGTAGATTTACCAGTTTCCCGCTTGTACTACGAGTTTCCGGACACCGTGTATATATATATTTTTTCATCACTTTAATGATTTTACAAAGGAGGAGTAGAGTTTAATCTGAGTTGTCCGGTTACCATAAAACCCAAGTATCCGACCGCAATCTGAAAAAAAAAGAAACTTGCCGATTTAATTTTTTTAAATTTTTTTCTATGAAAATACAAAAAAGTGAGGTGATAATAATGTTTATGATATACATCTGTCTAATAAAATAAGTGGTGATTTGTTTTTTTTTTCATTTCCAGTAACTTTAGCTTGAAAAAAGGTAAGGTTTGAATTTAAAAAAAAAAAATAAATTTAATAAAATTATATTTGAAAATTTAATGGTTATTTCCAAAGATATTCAAATATAAAAGAGATATGCTATGGTGTCCCTGCAACTGTCGGCGGACTACGACCTAATTAGAGTAGTTTGCGTACGAAAAGAATTTGTTCATTTCGCTGATTTTTTGAAGGTGTGCATTGGTATTGGTTAACAATATAGTTTGAATACGGAACGAATTCATTCATTTAGTTTAACGTTCGTTTTCTTTATTCGTTCATTTAGTTTATTTGTTAATTGGTAAACAATATCAGCGACACCCGGAAGCGCAGTCCCACCTAGTAAAAACTGCAGATAGCACTTATATTTATCTACTTATATTTCAATATCTTTGGTTATTTATAATAATAAAATTTGAAAGCGTTTTTCATCATCTTTCAAAGACAGCGTTTAGTTTTCGGATATATTCACAAGTATTCTATTTATTTGGATTTTAAATTGTTTTGCAAAGCGGAAATATTCTGACTTACTCACAGAAAATGGTCGAGGCCTGAGTGGTTAATAAAAAAACATACAAATTTAAATTTTACCGCAAAAGAATGAATTGCAAAAATGCTAATACCGTTCAATTATCTATTATACTGTCATTTTGAATTAATATTTGCCATAAGTAAAGAAAGACCATAAATATTGTAATTATAATTTATTTTATTTTTAGTATTTAATTAACACGATAAGGTAAGCTTTATCCAGCTTAACTGTTATCTTCAGCCATCTTGAAATTGTCTGTAAACCAAATAATAATTTATTAACCGAGCTAAGGTAATCTAAAAGATTGACAGCAAATCTAGAAAATAAAGATGCCAGTAATCATTTCGACTGTTTTAAAATACTTCAAGTAACAGAATGAAAACTTTACAGGAAACAATAAAGACTTCTGAAAAAAATAATATAATATATTTTAAACACCTGAATAAAAATTCGTAAAACTAATAAAAAAAATCTCAAAGTGTACCTATATGAAAGTGGTTTCTGTTTTTCAAAATTTTGATGTAAAAAATTGCAATTCTATTCATATTAATGAAAGATTTGAGCATTGAGTAATTTCATCTTTGGTTTTTCAAATTAACCAAAAAAATATTATGCATAAATTTAGTTTTTTGTATAAAAAAGCCTAAATCAGCAAAATATATTTTATCATGTTATGCTTAGAAGATTATTTTTATTATACACGAAACAACTGAAAAGTAACATTCCCAAAAAATGTGACTTAAAGGGCTGTAAAATGTTATATATAATAATATATAGACTCGCCATTGTCTCACAAACTCAAGATTGAATGTGGCAAGTAAAAAAACACTCTTGTGGCTATAAATCATCAATAAATTCGTAATTCAAAAGTTTTTCATGTATGATAAAGATAAACGTTTAGAATATGTGTGTATGAACGACATAGATATAGTACCTGCGGCTTTTGCATATGTCAAGGATCGCTTATTCGCTTACATTAAGACGAATACAGAATTCTATATTAGATGACTTTCTGCCAAGGGTTGTCCTTGTACTTAATTATTTGCAGTTTCGCTTTCTCTAATAGCGCTAAAAGTCATCCGCAAACAATTGAAATAATTGTATTTTTTTTAATAATAAATAATTTGCATGTATTTACGGATGAAATGTTATTCCTTGGCTTTTACTACTGTTGGCCGTGTAATGAAACATTTTCTCATCACACATGAGGGCATTTTGGCACTTTTTTAATGCAATTTACTTACTAGTAGGATACGATCTTATGTGGCACGTGGCAGTTGAGTACTAAAATTACGAAATCGAAGACAAATACAATTGCCTTGATTTTGGCTTACCACTTTTTTAGATTTCTACCTCGCATCTATAGATTACACATATATATATATATAACGCCGTTGATGACCCCAAATTTCTAACAAAAAATAAAAATATTTTGACTGCACAGATAAATTACCCAAAGATTCCTTCTTGAAAAATAATGCCTTTTTGAGTTGCGCTGCTTTTATTCCGAGGGTGAAATTTTGATCTGTATGTACGTACATATTACACATTTTATAATGTTTGAACTGAAAAACCAACCCTAAGAGAATTAGTATTGAAAAAATTGCTACTGCCGTGCAGCGCGAAGATGACCGAAATGCCCGAAGAATTCTGAAGAAATTGTTCCGGAGAAATAACTATTCTTACTAGGGTTTGAATAAGATGGTAATTATATTTTTCTCTTGTAAAATGTAACGATGAGTCAACGGGTCCGATATTATCTTGATGGAGAGGGAACCGATTGTCATTATTAGTTTTTGTGACCTTTTGTTTGTGTGCATTTTTCTCACGTATTGCAATCTTCATTTAAAAACTGATTATAGAGAAACGTTTACTGTGTGTTGTTATTATTCATTATATAGAAATATTCTGATATCGCTGTTTATAGACATAAATAAATTTTCTTGCCTTTTTAAAATTAGTGATGTAATAATAAATATGGACTATATTAAAAATAACCATTTGAACCATAGACATCCAAATTCAATAGACAAGTACTTAAAGGTGAGGGGAAAAATCAACTATGGCGGTACGAAGAGGGGGAAGATGACTGTGATTAGTTTAAAAATGAATCTGACAGTATATAGGCATCTCGCATTATAATATCACCATTTAGTTCTTAAAAATAACATCTGCTTTTTAATGAATAGACCTTTTTACGTGGGAGCGCGAATTGCTCGCTACGTTATTAAGATATTTGTGAAGTCTGAATAAGCAAAGTAAAGTTCGCATCTTTTCACAGACAACTATTTTGTTGCCGTATTTAGTTAAGACACTTTTACAAATGTTTCATAATTTACTTACCCCTGTAATCAGCGACGAGCACATTCGAGAACCGCCCACATTCGTGATGATCGACATATTTTAGGGTTATCACAACCGCTCTGTTGCTATAATTACATAGTATAAAATAAAGTCACTCAAAATGTATGTGCGCATTGAACTTTTAAAATACGCAACGGATTTTCATGCGGTTTTCACCAATAGATAGAGTGATTCAAGAGAAAGTTTTATATGTATATTTCATGCTTATTGTAGAGAAAAGCCGAGAAATTCAAATATTCAATTCAGGCAGCGGGCAGCAGGCAAGCGGGTGGTGAGGATTTTATAAAGGTTGGGTAATGGCGTTGTGTTTCGTTAGCCACAGCAACGTGTGGCCGGGTCTGCTAGTTAATAAAAAGAATGTAATTATCTCTTTTAATTAAAATTATTTTACTTTAATAATTACAATAATACGTAGCACGCAGCAGTTTCATTATTATTTGCTCCTTTTTGTAGATACTCTTAGTATCGCCCCAACTGCTTGAAATGGCTTTAGGCGTGTTTAGTGACCAGATTTACATAGATAGGTACTTCTCACCACCACATCGACGCATTGTGTATAGGCAACAACTTCCCCCCTCCCCCCTAAACCTCCCGACTTATCTGGATTCTGCAAATCGAATCGTGCGTAGCCAGGAGTGGGGTATTAATTGGAATATTTTGACGACGAAGGTACTTTTTATTTATTTTTTGGGAATAATATTTTTTGTTTAGGTACATTTAAGCAAACATATATCAGCAGAAACTTAGTAAAACAGCATTATATACCTACACCGACACAGTAACAGTATTCTCAGACTATGCATAATATTGTTTAAAGAAATAATATTTATATAATATATATAACTTCCATTAAATTATTTCTTACATTGTCTATGGACAATGGAAGAAGAGAAAAGAAAAAGACAAAAAGGGTTAAGGATAACATTATATTTGTGAGAACAGCATTCAATAAACAACTTACAGAGGTTTAAATAACGTACAAAAATAACAGCACAGCTTAAGAGAAAACAACATAACATGTACCTACAGGAGTTATATTACCGATGCTAAAAACAGTACAATAATAACAGCTGAATAAAAATATATTAAAAAGATGAGCCAACATAGTAAGAAGGTATTAATCTGTTGACTGTGATGACGGCCGTGACCTTGAGAAAAAATTACACGCCGAAAAATCATAGATACGAAGGTCTCCGTAGTCGAGGGGTAACGCTCTCAACTAGCAAGCGGAAGGTCACGGGTTCGAAACCCAACGTGCAAATTAAAAATTTGAATTATTTCACAATTTACTAATTAAAAATAATTTTTAAATGTTTACCGCACGTTCTAGAGTGGAGAATACTATCATTGATCAGATCTGAAGAGCCAGATTTCCCCATCGTCCTCTTCACAATCTCCTACCACTCCCCACTACCTTCAACCTCACAACATACCCCAATTGGGGATGCCATAGTCTCATTGGCTCCAGACAGTTGAGGGCAGTTGGGACTCTTGTACGCTTTCATTTATAAAAAAAGAAGATAATTTATTCCAACACCGTCAGAGAAGCTGTGTATATCAAATAAAAAATATTTTCTAATGAAATATTTAGCGAAAGCTATTCTGACCTTATTCTTCTTACAGTTCCTACGTAAACAAGGGTAAAAATTGCTTAAAGAAATTTCATCAATTTTAGTTTGGAGGACTCCGGAGTCCCTCCCACAGTTGATAGGCTAAGGGCTTTTAACCAGCCAGATGTTCTTACGATCGTACAAGGCGGTTTCAATGAGAAAGATTAATTATTCTCTTTACCAGCTTTTTAAATTATAACTCAATATCAATTTTATTTCATTACAAATTTGCTTTAATTTATTCCGACATCCAAAAATGTTGAAAGGCGTGATGACAAAACTATTAAAATTATGTCCTTTTTGTAATTATTTTTTTATCATTTTTATAATATATTAAGTTTTTATAATTTTTCAATAATATTTAAGCAAAATAAATGTGCAAAAATATATTAATTTGTAAGACCGTAAATAGATAGACAAATCAAATAAATTTTCGTCAAAGTGTTCGGATATTTTTTTCAAAGATTTAATTTCATCTAAAATTAAAATTTTGAAATATGCGTTTACTAGATAACGTATTGATTTACAATAATGTATAATTACATAATATAAAATACGTCTTGGAAAATAAGATTTTTCGTTTCAAAATTCAACAAATCTGCCAAAGACCCATGGTATAACCTTATTATACTAAAAATTACCATTTTTTCTCAAAATTTAAAACATGCGTTATCTAGATAAAAGAACAATATTTCGAAATCGATTTATGATTTTTGGTGGAAAAGAGACAATACGTCTAAAATTTGATTTAAAAATGACATATTTTCTTACGATCGAAAACAACCTAATGCGATAAACAATAATTAAAACAGAATAAACATTGTCTAGTGAGGCGGGTAACTTACTAACATTAATTAAAAAAAAATTCAATAAACGCCCGGGTTGCCGGGAATTAAATTAATTATTATATTTTATTTTAATGTAGAAAAGTTGCTGAAATTAACATTATTATTATTTTTTCTATTACACCGTTGTGTAAATGGTAAATTAATTACAATTAAATTTTTACACAGATGACATCGGCATAGTTTAGCAAATGAGTATACCAAAGACAACATAACAGGTAAAAATTTCGATGCTTAAAACAACTTTTTATGTCATGATATTATTTTATTATTATTCAAATAATTATTTGTGGCAACCTATTGTTTACTACTAAACCTTTTGTGAAAATGAAAAAAAAAATTATTTAATAAATATAGCCATTTCATTTTCCAGAAAATAAAATCGCTTTCGTATAAACTTGTCTTTTCGACTTCCCTGAATTAGTCATCAATTTTGAAAAATAATGTAGTCTAACATCGGTGTATTTGTCAGCAATAGCTCTTATTAGGTTGTGAATGTGATTTTCGGTAGGAAATTGATCGAATTGATGACTATATAATGAATGAAATATGTTTGTAGCTAGAAATGCCTTTAAAATTTTACCTACAATCCAAGATTTTTTAAATTTTGGTGATATAACGGTTCCTCCACTTTGCGACAGAAGTTTTTTTAAGAGAACTTCTGTTTTCCAACAAACATCAATTACATCCTTTGAAGGATAAAGTAATCCACCTTTGTCTTTAATTACAATCAATCTATGTTCCGGGTATATTTCATTCGAAAACAGAGCGTTAATGCACTGATTGCAGTGTAGTTTTTTTCCTAAGTGTCGAACGATAAACCCTGAAATGTATGTCACCACAATGAGGTTAAATTGAACGGTAACTAAGTCTTGGCTTAAATAATTATCTATTTCGTCAAAATAACATAAGCTATCGTCATTGTCGCTAGAGTTTTTAAAATATGTACCGGATGTCATATTTATTCTTTCTATTGCTGATGAACAGTTTAAAACTGAAATTTGTTCAAACGGAATACAATTGCCTGTTGTTGTTTGTTTTAGTTCCATGTGAACTAGCGATTTTTTATAAATAGACATAAATTGCCGAGCTGTTGGGTTATTGTTAAATCCTCCAGCCGATCTAACGTTGCAAAAAAATAATTCTAAATGGTCTTGTGAGCATTTATACAAAGGTATGTATTTTAATAGTTGCTTCTCTTCTATTAAAGTATTGTACAACCGTTTTGTGCTTTCTATACAAATACAAAAACCGAGGAAACCTGTTTTTCGATTCGTATTTATAATATTTTTGTTGTTTGCTGCAATGTGTATATTTTGTAAGTAATATATGGCTTTGCTCAAAAATTTTAAAAATGTACTGTGATTTTTGGCATTTATTGGCTTTTTAAAACCAAACTGATGCAAATTACGCGAATTTAAAATATCAAATAAATCATTAATCAGTCTTAAAAAGAATACGGTTCCTTCTACACCTTCAAATTCTTTTAGTTTTAAATCGTTTCTACAAAATTCTAAAGCATTCGCACAGCTGTTGCTAAATAATTGTGAGGCTAAATTTACCTTCATTTTGTTGTTATGGAAATCAATATGAATTGGCCTTAATTTATTTGCGACGTGGAGTTTTTCACGCACCTGAATCTCATTCAATTTACAAAGATAATTCCAATTTATTTCATGTCCTTTACTATCAATCAATATCTTTTTTGCTTCGAATGCATTACGCACTAGCTTCAGCATGTGACAAGCGTCAAGAAAAATGGCCACTTCCTTTTTAGTAACCGGATGAATGAAGGATGGTTTCAAGTTATTATTCTCTAATGAACAACCAAGTATCTTAGCCATAGAAATATTGGAGGGACAACCATCGAACGTCATGGACACAATATCAATACCCACTTTATCAGCTTCCTCTAAACACTCAAGCACCAGGTCAGCTCTTTGCCGACCAGATACGCCATCCACAAGAAAGTAACCAACGGGTACTTTCCAATTGGCGTTTATAGCAACAATCATGAAAACGAGTGCCTCTTTTGCAACGGACTGACCGTGGTGGAGTTTGTCTCCGCCAAATCCAAAGTCTACGTAGCCATAATGATTATTTCCATCCCACTCCACAAGTTGTCTTATGGCCATCTCGTCTATGACCAAATTGCAAACAAGTTTATATCCTGTAGACGAAGCTTTTAACTCCAAAGCACGAAAAGACTCTTTTGTAAAACCAGGTCGTCCATCAATCACTTGAAGCCATTTGCACAATGTTCGTGGGGCAGGAAGGCAAAAATCAAAATATTCTCGAACGTACTGATAAGCTTTGGGAGAATAAAAGTTAAGGGTAAAAGCAAATGCTCTAAGTGATGCGGAATATTTTCGAGATAACTTAAGCTTTTTGTTTTTCGTTACTACTCTTTTAACGAGCTCAAAACATTTAGAATTAGCTAAAATATCGTCATGTGAAGTTGGATTTGATTTACATTTTTCCAGTTTGCAAGTAAGTTGCGAGATTTTACGTTTATAAACAACGTTAATTTTTTTTAATTTTCTAATTAGTAACTTACTTTCTAATAATAAGTTTTCCATTTTTTTGTAATTGACTTCAATTGGTTTATTTTTTTGAGTGGTTTTTGATATAATAAGTGGTTCTTCCATAAAGACGGGTTGGGGTTCCTGAATCTGGGGAATAGAGACATAATATTATATTTTTGGGTATAAAAACATTTAGTCAGTTACTAGAGTGGTCCGCACACTACATAATAGTACAATGTGTTTTTGAAGTCATCAAAGGTCAATAATCAATTGGTACTCACAATGCTTTCTGGAATAGTAGTGGGTACCATACAACTGACGAGCACACATGACTGAGCAGCTGCAGCTACGGCCTCGATCTCCGTCAAGCACATAGTCATAGGTTCTGGTTCGCATTCCTTTTCGAAACGAGACAAAGTTGACAATATTAGGTATATAATCATTATTGCAATTCGATAATTTACATATTTATTACAAATTTGTGACATGCACTATCAATAAAATATTAATTTAAAGGATAATTATATATAAGAATGAACTCACGACGTGTGTGCTGTGTAGAGCAGGTGCGCAAGAAACGAGAGAAAAATCAGAATCCTCTTGAGGGTTCATCCATCCATAAGTATTATTGATCGTTTCATCAGCTAGAGAAAGACATACATATGATTTCTCAGAGAAGTTGTCGCTTAATTTCTGAAATGGATAGATAATAAAATTTAAATAATTACATGTAATGAATAACTACAAAAAAGAATTATTAGTCATTAAAGAATTTATATACTAACGATAATTCTTTCTGTAACAGGTGATAAAGAGACCGATGGAATCGCACCTACACGTAGCACACGTGTGCCCTGTTTGTTTATTATAAAATCTGTCTCTTTGAAATGTTCTGAGCAGATACGAAGGTTACGAACACTTGTCTGCTCACTTTTACCGGATGAAAGTCGCCACATTGTCTTCAAGTCTTCGTTTTTGGGAAATCTTTAAGAAAATAATAAAATTTCACTTTTAAGAAGATAATAGAAAAGAAAAACAACTCATAAACAAATGAAATTTTATACACACAGCTTTTACCAGCGATTCCTAAGAGTATTTGGAATCAAAATTTAGATGTAGTTTTGTCGTCCGATGACACTTTTTCAATTAAAAACAAAAAACGTGTTTTCCATACATATACATACTCGGAATAACCTAGAGCATTACGCGATATGCACTCGTTCTCGTTCCAGCAGTACCGTACATACGAAACGCGCTTACCTAACACGTGGTCCGCTGAGACGTGACAGTGTGATCCAAAGATAATATAATCGGTGGCGACGTGCGATAGAAAAATATTTTATTTTAAATTTTGATTGATAAAAAATATCATCGGACAGCAAAATGACACGTACATTTTTCATTCCAAACATGCTCACTGTATCTACATTTTACTTCTAAACATACCACGAAGGAGTACATAATTAAGAAAGCAAAATATACAATACGGCCTAATAAATAAAACCATACTTTATTCCACCTTTAACCCCTTACTATTTATCTTATTTTAACCAACTATTTATCTTATATTAACGGTTGTTTATGAGTTGCGTAAAATTCAAAACTCGTTTAGTAATAAGGCCCTTAAAGTATGATGAATTTAAAAATTATTGGTTTATTATCCTTTATTAATACGACGGATTTCCAGCAAGAAATAACACATGAAAAGATAGACGTTCCAAATTATACAATTAGATATTTTAGCAGAGCGCAAAAGGTGAAGGCACATCCCTGATTCTTTTTCAAACGGCTGTGTGTTTACGTCGCCATGCATATTATAGCTGTGTGTGAATACGCTCTCTGAGCGTTAACACGTGTTCACACACACACAACTGCAATATGCGTGGGATGGCGTATTTCGGCGTATCGCTCGCCGTACATTCCCAATCGGAATATATGGCGAGCGATATGCTGAAATACGCCATCCCACGCATATTACGGCTGTGTGTAAACACGTTCATGATAGTATATGTTACAAAACTGATAATATTATAATATAATTCGAATAAGCTTAAAATAAAGTAAAATCATGCTTACCTATGGAATGTAATACGACATTTTGGTTTATTCTCCTTTTCACTTCTATTTTTACACGTTTTCATAGCACAAGCTACCATTTTTGCCTTGTTATTTCGTAAAATGTACTATGTGACTTCGGCGCTGGTCAGAACAAGAATGATGACGTCACGTTTTGTAGATTCAAGTGAGGCGGCTCTCGTAAGCCCAGACGGTTCCATGGAACCGTTATGGGGAGGGGGAAATAATACGCTTTTATCACTTAGGGCAGGTCCATATATTCCTATGTCCGTGATTTGAACCATGAAAATAAAACAGAATTATAGCCAATGGCTCACCAAAACTATCTCCTCCAAAACCCTCCCCCACCCCCCCTCCCCCTCCCCCCCTCACCCTCCCCCTCCACCTCCCCCTCCCCCTCCCCTTCCCCCTCCCCTCCCCCTCCCCCCTCCCCTCCCCCCCTCCCCCTCCCCCCTTCCATCCTCCCCCCCCTCCACCCCATCTCTCCATCCTGCTTGCCATATATTCAATCCCAGTACATTCAGTTTTTAAACAGCCCGTGTGCTCTGTCTAATGTTATTTTTATTTATTTACCTACTTTTGTTTTACATTTTTGATGAATTACTCTGTGAACCCAATGACGTTACATATTATTAGACGAGGAGTAGCAATCTCAAAGTGGGAAGACTATTTATTTATGTAACGTCATTGTGTGAACCACCAAAAATTTAAGGCACCGGCCGCGTCTTGCTGTAATGGCCCATTCACACAACTAGTCTTAGTACAATTCTGTTGCCAACATTCTAGTTTTATATTGAATCTGAAAGTAGTTTGCATAAGGGAGCAATTTTTTTCCAAAAAATTCTACGAGTTGGAAATAACTACAAATGCAGCTAAGTTTAGCATCAATGACGTCAACTGCTGATAATTTAAATTTATTTACATTTCAAAGTAAATAAATATGGAATTTGTGCAAGTTGGCACTCCAAGTTTTCATCCGCCCAAATCCCATGACATAAAGATAAGCATTAACTATACTTCTGATAAGTTATGTCGCACTTGTATGAAGTTTTTTTTTTATTTTTTATTTTTTTTATTTGTTTCACTCTTAATACTAAAAAATGATGTGGCGTTGACGTATTATTTGTGCATAATTGTTTAACTTTCTCGAAAAGCTGCCCCCAATCCTATTCGGGACGACTGGATTTCTCAGGCTATATTTTTTATATGTCATGGTATCCATGATTGTTGGAATTTTTTGTTTTGACTTTTAAATCATTGTGTTATCTATCTGCTTGCGTTGAAATTCTAATTAGTTATTTTTTTATATTTTAACACTAACTAGACTTGTCAGATATATAAACTACTAATAAGTAGACTGAGGTGAATTATTCCAGAGCACCGAATCTCATGCCTGAGTTGAACATTTATTTACTTCTCTGCCGTCATAAGCAAAAAGATAGGTTGAAATTTACAATGGTCACATTCTGATGTACTTTTTATTACAATAGGTGAAAGGTCTCGTATATCAGAATGTGACTATTGCAAATTCCTAGTTGCCGTTTTGCTTATGACGGCAGAATAGGGTTTGAAGTTTGAAGGGTTCTTAGAGTGTATTATTATGTTTGTGTGGAAATGAAGTATTTTCTTTGTTTAATTATTAAAATTTTATGCTAGAAATATTTCCTACGTTAAAATCAATTAATTCATTTTCTTTAGAAAAATGCTAATTGAAAATGAATATTCATTTTTATTGGGAATGTAATTGGCTGAACAATGTAACATTTTAAATAAAAAAATTTTTACTGTTAGTGTTGATAATATTTAAGAACAAGATCAAGAACATTTGACGGCCGGCGTAGTCCAGTGGTAAGGCTCTTGACTAGCACTCCGAAGGTCGCGGGATCGAATCCCGGCGTGGCAAATAAATTTTATTTGATTAATTTTGTGTTATTTCACAATTTACTCATTTAAAATAATATATAGTACATTTGCGGCATGTTCCAGAGTGGAAGATACTCTCAGTATCGCCCTGGTGTAAGACCACCATTCAGAATTGAAACGTTGCTTGAAATGGCGTTAGCCGTGTTTGGTAACCAGATCTGAATAGCCAGGTACTTTCCCACCTCCCTCTTCCCCATCTCCTTCCCTTCCCCATTACCTTCAGCCTCACAACATACCCCAATTGGGGATGCCATAGTCCCACTGGCTCCAGACGGGAGCAGTTGGGACTCTTGTGCGGTATTCATGTAAAAAAAAAAAAAAGAACAAAAATGGCAATATTATAAAAAATTTATAACATAAAACAATTACATTTTCCTTTTTATTATTCTCACCGGGACAAGAGTGCTCCTGGCTGTTGTATTGTATCGTATCATATTTCCTACTTACTAGCTTGGGCTGTATTGTAGCAAGTAGTCTACAACTTTGTTTTAGTATTGTTAGTTCACGGTGTGATAAAATATTTAGTTCACAGTCTGATAAAAATTAAAAAAATAAGCAATTAACCCCTCAGGCTTCGACCATATTCTGTCAATAGGTCAGAATATTTCCACCCTGATTTAAAATCCAAATAAAAGGAATATTTGTGAATATATTTGAAAATTAAAAATTGCTTTCAAATTTTATAATTAGAAATAACTATGTAATTTTTTAAATATAAAAAACTAAAATTACTTGTAATGAAAAAAAATAATAAAAACACATTTTATTACTTACACAAATGTATTATAAATATTATCATCACCTCACTTTTTGGTTGTTTCATGTAAAAATAATTTTAAAAAAAAATCACAAAATTTCATAATTTTTTTTCAAATTGCAGTCGGAAACTTTTGTTTTGAAATTTGGATGATATTTTCAGCAGCCTCGTTATAAGGTTTTCTTAAATCTGGTATTGAATACCTTTCATGTAGAAGATGCTTTTAGTTGGGGATATAGCCTATTATGTATAAAGGGATCCAGGTCCATAAAGGATCATTGTCTGAAGGCAGTAGGAGTGAAGGGTACTTTCAGAAGACCTATTGTCGTGCTTCTAGTACTGCGCTCGTGGGACACTGACTTGTTTAGATTGGGACGGTCTTTATGATATATGATTTATATTGTCTTTTAGAAAACAAATGTTTTCTCAGAAATCATAATGCTAATAATAAAGATAAACTGAAGAAATGATTGCATAAGAATACAATTATGTCCAATGACCTATCATTAAAATGGCATTCTCTTTCTGATGTAGGTAGATAATTTAGCAAAGTCATCCTCCATTATTGATCAATCTTGCAAACATGACTGCAAACCAACAACATACTTCTATCTTTTGTCCACATGCCTTCCACTCCTTTCATTTCTTTCCCTTTCTATATAATTTCCTTCTATATATTTTTTCCCATTATTTTTACATATTTTGCATAAATATATGTAGGAATCGCTGGTTAAGCCGATCCAATAGTTCAGGAAAAAATCGAAATGGAATTCACGCTCTTTATGGGAGGAGTTTAAAAATACTTGAGAAAAAGCTTTTGGAAAGGTTGAAAAAGGTATTTGAGATTTTTTTTTACAGGTTGATTTCTTAAGGCCTTTAAAAAATATTAATTCCTTTTTCACACATTGTTTATTGTAATAAAACTGAAATTTAAAATTGATATTACGAAACCAAGCGATGCGGAGTCACACGTCCATTTCCCGCCCCGGCCAGGGCGTGACTGATACGAAATAGGTGTGTCCATGCCATAAAGGTCACTTCAAGAATCCAAATTTGTAGAGTGCGGGCCGTATTGATTGATGTCAAAAATAACAACGAGAAAATGCATATTTAATTTTGTGAAGTTCGGGCGTAAATATAATTTTTTTTGCGATTATTATAAAATAAACTAAATTTGCCATATTATTCAATAAAACCATATCCGAAAAGGGGTTTATAAGTAGGAGAGTTTGCACTTGAAAGTGTTTTTAGAGACCTAACACTTTATTTTTATTTTATTTTTATTTTTTTTTTTTATTTTTATTTTAACTTTATGAGTAAAACCTCAAATTGTAATATTTAATTAAATGAAGACAATATAAGCGAAACTCAATCGAAAATCTGAAAACAGAAAAATCAGAAAAAGATATTGACACATCTGGGACATCTGTCCCAGATGTGTCAATATCTTTTTCTGATTTTTCTGTTTTCAGATTTTCGATTGAGTTTCGCTTATATTGTCTTCATTTAATTAAACTTTATTTTTTTCTAGGCTTTTAAGGGCCAAGATATGTTCTACCCGCAGTATTTAATTGAAACATCTATAAAACTTCTAAGCGATCAAATTTTCAAAACAAAAACATGATTTAGTATTGCTTCATCTTAAAATCATTGGGGTACATGGATGTATAATAGAAATTTTGATTTTACAGTGTTTTGCATTTTTTTAAAAATATTAATTCCACACAGGAGACCCCGAGGAAAATAATTTCCTTAGGGCCTGTTGTCATGTTTGGGGATGCTATGTACAATATTATAGTTAAGTGGGATATAAAACGTTTCGACATCAAAATAATTCAGCTACAATTTGAATTCTTTTTCCTAATGGGTTATCATAGTTCATATATTTGGAATATTTTATAAAACATAAAAAAAATTATCTGAAAATACTTCAAAATTATACAAATAATGCTTTAATTTCACGACTGCATTTAATGCACACTCGGTACCCCAGCAAAGACCCCGGAGACAAGTTGAAATGTTGCCAATGCGATAGAAGAGATGATTATTCCACGTTATTGGTAATTTTAAAGAATTTAGGGAGTATTTTAAGTAAGATCTCTATTTCCACGGTGCAGGCTGATCAGATTCGGCCCTGCATATTGAGGTCGCCGTAGACTATCAGTTTACTAGTCACTTTTAGTTATTTCCTTTTACAAAGTTTTTTTTTTTAAATTTTGAGCTAATAAATAAATTATTTTTTAGGGATTTGAATATGGAAGGTCAGGTAACCCCACAAGAAATGTTCTGGAGGAGTGCCTCGCTTCTCTGGACAATGGAAAGTACGGACTGTGCTTCTCCTCGGGGCTAGGAGCTACCTCCTGCATTGCCTCCATGCTCAGCACGGGAGACCACATCATCTGCGGGGATGATATGTACGGAGGCACCAACAGGCTATTCAGGTAAACACTATTCAATCATTTTTATCTACTTTTTACCACACACTGTTCCGGTAGAAAACTTAACTGCCCCGGAAACGTTCATTGGATAACTAACACCTCTGCCGTAGGTCACCCTGAGTGGTTCGCTACGTTTGGTGACTTAGCAGGGGTGCCCGGGTTCGTGGGGTGAGGTTTGTCCAAGTCTTGGAAGAGATTAGTTGAGGGAGATCCTTTCGCCCCCATTGCCTGAACACACCGACCCCTTATCAGATTCTTACCCACCCCTCATTCCTTTTTGCTTCCCAGAAGCTCCTCCTGCATTTCCTTAAAAAACCTTCTACACAGCATCCTCAAAGACGACACAAGCTCAGAGGGAAATGTGGAGCTAATGTAATAATTTATTGTAACAGTAACTTGTAAAATTACGATATATGTTCTAAGTTAATAATGATTTATTAATTTTATTAGCTTGCTAAAAACCTGCTGCTATCTTTTGAATGACACAAAATTTCCATAAAACTGTGATTCTTGTATGTTTGCCTTTTTTGACTTACTTCGAAGACTTTTTTATCTGGATTTTGATATGCCAAAAAATTTGCTCTATTAAAACATTAAAAGAATCGCATCCTATTGGGCTGATCTCTGCTAGTTTACTTTCACCTGAAAGTAAAAGCAAGTAAGTTCATTTAATTTTTTTTAAAGTCGATTATTAAACTGATTTTAATCACAAATAATATATGTATCAAGAAAATATGATATAATGGTGATGGCAGTTTTAAAATATTATCTCTTGCACATTTTCTTAGCAGATTTGAAAGTTTTTCATAGTAGGTTAACTTCTTGATCACAGACACCATATTTTCGCCTGATTTTATTTTTGAGCTGATTTTATTTTTGTAATAACTTGTTTTTTACAAAATAATGTTTTTGTAAATTGTACCATCTTACCATAAGTAATATACCCAGAATAGCTAGTTATATTCAGATAAATGATTTTTTAATAGTATCCTTAAGGATGCTCTTGAACAAGAGGTTTAGGCACCATTCTTATTTCGCTAGTCATTCAGATACCTACTTAAAAATATAAATGACACAATTTAAAAAATAACACTGATCATTGTTGGAGTAACAGGATCTGGTGGCATGTCTTCAATTAAAACGGAGATACCTAATTCCTAAATTGAGCCAATTGATGAACTTCTTTCTGTCAATTGACTATTTTAAGCTGCAAATAGTAATTCTGATAAATTGGCGAGCACGAACCATTACGGTAATTGATATTGGTTCCAGGATATCTTCATTATTGACCATTAGCCTCATCAGCTCAATGATGACATTAATTTGCTTACTCCGACCACAACGTACTGCACACTTTCATTTGTTTATGTGTGTATTATTTACTTAACTTAGGGGGTATTTCACCATCCTCTCCACAAAACACTATCCATAAGATAATGTATGTTTTCTATCTATTAATAATAATATTTGGATAATTTCTACAGTGCCATTGTCGTGATAAAATCACCTGGGGCGCTAGGGCGCTTTGGAACTATTGTGAATATTTATTTAATGTATAGTTATCCACTGAAGCGTTCACTGGCCAAAATGTGACCGTTTTGAATAAATATTTTAAAACATTTATTGGAATTATTTCCAAAGTTCCATGTGAAATTAAATTTGTTAGCGGCAAAGTCATAAAGTATTTATTTGCAATTCATCAGTGCTTTGCGACCTTTGCGTGGTAACAACACTTTTTTTGTTGTTGTTTAGATATTTTTTATCTCTACTATTTATTATCCTCAAGTTACACTTATTACATCATTTCCACATGGCAATTACTCTTGCCTCTAGTCAACTTAACCCGATGAAGTACTTAAATGTATATCTAATCTTTAATTTATTGTCTGCAATAAACAAGTACATTATTTAAAGTCTTAGCTAATTTATAACATTAAAATAATATGAATTTCTTATTTTCAGGAATGTTGTTGCTAAAATGGGCATTGAAATTTCGTTTATTGATCTTCTGGATCCAGCCAACATTAAACAAGCATTGACTCCAAGAACCAAGGTAAGAACATTACTTCTTAACCCCTCCGCAACGTAAGCAGATATAAGCGTTAAAAATAGGACAGCAGTCAAGTACAATAAGCGTGTTTATACGTCAGCGCGTGTTTCCATAGAAATCGTTATAACTCCGTTATTGTTTTAGTTACATCCCTAAAACAAAAAGTCAAAGGTCGATAGTAGATCAAGCTGCACATTTCTATCAAGTTGTCTATGGAAATACATAACAGGAATCAGCTGTCAATCGTGTAGTTGACAAAAATATTTACCCGCGCAAATTTGCTACCGGCAGCTCCACCGCGCTCCACATTTTAAATTTTTATTAAATATTTTTTATATGAAATGATAAAAAAGTGAGGCGATAAAAGTGTTTATTACACATATATACAATAGAATAAGTATTGTTGTTTGCATAATCTGTGATTTTAGTACCGTTTTCACATAAAAACATCACGTGAGTCATTTTTACCTATTTTTAATGTTTGCGTTCTAAATTTTAATATTTACAAATGCTAATATTTATTTGTAATATAATAATTTGAAAACCTATTTTGTAACCTTTCTAAAACAGTTTTTACTATTTGGCTACGTTCAGAAATGTTTAATTTATAGAGCTTTAATTGTGAAGCGGTTATAACTAAAAGTTTTCTTAAAATGTCATTTCGTTGACACCAAAAGCTAATATTCTCGAAAATTCGGAGGGGTTAAATTTAATTTTATCACTTTTGTGAAAGAAAGAAAAATACTTCATTGAAAGGAGATTGTCTACTTTGAGGATTTGGGCCGATTAGACGCTTTTTATAATTACCGTGACGATTCACGGTAACGGTACCGTAACGACATAAAAAAGGCAGTAGACATACGTTCCTTAACACCATAATGCTGCAGCTCTTTCAAATGATGAGATACACAACGTACGTAGGTCTGTTTCCTCCAAAGGAAAAAAGTAACCATTTTCGTACATCTCTCTCACACGCCGCATCGTAAGTTCTCCGAAGACTATTACAATGCTACTTGCTGTTATGATAATTTTGAAGGTATAGAATATAGTTAATTAATTACTACCTACCAACCAAACAAAGTGTCGTGCCACTGTCATCTCCTAGATTATTAAAGATAATAACAGAAAAAGTTAAAGTGATCGATCCGTAAATTGCTGAAGTTACTAAATTCAATATCGCGCATCGACTGTGCCTATTTCCAATTCAAATTAGTGTATTTTTTCGGATTTATCAGCCGTTGAAAATCTCATTCACAGTGACTAAACGAAGAATATAAACATTCATAAAAATCTATGAAACTCGAGTGAAAATTTAACTAATAACAGTGAAGTAGTGTATATACCATTACAGTGGAATACTCAACACAAAAAACAGTGTCTAAATTGTCCGATTAATAAAAATATAAACGTTATAAAGTTCGATACGGATCTCCGCTATTCATTTGACAACAAACAAACAAGTCAAGAAAGTTAGCCCTATTGCGGACTTTACAGCAGACAGGCGCAAAACACTGAAAATAATTCTCATAAAAATTTAATAAGTCATACCTCTAAATTCAACATGAGTGAGTGCCGTGCCTGCCCAGAAAACATTCTCTCCGACGATTCTATGTTCGTTTGCTCAAAGTGCAAAGGGACATATCACCTCCACTGTGGTGGCGTGACAGAGAACACACATCGCCGCCTCACCAAAGAACGTCGCGCTCAGCAAAAATGCAAGCAGTGCATCAACTCGATGACGGGCAGTGATGGCAAACCATTGGAAGTACTATCCAATAAACAAAACAAGGATACCATAAAAAACTCGACCGATTTGAGTGTATATAACTCAAACGAGCTCCTTCAATCTCAAAATGCTATTATTAAACAAAATAATAAAATTCTGGAAACGATATCGAATATGAGTAAGCAATATGAAGATATACTCATAAGAGTTCATAATCTAGAAGAACAAAATGAAGAGCTAAAAAATAAAAACACTAAACTGGAAACCCGAATTGAATTTTTGGAAGGGCAAATGGATAGTATAGACCGTGCAAATAGGTCTAAAAACATTGAAGTTCGGGGAATCCCTGAACTAAAGGGTGAGAACTTAAAAAATGTGTTATATAACATTCATCAAACTATAAAGTCTAATGTTAATATAAACGAAGTTGAAGCAGCTTACCGAATTTCTCAAATAACTAATAAGGAACCTAAACCCATCATCTTCAAATTCAAAACTAACATGGACCGTGACCAATTTCTTTCCGATGTCAAAACCTACAACAAGCAAGCATCCAGTCCAGCCGAAAAATTAAATACACAACAACTGGGGATTGCTGGCACTAGCTCGAAAGTCTACGTTTCCGAACACCTGACTTTTCGAGCCAAACATCTATGGTACCTGGCCCGTAAGGCAACAAGAGACGACAAATTTAAATACGCGTGGATTAAACAAGGACGTATATACTTGCGTGAGGACTTCGGAACGCCTGCAATACTCGTCAGTGAAACAAACAAAGATTGATTACTGTTATCATTACCCGAAATGCCATCAACAAACTAAATATAATGAACATCTGTTTGATAATATTAATATCCTCAACTATTATTTCTTTCTACATAATATTTACCCTCGTAACACGATCATATATAAAATCAATATTACTCCAATGACTACCTCTTTGGAGCGAAATTCTTTTAATTTAATTCATCGTATTTTTGGCAAGCTTATGGATGTATGTCTCTCATTTTTAATTTTCTGTAGGCCACAATACTTTATGTTTTATTTTATTTATATGCTTATGTTTTATAATCTTTTTAAGCGTATGTTTTATTTTCTTTATATGCTTATGTTTATAATTTATATGCTTATGTTATACATTCGCAGCAACTATAAGTACATTTTATACACCTATGCTTATATTATAAATACTTTGTATGCTTATGTTAAATATCCACAACAACTTAATCCTTTTATCACTGGTATATTTTATATGCTTATGTTTTATTTTCTTTGTATGCTTATGTTTTATAATCTTTTTAAGCTTATGTTTTATTTTCTTTTCAAACTTACATTCTATATTCTTTATGTGCTTATGTTTATAATTTATATGCTTATGTTATACATCCGCAGCAACTATAAGTACATTTTATATACCTATGCATATATTATAAATACTTTATATGCTTATGTTAAATATTCGCAACAACTAAATCCTTATACCACTTATATACTTTTTATGCTAATGCTGATGTTTTATACTGTTTATAAGCTTATGTTTTATTTACAGTTTATTTTTTACATGCTCATATTTTATATTCTATATACGCTCGTATTATATATTATCTATACGCTTATACTATATTTTCGCAACAACTATTTGTATACCTTATATATCTATGTTTGTATTACATGTACTATATATGCTTATATTATAAATTCACAACAACGAAATTCTTATTTCACAAAGCTAACACTATATGCTTATGTCATATATTCATTATGTGCTTATATTATATATTCACAACAACTATATTTACAGTTTATATATTTATGCATATGTTATATATTTATATCAACTAAATCTGTATCTCATAAACGTACTAATGTCACTACAACTTGGTTGTTAATAATTTATGCAAAACAAAAAACCAGAAAATGGAAGACATAGCAGATTTAATAGATAACACAACACCAATCCCATGTATATCTACCAATGATTCCGAAGTAGTACGCCAACTATTATTTAATTCAACCCTTTCGATATTCTCTATGAACATAAGAAGTATAAACAAAAATTTTGATGAACTCCTAATTCTCCTCACTGACCTTGTCTTAGATTTTGATATAATTGTCTTGAGTGAATGCTGGATTCAAGAAAATTTCATCCCTAAAACGATAAGAAACTACAATCACTATAATACTCTACACAACCAAACTCAGAACGATGGAGTCATTGTATACATTAAAAATCACATCTCACACTCAGTAAAAGAGATCAAAATTAAATCTGCAAACTGTCTACAAATTCAACTTGATAATCATATAACACTTCTTACAATATACAGATCTCCGAATACACATAATATAACCCCATTCATACATTCACTGCATGAAATTTTATCAAACATTGAACACTGCTAAAACACCTTTATAATTGGTGATCTTAACATAAATATAATTAATAAAATGCACCCTCAAGCAAATGATTATCTAAACGCACTAACTTTATTAGGATATTTTCCAGCTGTTACAGCACCAACTAGAGAATCAGATTCAAACACTAGCAGTTGTATAGATCATGTATTTGTTAAGAGTGAACTAGACACCAAATCCATTGTCTATCAATCAACTGTTACAGATCACTATTCAATCATCACTTCTCTCTCGCATAAAAATCACAAATCACCACAAAATACTTCTCCCCAAGAAAAGATCTCATATGAAACTCTCCTAAACAGTGTCTCTAAAGAAAACTGGGAACTTATCTATTCTTGTACCGACGTCACCTCTGCATGTGAATTATTTATAAATACCTTACGTAACCACTTAACCGATGCTACATCATACACAAAAAGTAAAAAAAAACGATCTGACACAAAACTCAAACCATGGATCACTGCAGGAATTCTCTACTGTATCAGAAAGCGCGATAAGATTCATAACTTCTGTAGAAAAAATCCCCACGATTATGCATCTCTCTTATTCTACAAACGTTATAGAAATAACTGCAAAAAAATAATTGACAGTGTTAAAAGAGATTACTACCATAAAGAAATCAGTGAAGCTTCCGGTGATAATAAAAAAATTTGGAATATCGTTAAAGATATAGCCAATATTAATAAAACCAATACACCCATTGTTAAGATTAACATCGAAGACCAAATATTACATGTCAATTCCGACCCCGAAAAAATTTCCGACCATTTCAATCAATTTTTCTCCAATATTGGATCTAACTTAGCAAAAAATATTTTAGACAGACACAACGTCTCAGACAAAGATCTTGCAAACAATATACCCCTCACTAATCTTAGCTATAACCCTTTCCACTTCACTCCCACTACTGACGCAGAAATTTTAGAACTAATCTCATCCCTTAAAAACAGTAACTCTGTAGGTATAGATCACATTTCAACAAAAATCATCAAACATATCCAAAAATATATAGCCTCACCTCTGAAACATATAATCAATCTAAGCTTTAAAACTGGTGTATTTCCTAACTCCTTAAAACAGGCCACAATAATCCCAATATTCAAATCAGGAGACAAACTGTCTGTAAATAACTATCGACCGATATCTTTACTTAGCACAATATCTAAAATCATAGAAAAAGCGGTGAAGAATAGACTCTACAAGTTCCTTGAAGATAACAAAATATTATCGGACAACCAATATGGTTTCCGCAAAGGTAGGAGTACCTCAGATGCAATAGCCGCCCTCACAAAAATAGTTTCCTTTAATCTCGACCTTGGTCGAAAACCGCTTGCTGTTTTCCTCGATCTCTCAAAAGCATTTGATACGGTCTCTCATCCCTTACTGCTTAAAAAACTTCAACAGATCGGAATAACTGGGATACCCTACACATGGTTCGAAAACTACCTAACAAACCGAACTCAACAAACTCTTATCCACTCTGACAAAATAAATAAAACCAAAAAATTACCCATGTCTTACGGTGTACCGCAAGGCAGTGTACTAGGACCAATCCTATTTCTTTTATACATCAACACACTATGTACCATGGATATTGGAGGTAAGATATTATCATTTGCTGATGATACAGTCTTAATATTCGAAGATGATACATGGCAAGCAGTTATAAACAAAACTAATAATGGCCTAATAAAAGTGAGGCATTGGCTTGACACAAATCTCCTTACACTCAATATTGACAAAACACAATATATGACGTTTTCCATACGCAAACATAATTTTCCCAACAACTGCCCTAAACCAATAATTCACTCGTGTTCACTAAACATGCACCCACACCCACCCGGAACCCCACCTATTACAAATTGCACGTGTCCTACACTTAAATCATCTAAGGAAGTTAAATATCTGGGCATAATCATAGATGACCAATTACGTTGGGAAGCACACATGAGTGGCACAGTAAAAAGACTCCGTAAGCTCTGCCATATATTCTGCTCTCTTCGATCCATCTTAGACCTAAAAACCCTTAGAAGCGTATATTTTTCCCTTTTTCAATCCATTGCAACATACGGTATTTTGGGATGGGGTGGTTGCACAGAATCCGTCATTAATCCAATAATTACAGTTCAAAAACTAATACTGAGAATCATATTTAAATGCCAACCTACCCACCCCTCTAATGTGCTATTTACTAAATTTAAGGTCTTAGATATTCGCCAACTATTCACTAAGACAAGCCTATCCTACATACGTAAAAATAACCTACTGGTGGCTCCACAACATCAAGCCAAAACCCGCTTTTCATCAAATCTGGGATGCGTGGTCCCAAAAACTAGAACCACATTCGCTCACCGACAATTTTGGTTCATTGCCCCCAAAATATACAATGCATTGAGCACCGATATAAAATCAAATATTACCATACCTCTTTTTACTATTCGTGTTCAAAATTGGATATTCGAAAGGGGACGAGATTTTTTTAAAGAATATATGACTTCCTAACCATTTTAAAAGAAAAGAAAATAATTAAATTAACTAAATAAAATATCATACTTCACATCTTTTTCCAACCTGACTTCACTGAAATCTAATCTAACCTAAATATATACTCTTCTAGACGATTAATTACCTACATTGACAAACCTCCAGTAAAAATTTTAGCTCTCAAAAAAAAAAAAATTATAGATTAACATATTTAAATCTTACTTCTTAGTATTTTATATAGTTATATTTTAGTATTTTATATAGTTATATGTTTATATTTCAGTATTTTATTTTTTACATATATTTTATATAGTATTTTATTTTTAACTTCTTTAAAAATTTTTCTTTTTTATAATCCTTTATATATATATATATATATATATATATATATATATATATATATATATATATATATATATATATATGTGTGTTTGTATGTATTTATATGTATTTGTGTATGTATGTGCATATGTATTTGTATGTGCATACGTATACATCTAAGAGTATGGATACTAGAGAGACGGCATGTAAAGTGTGCCCCTCTGCCCAAAGCATGCCTTTTCAAAAATTTTACCGAACGGTTTTTAGATGGCTGACATTGGCTTTTACACCTCGGTCGCGCAAAGAGCTCACAGAAAAACGTTCATAAAACATAGAAAAATGGTCCACTGTGCCGTAAAATTGTGTAAAAGTAGTTCTATGAAGACCTTTAAGAAGAAAGACAGTCTTACCTTTCACATGTAAGTGTTTAAACATAGCTTAAATATACATTTTATAATTTTCGGCGTGTTCATTTCAACCGCCATCGCCATGAGCCCGATGTTATCACGTGAACTCCGACTGCCAATGGGCCGAATCAGTCAACTTAAATTATAATAATTAAAAATTACCAAAAAACTTTTATGTTTTTATTAATCATAACGCACAAATATAAAGTTGTGATTCACACATGTCATAGGTATATGTTTTTTATCATTTAGCTTCATCATTTTTTTTTAATTTTTACTTTGTCTTTTTTGAACTGTTATTTTTAGATTTTCTTCCTACTAATTTACCACTCCTTTTACATATGTTTACAACGTTAATTCAAAGTTTATAATCACTGTATTGTTATGTAAAAGTCACATTGACATGCCCTCGTGGTCGAGGGGTAAAGCTCTTGACTAACAATCCGGAGGTCGCGGGTTCAAATCCCGAAATAAATTTTATTCGATTGATCTGTGTTTTCAACATTTTATAATTAAAAACATTATAAGATATATTTCCGGCACGTTCCAGGTGGAAGACATTCTCAGTATCGCTCTGGCGTAGGTAAGACCACCATTCAGAATTGAAATGTTGCTTGAAATTGATTTAGCCGTGTTTGTCGACTAGATCTGAATAGCCGAGTACTTCTCCAGCTTTCTCTCCACCATTTATTTCCCCTCACCATTTACCTTCAGCCTCACAACGTACATGCTACAGACGGAAGCAGTTGGGATTATTGTGATATATTATATGGTATATCTCTACATATTATAAAACAAAGTTATTCGCCGCGTCTGTCTGTCTGTCTATTCGCGATAAACTCAAAAACTACCCAATCGGATTTTCATGCGGTTTTCGCCAATAGATAGAGTGATTCATGAGAAAGGTTTAGGTATATAATTTGTCAAGGTTTTGTGTAAATTTATTGAAATATATAACATATCTGGTTAAGCGGCAGCGGGCAGCGGGCAATGGGCTGGCAAATGGGCGGTGTGGATTTAATTTAACAGATGGCGTTGGTTATAAAGGTTGGGTAATGGTGTGACATTTTTTTACGTTAGCCACAGCAACGTGTGGCCGGATCTGCTAGTATAAAATAATATGTACATTATTTTTAAATAAATTAATTATGAAATAACACAAATTAATCAAATAAAATTTATTTGCCCACGCAAATAAGTCAAGCAGTGTTTGTTCCTATCACTTATTTTTTTTGTTATCATTGTAAAACTGTAAATACAGTTCTTTTATATGATTAATATCGAGCACTCCTTTCTTAAAACTCAAGCACCAGCTTACATCAGAATAGAACGCACAAAAATTTTCACTGCAAGTCTGTTGATTTTATAAAATACGTATAAAAAACCATACTTACTATTTATATGATAAATTAAAATCTATTTCAAACTGATGATTTAAGCAATGATAGCACCAAGGAATGGTGCCTTGAGTAACAGTGAGTTCATAACACTAGTTTTTTTACCCACTTGCACTTGTCAAGTGAAAAGTGAGGCCGATGTATTTCGACAAGCGCTTCACAAATCTTGATTTCGCAAAAAATGAGTTAAGTACGTCCTAGTAGATGAAGGTAACTTAAAATAACTTGTATAGGGAACAATAAAAATTAAACAACACATAAGTCTCCAGTCTCCTTGTTACTACCCTTTCCTCATTTCATTACTTATTTTTCAATTAAGCTATTATATGTTATGTTCAAAATGTAATAAAAAATTAACGAAAGTTTAAAAAATATAAAAATAATAATGATTCCCATTCACAGTTCGGCCCTTATCTCCAGAGCGCCGCCTTCCCCCCGCAAGCTAGCCATATTCCCCGTTTCTATCCCCTCCCACTAGACAGCTACAAATTTGGAGAGCTACATAGGTTTTTCGCTTATCCCCGTAATATTCCGAAAGTATTGCCGCTTCCCTTCAATCTTAGTTCCATGGTATACATATATCTTGTTATATTTTACCTTAAATATTTTTATCTTTTTTCTTTCTCTTGTTTCTAATATCTTATAATTTCTATTTCAAACCTATATTTTGTTCTAGTTCATACACTGTATAACTTATATCATGTATGATTACCTTAACACAGGCATTAGCCTAGTATGGTAATCAAGAAAAAAAACATAAAAGTGTATTTTCAAAAATTGTATGAAATAAATAAAAAAAAAAAAAAAAAAAAAAAAAAAAAAAAAAAAAAATAGTTATAGCGATAATATTGAAGTGTGAGTGAATTTCAAAAATTCAAAAATTTCAAATGTTGTCGTCAAAATCTTTTGTTCATACATATGCAACTCTTTCTTGCACATTAAATAACAACAGTTGAAAATGAAACAAACGGTGAACGTATGTCTGCACCCTCCCAAAGGAAACATGAAATCATTATCATACATCTCCCTCACACGTATAAAGAAAATGAAACGCATTTCTCGTCGCCGTAATAAGATATACAATCTGTTTCCTCCAAATGAAAAAAGTAGTACTTAGGAAGAAACAGACACACGTTTTTTGTGTATCTTATCTTTTGTCTCATCATTATTTAATGTGTAAGAAAGAGCTGCAGCATTATAACGATAAGGAACATATGTTTTTGCCATCACGGTAATAATAAAAGTGTCTTATTGCCCCAATGAACTGTCCTGTGCTGTATTATGATATTATAGAGGGCTGTTTACATTGGTGTACTGATAAAATCATTCATAAAAAATGTGGATTGAAACAGACTTCAGTTTTTAAAATTCACTCATTGTCAAATTCACCCAATTTTCTTTTGACAGATAAACAAAAGTTGCATTCTACATAATAACATTATCTTTATGACCGTGTTACTAAATTAGAAAAATTATTCTTTCAAATGTAAATATTCTCCTGGCAACCAATACAAGTTATCTTAAATACATGTTATTCAAATTGCTTTGTGCTTTCTGACGCCAGTCAGATAAATTATGTATTTCTTGACAACTTGATCTCTCCTAAAAATATCTACAAAATAACCTTTGACAAGCCAAGATGGCAAACAATACAAAACAAAAGA
This sequence comes from Limnephilus rhombicus, assembly GCA_929108145.2. Taxonomy (NCBI): domain Eukaryota; kingdom Metazoa; phylum Arthropoda; class Insecta; order Trichoptera; family Limnephilidae; genus Limnephilus; species Limnephilus rhombicus. The sequence goes on along the minus strand of OV815270.1, from coordinate 57,740,402 downwards.
AGTGGTCGATAGCCTGTTAACTCGCGGAGAGGTTAATAGGATGCTATACTAACAGTTAGACGGATCGTGTTTGATAATCACAATCGCTGCGGGTCTGGAATCACTCCCCTTTCAGAACAAATTATGAAAAGGTCTTCTGTCCTATAAATAATTAAGTAATTTATTTTTTTTAAATTCATTCCTGCTGAGGAAATTGTAGGACACTAATTATAATATCTATTATGATAAAGATAAAAATTATCTATAGTGAAGAATAAATAACTAATTACTAATAAAATTATATTTTTTACTGTTACAAGAAGAATTATACTCTTATAAAAAGAATAATTTTTGGGAGGCGGGTATGGGTACTGCCGCCCCGGGAACCATTTATTGGATAACCAACACCTCTGCCATAGGTCACCCTAAGTGGTTCGCCATGTTTGGTGACTTAGCAGGGTGCTATGGGGTGAGGTTTGTCCAGATCTTGGTGGCTGATGTGTCTGCCCACCTGCGGCCGGATCAAGAGAAACTGGTTGAGGGAGATCTTTTGACCTCTTCAGCCAGAATCCCTTGACCCATCGCCTTTCACCGCAGTTGGAGGGATGGATTTGTAGGTCTTCACTCCTGGTCACACCGACTCTTTTGTACCCATCCCTCGTACCTTCCCAGAACTTTCTCTCCTTCCTTTCCTTAAAAAAAAACCCTCCACACAGCATCTCCTAAGATGACATAGGTCCTAAGGAAAATTATTTTCCTCAAGGCCTGTATGAAGCTAATATAAAAAAAAAATTGTAACATTGGAGTTACGTCCCTTTTTGATTACAGAAAAAAAGAAAACATTAACAAATATTTAACAGTTATTATATTACGTGTGTAACAATTTTTATGAGAGCATAAAAATGTGTTGTAATGCTGATTATAATTGCCACTTTTATGTTTTGTGTGCGATTAAAATACAGTAAATAAAAGAAAATGTTTGAATTGATAACAAACGGCAGAATTAATATTTATGTATGTACACTAAACAATAAATAAATTTAATTTGTAAGAATGATGTAATTGTGTATTGAACAGAATTTTATTTAACTTACTGGCATAATATTGTATTTGGCGTTAAGTAAATATGTTTTTTCAATTGATTTTTATTATGTGCTCTAGTATTACCGACTCACTTACAACCAATGAATAATTGCTGAAATTTGAGCGACAACAATTTTTCGCAGAATCAAACACATTACACATGAAGAAAATTTTACTTTGTTTAAACATGATTTGAGACATTTTCATTTGTGATATTAACCTATAACCTGTTGAAATAATACGCTGAAATTGAAACATATTTTTATTGGATTTTAAAGGTCTTTTTTTTTTACAGATGGTGTGGATAGAGTCTCCCACAAATCCCCTCCTGAAGGTGATCGACATTGCAGCTGTAGCGGCATACCTCAAGGGCATCCCCGACGTGTTCCTGGTGGTGGACAACACCTTCCTGACTTCGTATTTCCAGAGGCCGCTAGATCTGGGAGCCGACATTGTTATGTACTCACTGACCAAGTACATGAATGGACATTCCGACGTCATTATGGGGGCAGCTATCACCAATGACGAGGACTTGCACAACCGATTGAGATATTTACAGAACGGTAATTTTATTTGAATATGTATTATCATGAGCATTTGTTGCAACAAGTGTGATTATATTGTTACAATAACGTACAATGTGTTTTATCAAGTAGGTATTTATATATTATAGGAGTCTATTTATCAATAAAAGGACAAGGTGTATACACCCAATCTGACTGAAAACTTCTTTAGCACCGTTCTGATCTGAAACTCGATGAAACGAAAAAGTGACACTAGAAAGAGACAAACACATACATCTGTAGGATTTAGCTTGCGAGAGAATGAGATAGAATTATCGATCTCTTTGTGCAGTGCTTCGTAGCCTCCCCATTCTTGTCTACTTTAGATTTCTGAAGGTTTCGTTTCTCTGAAGGTTTCTACCGCGCTTGAACTGCACACTTGTAATTTTTAATAGTGGACAGAAATTAAGGCACTGCGATTGTTTAAAAGGTTTTAAATCAAAAGCTGTTCCCATCTTAACAAACGGATTGAAATGGCTCGGGTGGAAATGCTGTCCATGTTCTACCAGTATTTCAATGGAAGATGCTCTGAGGAACTAGCGTCATCGATTCCTTTGGCACTGGTGCACAGTCATTAAACATACCAAATGCGCGCTCAACATTTGTACATGGTTAACATTTCGTCGCCTTAGTTCTTAATTGTCCAAAGGACCATTAGAAAATTTGACAGGAGGTGAAGGTTTTCAGTCATTATTTCAATGAAACATTATAATAGGTGTTTAAGATAAAAGCTATTTCCATAAAGGCAAAGGTCTCATTAGTTTAAATAATTCTTAGTTAAGTGATAAATGGTGGGTTTCTTCATTTACCGAGAATGCTAAATGCAATGCTAATTGTAAAAGTGAACGGTCAAATGCATAGAAATTTCGTTTGAATTTTAAATTTCGATCATTTATTTTTACAATTAGCATTGCATTTAGCATTCTCGGTAAATGAAGAAACCTACCCTAACTATCCTTTTTTATACTTTATTTTTAGTTTTAAAGTGGAGATTAAACAAAAACTAAAATGGTCGTTTGGACAATTAAGAACTGAGGCGACGATTTGTCACCTGAGAATGGTATTTATTGTATTTTACAGGGTGCGGCAGGGAAACTTGCTGATTTGAAAAGTCAATAAAAGAAAAAGTACTTTATATATCGATTTAATTCTTTTTGTATCGTATAGTACACATTCTGAATTTTTGTTTTAAGTAGTTTTCAAAATGACATCGGGCAAATGGCGGCCCTCATTAGTGATACACTGATCTACCCTAGATTTAAGTTTCGCTCTACTCTTTCGAGCAAATCGACGGGAATGTTGGTGATGGCTTGGCAGATGTTGTCCTTCAGGTGTTGCAGGGTCCGGGGTTTGTCGTTATAAACGATGGATTTGAGTTATCCCCATTAAAAAAATCGGGGGAGCGCGCCGGCCACGGTACGTCACCCCTCAAGGAGATAAGGCGCTCGTGGAAGTGTTCCCTCAAAAGCTCCGTCCTGCTGGAACCATACATCCTCAAGTTCCATTTCTTCAAGTTGTGGAAGAAAAAATGTGGAAGAAGAAAAAAAAGAGCACAAAAACGACTCCCTCACCCTCTCGACGTTTTCTGGAAGTCCGTTGACCTCCTGGGCCTTCTCTTGCCACACTCTCACTTTCCCTGAATGTGTCCACCCACGAAACAATTGATTGCCGCCTAGGAACGGGACCCGCGGGATGAATATTGAACTGAGTACGGAAGGCACGTTGGGTGGCGACCACCGAATGACCGTTAGAAAAGTAGGCCTCGACGGCAAACGCACGATGTTCCTTTGTCCAATGCATGACGACAACTGGCTTGTGGTGTAACAAAACTTCAGGACCCCCTCTTTCCAATGAGACCCTCCCCACCCCTTTCTGACCACGCCTCGCTCGTCGGCGTCCAATTCAAATCAGCAAGTTTCCCTGCCGCACCCTGTAGAAATTTATGTTAAGTATTTAAATAGGGGAACGTACCCATACTACGTGACCAACAACTTTTTGCAATTTTTAACCCCCCCCCCCCCACCCCCCCGTTGACTAAAAACCTAAGCCCCCTGCCGCTCATTTGTACCAAGCGTGGTATTTTGAAGACTCCCCCCACCTGAACAGGTTACGTAGTATGGGTACATTCCCTAGGCATTATTAGATGTAAATTCAAAATAAAACGAAATCTAATTCACAGATCAAAATGAGAATTTAAAAGAATGTTAAAAAATCAGATTATGATGTTTTTCTTGTTTGCGTAAAACAAACTGTTCAAACTGGAATGTGAAGAACAAATTTCAAAGACAAAGTGAGTAGCTTTGTTTTTTACATGAGTTCCACACAGGAGGCCCTGAGGAAAATAGTTTCCCTCAGGCCTTACGTCATCTTTGGGGATGCTGTGTGGAGGGTATTTTTAAGGAAAGGAAGGAGAGGAGAGTTCTGGTAAGGAAAAGGGTTTAAGGGGTGGGTAGGAATCTGGGGTTCAGTGTGTCCTGGTCATCAGCCTCCAAGATTTAGACAAACCTCACCCCATGAACCCGGCCACCCCTGCTAAATCACCAAACATAGCGAACCACTTGGGGTGACCTATGGCAGAGGTGTTGGTTATCCAATAAAGGTCTTGCAATAGTAATGAAAGTCTTTAGTTCCAATGAGTTGTTTTCGCACGATTTTTGTCTTTGTCGCTAGGTGCTGCATTCGAAAATGAGGTTTACTTGCTTCAATAAGTTATCCCTAATAAAATTGAAAATTAATGTTTTCCACATTTTACGAATGCTACTGGTTTACTACTTCAGTTAATTACCTGTAGTTTATTTATGTATAATATTCCATTTCTGTAAATAGATTAGCTGAAGTATTTAGTAGGTACATTTATTGATTAATTTTTAATATCATTTTACGGCATGATTTGTGATGGGAATATTTTTTTCCAGCGATGGGAGTAGTGCCAGCCCCCTTCGACTGCTACCAGGTCAACAGGAGTCTCAAGACTCTGGCCATCCGCATGGAGCAGCATCAGAAGTCTGCGCTCGCTGTCGCCAAGTGGATGGAGAAGCAGGACACGGTCGACTCGGTTATTCATCCAGGCATGTGTCATTTCACGTATGAATTCAAATCACACTATTATGGTTACGGAATGCCTTGGAATAAGAGATCTGACTCTGGAGGTCTAGCATGGTCAATCGATAAAACCCTATATTAATATAATAATGACCAAATCTGTCATCTATGGTCAGTTATCAATATTTGCAAGCAAGGTTTATGATATTCTGACTGACGATTGATAAATTTAAGTGCGGCCTCCATAGTATCAGATAAGTTTCGGTTAACTATCAATATTTTTTAATGATGTCATTCATTATGCAAAATACTGGTTTATTTAATGAATGTATTAAACTAACGAAGCTCTTAGAAATGAAAGAGGTCGTATACACGATCCATAGACTTAAATAATGCATCCGAGAAGCAATCAATTTATTCCGTTCAATCTTTAACCTATTTGAGACGAGCGTTATGTATAAATGCCAATCGATCGCATGCCTGAAAGACAAGCGTCATCTATACCTCACGCATATTACGTTATTTTAATTGTTTAGATAACAAAATTTTTTATTGTTGGATTTGATTTGTTTTGTTGTTTAGATTACATCTACGTCTTTCAATAATTTCAAGTCACACTCTATTCAATTAAAATGAGATTTATAAATCGCGAAAAATCTGCCCGTTTACGGTATTGCAAATTCATCATCATAAAAAGAAGAAACGAGAATGGTTGAAATATGAATGCAGACCTCATGAAGACCTGTTTAGTGTCAAAAAGTAAAAGACTGCAAATGCATATTTAGGTTAGTATTTCAATTCAACATTGCCAATTTGTTAATATTTTTAAGTAATTGCTTGGCATTTGACATTTTGTAGTTTCAATTCATAGAAGCTACCTTCAGTGTTGCCAACGTATATCGATTTCTTATTTATTCCCTGTCAATTTCGGTTTGGCTGTCAACGGTGAAAGCGTGCTCAGGACATTGATATAAAATCATCGGAAGTTACGCCTATCGATCCGATATCGTAAAGTTATTGATTTCACCGTACCTGAGCTGGTAGACTCAGGCTAATATGTAGATAGAATATCGATTGGTATTAATATCCATTTTTCCTCTCTTGTCACATTCCTCTCACCGTTAATTCATTCGATGATAGGATAGGTCCCTGCGATTCTAAACCCTCCCTCTGACTTATCGTAACTAATTTTAGGGTTATTATACCGTGTAGCGCTTCCTCCTTCTTTAGCTAACGTTTCAGACAGCAGAAGTGGGGAATGTGTAGATTGCAGTGAAGTGTGTGTTTATGTTTGTAGAGGTGATGTTGCACACATACGCAAAATGGTGCACAGGCATGCAAAACGGTATCACCTCTGCGTACATAAGCTTACAGTTTACATATCTTCAGTTCCCAATCTACATATTTGCTCTGATGATGGACAATGTAACGGTCAGAAACATTGGCTAAAGAAGGAAGAAGCGCAACATTTGGTCGTGAAAATCTCAAATCACTCCCCACCCCCCCCCCCCCCCTCCGACTTCGACTTATATACCTATTTATTCTTCTGAGAAATCATTTAGTCTATGAAGCTCTCAATCAGGCTGTGATGGTGATGATAATATTAAAAATGATGATGTGCATTTCAGGTTTGCCTTCCCATCCCCAACATGAGCTGGCCAAGAAACAGTGCTACGGCCACTCCGGAATGCTGACCTTCTTCATCAAAGGGGGGATGGCTCAATCCCGCATCTTCTTGCAGTCCCTCAAGGTTTTCACACTTGCCGAGAGTCTGGGAGGATACGAGAGCTTGGCTGAATTACCGTAAGTTGCTCTAAAGACACTCAATTATATTTAATATTAACTTCCTAAAATTTCTCTTTCCATTCTCCTTCCTTCTCTCGACAGTGGGACACTTAATGAACACATAATGTTAGAGAAATGCCCAGTTTTCCATCCAATGTTTCCTTGTATGCAAAATTTAAGCTTACATTGGAGGGATTCCTTTGAAATAACAATTACATTGATTCTGTAATTTAAAAAAAAACCTTGGTTTTAAACTTAGGTAAAATGCCGTCATAAGGAAAAAGGCAGCTGGAAATTTTCAATGGTCACATTCTGAAGTACTTTTTATGATAATAGAAAAGTTTCAATTATTTATATTTAAGAGGAATATAAACACTAGAAATATTTCGATTCTTATGCCTGCAAAATTTAAAATCAAGCATCTTATTTGCACGAGGCAAGTAAACGAAAAAGTGGTTTTTATTTATTTTGTGCATAATTTTATAAGAATGAAAAAAAGTTAGAACATAGAAAACCTCAAAAATACTCTTAGCCATAAAGGGGTATTTAAAAAAAATTATTTCTTGTATTACTTCATAGTTACTATTTTCCTCAGGGCCTCCTGTGTGGAGTTAATGTAAAAAAAAAAAAAAATAGTTAAGTCATGAAAAAATATTTTTTGTTAGTGTTTATATTTTTTGTTCTGTAAATAATAATTTTATTGTAATTCCAATACATAGAAAAGCTTCATTTTATCCGTAGCATATTTTTTTATGTTTATCCTGTATACCGATTCGTCGTAAAGATAGGATAAAAAGGATTTCACGTATAGCTTCATCTTAATGGGTTTCATGACAACTCCACAAAGTGGCAATTTAACACCCCTTTGAAGATGTTAAAAGTGATTTTTTTTTTAAATGCAGTGAAACAGTGCCCTTGAGGTGATTTTTCACAAAAACGGCGCTATATAAATCATCCAAATATTATTATTATTAACCTTTCCCTTACTGTGCTAAAAAAATACGCGCGCTCCGGTGCTGTGTAATCAATTCACGTGTTAAAATCATCGATTTTATATCGGAAATATATGAACATTCATAGGTAATCGCTTTTGTTTTTCGTAATTTGTGTTACAAGTGATAATAATTGTAATTTAATTGCTGAAAACATGAAAAAACCATCGTCCGTTGCTCAAAAAACGGGCGAGGAAACCATCTCAAAGGATTGCCCGCGAGCGACTGAGGCGCTGGGCATATATACAGCTATGTATGTTTAGCTACTACGCGGTCGTAGGTATCGACGGTCGAAACACAACACGGCGGTCTCTGTTTCTCGTGTTCCCGTATAGCAAAGTAGAGCGAGACGTCACATAGCGTGTCATCTCCCCCCGCACACTCTTCGCGTATCACGGTCCACACTGGCACACGGTTGATTGTATTTGTGGTTTATTCCCGATATTTAACAAAATATCTCTGATTTTGAATTAAATTTGCAAATTATTAAAAATATTATTTTTTAATTCAGTGTCTAAATGTATAACGGAGGAATACCTAAAACCTAAACCCAGAATTCATTATATTTATAGAGATATAAAAGTTATTAGAAGCAATGTGTAGTATTTACGCATTACAGACCAGGAAAGGTTAAACCCTTAAAAGGTTTCCTGCTTAAGAAGTTTGGTTATTTTGGTTATTCCTTTGAAGACCGAATGGTCCAATTTATCCCACTTCATTCCCGTATTTATTCCCGCATAAGATTTTTTTTTTTCCAATCCCTTGGTAAACTTCTTAGGAGGGTTTCACTGTAGCTCCTAACCAAACTTAACCTACTCGTATTTAACCAAGTTTTTTTAAAATTTTGTAGTTTCTTCACTTTTAATGACTTCAAAAGGAGTGATGAAGTTGTACATTGCTGAGTTGTATGTGACCATTGAAAATTTCGAGCTGCCGCCGCTTTGCTTACGACAGCAGTATAATAGAATTTATTTAAATTATATTCTTTCTCAGCAAAACCAGGTTTCTGTAGACAAATTAAAAGGAAACTGATTGAAATTAAAACAATTACATTGATTATAAAATTGATTTCAGCTTTTGACTCCCAGGTAAACAAATTTATTTATCTAAATTCTATTGTTTCCAAGCCAAACTCAATTCTTAACAGAATTGTCTCATCTCATCTTAAATGTGGACAAATTGGCATAAAGTATTGATTATAATTTTTGGTTTGTAGATCTGTCATGACACACGCGTCAGTCCCACCAGAGCAAAGGGTGGAGCTGGGAATAACCGACACACTTATCCGTCTCTCCGTGGGACTGGAGGATGTGGAGGACCTGATCGCAGACATCGACCAGGCACTTCGCATCGCCGCCAAAATCAAAAACTAGCAAAGCAGCTCTCATTAAATACAATTTCGTTTTTAAAATAAATTATTGGATCAATAAGACTGCCAAAGTTTAACTTATTTATCAGTTTTAAAGAAATAACATATTTATGTTTTTAATTTACAATTATGAATTGTTTTTATTGAATATTAATTTTATACAAAAAAGGTCAAAATAAAGAAATATTTTCATTAATCTGTTTAATCTGAATCCTTACAATATAACGGATAGCACCGTATTTTTAAACCTACCTAAAATAACACAAGATCTTGATGTATGCACTAAGTTTGTCAACAGAAGTGGATTGCCGTAATGGAGTTTGCTAGTCGGCTAAATCTCCTTGATTGAAATATCTGGCCACTAAACAGATGAACAGGTTGAGGGGAGCAGCTGTACTCAAAACATCTTCGGCATCTGGTGACAGATTTGATCTGAAAATTATAATAGCACATTTACACATTTTTACAAAGTGGAGTATTGAATAGTAAAAGTAGATAATCACCATTTGAAATTCAAATGAGTTTAAAAAGTCAGGTACGCCTCGAACGTCAACAAACGTCTGGTAATATTACATTATTGTGAAAATAAGCTTATGGGTCCGAGTGGTTGATTATATTTAGTGACATGGTCAGAAGAGCTAGGTTTCCAAGAGTTGTGACTTAACCCTTTCCACTCCAATGTCAAGTTAGTGTCACTCGACATTGATTTTGTTCCACCAGCTCCGATGTCGAGTGACATATTCGACATTGTGTAATACTTCTTTTTGCGGACAATTTAACAGGAGGGATTTTTTTTACTAAAATTTTTTAATAAAATTAAAAAATATTTTAGAATCGCTAATGAATTCTATACGAGAGAGTTGGACAAAGTATTTAAAACTTTACAAGTGTAAAATTGAAGATGATATTCCTGAAGTTCCTGTACCACCGAGGAGAGAATATGCATCTGATCCAGAACCATTCAGTAACAGACTCTGATTCGTCCAATGATATTTTTCAAAGACACAGAGTTTATAGAATTTTATTAGAAAGTGTTCGTGATATTCCGGTTGCAGACCATTCCTCGTGGGTGGATGTTTCAAACCAAGATAATTATTATAAGTAAAGTTACGGGCCCTCAAATTCCATCATTTTGTACTAAGCCTCTTAAATGTTTTTCAATTATTTGTTACAAATGAACTAATTTCAATTTTATTTACTAAAACTTAAAAAACCCATTTTTGACGTGGAGTTGGTGGAATAAAAACAAAAAAAGGTTTGGAGTGGAAAGGGTTAAAGCTGCTACATACAACTGGTTTGCCCAATAGTTTATGTATGGTTTAAAAAAAAAAACATGTGGGAAAGGATCGAACAATAGGCTTAACTTGAGGAAAGGACGGTATTATGGATGAGCCTTTCGATGCGGTGGCTTCTGTTAGTACCTGGCTGGGCTAGCCCACCGTTTGTATATACATTTATACTGTTGTCACATAGCATACCTTATTTGACTGCAAAGCCTGGCCATTTCTCTAAGTTGGCTGACCAGGTTAGGCATCAGGGGCAGCTGGAAAGCAGCCAATATGGCAAATAGCCATTGTCCTGCAAAAAATACATTTGTTAGTTTATTTCATTAAAAAAAATCCAAGTGTGCAGTTCACACGAGGTAAAAGTGAAATCTTCCGAAAACTAAAGCAGACAAGAGTGGGGAGGCTACGAAGCACCACACAAAGAGGAGACCGATAGGTTACGAAGCACCGCACACAGAGGAGACCGATTATTCTATCTCATTCTCTCACAGGCTAAATCCAATAGATGTATGCATTTCTTTTTAGTGTCACTTTTTGGTTTCATTGAGTTTCAAATCACAATGGTGCTAAAGAAGTTTTTACTTCAAAAACTGCAGCAACTTTGTTATTATGATTAAGATCTACATTTTCTTAAATGTGAATACCTTACAAGAGTTCCAACTGCTGCCAACCGTCTGGAGCCAGTGAGACTATGAAATCCCCCGATTAGGGTAAGTTGTGTGCCTGAAGGTAGTGGGTAGGGGTAGGGGTAGGAGATGGAGAAGAGAAAGGTGGAAAGGACCTGGCCTTCAGATCAGGTTCCAAACATGGCTAAAGTCATTTTAAGCAAAGTTTCAATTCTGAATGGTGGTCTTTCACTAGGGCGATACTGAGAGTATCTTCCATTTTGGAAAGTGCCTCAAATATAATAAACATTATTTTAAATGATAAATTGTGTAATAACACAAATTACTCAAATAAAATTTTCTTGCACATGCCGGAATTTGAACCCGCGACCTATGCATTTGTAACCGTGGATGCCGTCATCATAAAGGATCTTTGAATTGAAGGAATTGCAGTACCAATTTTTGAAGCCCGTTTCATATAAGAGGGTTTATATTAGAAATTTTTTTACATTAACTCCACACAGGAGGCCCCGAGGAAAATAATTTCCCTCAGGGGCTATGTCATCTGAGATGCTGTGTGGAGGGTCTTTTTGAGGAGAGGAAGGAATGAACATTGGTATTGAAGAGACCCATGTTATAAGAAGGAGGAAACGCAGAGGCCGGCAAATCATTCCACAGCCGAGCTGTTGAACACAAGAACGATTCGAAGAAGTGACCCGTTCTCATGGGACAAATGTCAACCGTGTACAAATATTGGGCACGCGTTTGGTGTGTTTCCCGACTATGCACCGGTGCCGAAGGGATCAATGACGCTAGTTCCTCGGAGCATCTTCCATTGTAATACCGGTAGAACAAGGATAGCATTCCCACCCAACGCCTGTGCTCTAAAGATTGCAATCCGTCTGTTAAGATGGGAGAATCTATCAAACGGACCGCCCGTTTCTGCACAGTCAAGGGTATTTTTCAGGTATTTTGGAGCTCCAGACCAGAGGTGGCTGATAAATACAACCGTGGGGCGCACTTGTGATTTGTAGAGGGTTAACAGTTGTGTATTATTAAAGTATCTGCGGCCCCTGTACAGTATGCCCAGTTTTTGGGAGGCTAACTTTACTCTGGCTTCGATGGAGCCCGAGCTTCGATGGAGAGATGCCACGAATATTCGGCTACTATTCGGTATTCGACCGAATATTGCAAACCATTCGGCCGAATATAATATAAATTTAATATTTATTGTCTTCACTACAAATTTCAAAATATGTATTCCCAAATAGACAATATTTTATTAAGTAGTGGCATTTCGTAAAGCTTTTCACGGACAAACAGACGTGTCACCCAGGGTTGATAAAATCAAGATTTTTTTTTAAAAATCATAAAAATCGGATTTATTTGATTTAAATCAGATTTTTTGATTTTTTAAAATGTTTTGTCCATTTTAACTCGGAGGTTGGTCTATGTTAAAAAAAACAATGTTGTTCATTTTAATTATTAAGTAATTTATAAATTTCAAAATCAATACACGAGTCTCTTAAAAATATCATTTTTTATTTATTTATTTAACACTAGCTGGTACCAGTGGCGGCTCGTGACTTTTGGGTGTGCTAGGGTGCTAATATTAAAAAAATGGCATGGATGTTGTCGTATGCGAAAAATAATTTTATTTTTTTCAAAAATCAGTGTTTTGTATGAAGATTTTTCAGGAAATCGGTGCGGCACACCGCCAAACTGAAACTTTCTGAAATTTTTCATACAAAAAACTGATTTAAAAAAAAAACAAAAATTTTCGGCTACCACAAAATCAATAATGCCATTTTTTTAATATCAGCACTCTAGCACACCCGAAAGTCACGAGCCGCCACTGGCTGGTACCCGGCGTGCGTTGCTATGCCATTTAATAAAGAAATCGTTTCTCCCTGCGCGTCCTTTCCCATTTGTCCCGTTCACCTTTCTCCTCCCCTTCCTCCACCGCGTCCCCTTCCCCTCTCGCGTTGCCACTCCTCCTCCTCCACCTTCCCTCTTCTCACTTTACTCCCCCTCTTCCTCCATCCCGCGAACCCCCCTCCCCCCTCCCGCAGATCCCCATCATGAGTTCCCCTCCCCCCTCCTGAGTTCCCCGCCCTCCTTCCTTCCCGGAAACTCCCCCCTCCTGCATTCCATACATTAATTCCCGATACATTCAGTTTTCAAGCAGCTCGCGTGCCACCTATTATGAGCACAACGCCTCTCAACTTCCGCATCTTGATTGCCCACAAATCGCTAGCTTTTTCCCGTGGCTACGCTCGCATAATATTAGGGTGATTCCCACTCCGCCTCCTCCACCTTCCCTCTCTGCACTCCACTCCACTCCCCCCACCCCCATCGTAGGGGTAATAATTAAATAAACTCACCACATTTACGGTCTATTCCATTTCCAGGAGTCACTTCTTCTAAGTCTTCTACTAAGACAGAAAAAGCAAATTCTAATTGAGCTTGCTTCATAGAAAATACTATACTTAATAGTGGACTGTGAATTGTCAAAAAGTTTTTCCAATGGGAAGTTGAAAACTCTGTTGGTAGCTCTTCTGGCCGCTTCCAAAAGTCTTTTTGCTTCTTGATGCAGGCTAAACGACATCGGACCTTGGAGAAGTCGGACTCTTGGATTATTTGCCACTCTTTTGTCGGCAGTAAAGGATCAGGAGCGGCGATTGTTTCAGGAAGCTGAAAGGAAAATGCACGCTTTATAAATATTATGGTTAGAGACAGGGATCAAATTGTGGACGTCATGCAGGCACCTTGAGTAGAGAATTTGTATGTTTCATTGGCATAATTGTCTCGTTGCAGGAGGTGGAAGGTACAAGCATTTAATTCTAGACTAAGTGGTGTAAATGGACACTTTAGGTTGGAACCTAAATACAATCTTACAAAATTAAACTTACCAAAGTTGCAAACACATTTTGACATTTATTTATTTTGTTGTCATAGTCAGCGGACACAACACTTAAACACTTATTTCTTTCAATCATAACATTTTGAACATATTCTAAGCCGTCCTTCGGGAAAGCCACAATTTTTGCTGATTTTGGAACATAAACGGGTAAAAATGGGGTTGAGGATGTAGGATCCATTTCCCTAACGATATAAAAATATAATTACACAGCACAATAAAATTTATACAAAATACATGCTTCAAAATTTCCCGAGTTGGAAATTCGAATAAAGCAAACGTCAAAGTCAAAACCATAGATATATTGTCAAAACAAAGAGAAATCCGGTGTGGGCGGTCTTGCCACACTAGATATTTAAATTTGGTGCCAGAAAAAAAAACAGTTTTATGAAAGCATTTAGTACCTACCTTGTTAACAGACGTCAGATTGTTGGGGGGGGGAGGGGTTATAGCTATATATAGGGGGATTGGTTTATTTATGGGTATTCTCAACAGACTTTTACCACACCACGAAGACACTTTGCCAGACGAACAATTCGGATTCAGGAAAAGGCATTCCACCACCCATCAGCTATCCAGAGTAACGGAATTCATCGCGAGTAGATTCAACGAAAATCGCTACACCGCCGCTGCATTGCTAGACTTGGAAAAGGCATTTGACACCGTTTGGATAAAAGGGCTTCTGCACAAACTAAACAGACTGAACACGCCCATATACCTAACGAGAGTGATACAAGAATACCTCAAGAACAGATCCTTCCAAGTCTTCATCAGGAACGCGCTGAACGCGCAGGAACGCTGTCGACACTACGTGAGATTCCAAAAGGCGTGCCACAGGGAAGTCTACTGGGACCTCACCTCTTCAACATTTTCACGCACGACATCCCCCATGACGAGAGATGCAACCTTTTCATCTATGCAGACGACGTCAAACTCTACGTTTCCTCGACGCAAGCAGACATGGCAGCCATATACCTACAGAGGGCGCTCGACGCACTCGTAGAGTTCTACAAAAAATGGCGACTCAAACTGAACGAGGCGAAGACCGAAGTCATAATGTACTTGAGGAAAAATAAAATAAGAACACCAGACGTCAACATCGAAATGGGAGGACACGTCCTAGAATGGAAAGATGAGGTCGTCTACCTGGGCCTCACAATGGACTCACGTCTCAACTGGAAATCTCACGTAGCCAAGATGCACGTGAAAGCCAGAAAGGCAGTCGGCGCGATGAAGCCAATCTTCAACAGAAGAAGTCCGCTACTTCCCAGAACCAAACTCCTGATCTACTATTCGCTCATTCGACCGGTACTGACTCATGCTATCCCCGTGTGGGGCAGCATCTCCCACTCTGACCACACAAAACTACAGACTTTACAAAATATCTGCATTAAAATCACGTACAACACAAGACTCAGAACAAACTTGAAAAAACTACATGCAAGAGAAGAAATACCGACCTTATTTGAATACACACACAGACTGACCGACCGATTTTACAAGTCACTTCAACATAGTAAAAATAAACTCATCAAATAAATCGGTCAATACAATGCACCTAGCGATCTCCCTTTCAGGTACAAACACAGACTACCCAAACATATTCTGATGGACCTTAATCACATTTGGCACAATCCTGAATCAGACGCGGATGACTGAGCGATCGGTAGGTATTCCCAATCACCAAACCCCTCCCCACAACTTATGTCTATATATCTATTTATATATTTATATAATAATATTTATTTTATCTATATGTATGTAAGTTTATCCTAAAAATTCCCATAAAGTATATACTTATCACATAAAAACAGACACCCACACCCATCACCACAAAATGCAGGATTTCATCTACTGAAATCACTGAAGGCCGCACAGTTTCATGTTGACTGTCGGCCGACTCCTCCCGGATAAGGTTTTTCATGGTTTCCTTATTCCCAAAGGCAAATGCGGAGGAGCTCCAAACAAAAGGACATGACCGACTCCTTCCCACTCCCAACATAACACAAACACACACGTATGTATATATTTTTCCGCTGGGCCAAATGCAATTGCTTTGTGGAGCTAAGCGAAACATGCAATTTTAGTAGGGTTTTTTACATAACAATTTTTCCCTACCGACAAAGCACATGACCTCTAAGTCTATAATAGCCAGGTACTATTTTTAAATACCCACATGAGGTAAAAATTGCAAGGCGCATATGACGCCGTTCTATTTGTATAAAGAACATTAACTTTAAATTCAGTAAATTTAAATGATTCATCTCTTCAAGAAATATAAGAATCTAGTAAATGAAAAAAATAAATATATATGGGTTATAGTCTAGCTCCATCCAGCTCCGAGCAGTTGGGGCTGTTGTGTGATGTTATCATAAAAATATATTTTTTAAATTATCCTGGGCCAGTGGTAGAGAGTGGGAAGGGGAAAGAGATAATAAATAGGAAGCTTAGTAAGTATATAGCTATTCAGATCCTGATCCTGACACGGCAAAACCACTTCAACGTTATTGACTCCGAATTAATGATTGTAACAAATTCCAAACTGTCAAGGAAAATATTAATTAATTTTATGTTTCCCTGGTACTATATTGAATTCAACCCGTGAATTCGTAACTATCCGATCTGCACTAAATTCTTAACATCTTTGCAGTCTTTCATTTTTCACAATCGTTGATAACTCGGATTTGGTATTGCTAAATATTTCCCTATCGATTCCACGCTCAAAACACACTCAAAAATTAAAACAAATTGTACTAGGTAGATAATGGTTAATAATAAGTAATTCAGTAACCGAAATTGAAATATATTGCGTTTTAATGTTTTTTTTTATTATTAAAAAATGCGAAATGTCATTTTTCAAGGACCGCCATGTTAGTTACGACGATGAAATACGCATTTGAAAAAATCACTTTCTGTCAGTTAGACAATAATAAGTACGAATTGCAATCTTCGGAAATGATAAATAATGCGCATTAATCATTAATTTGTTCGGTTTCATAAACACGAAAAATCACGCGAGACGTTTGCCGTCCTAATTAA
The DNA here is from genome assembly GCA_929108145.2 of Limnephilus rhombicus. Lineage (NCBI taxonomy): Eukaryota > Metazoa > Arthropoda > Insecta > Trichoptera > Limnephilidae > Limnephilus > Limnephilus rhombicus. Next base: position 57,723,739 of record OV815270.1, on the reverse strand, counting down.
CAACATGGCGTTCCTTGAGAAATGACATTTCGAGTTTTTAAAGATTACAAAATAACCATTAAAATGCAATATTTTTCAATTCCGGTTACTGAATTACTTATTTCTAACTGTAATCTACCTAGTACAATTTGTTTTAATTTTTGAAAGTGTGTTTTGAGCGTGGGCTCGATAGGGAAATATTTACCTTGGTATTTATTGACAAACGCACAAGAAATTTGTTATTTGATAACAAATGCCATAGGTCACCCCAAGTGGTTCGCTACGTTTGGTAATTTAGCAGGGGTGCCGGGTTCATGGGGGTGAGGTTTGTCTAGGTATTGGAGGTGGATGACCAGGACACACTGAACCCCAGATTCCTACCCACCCCTTAAACCCTTTTCCTAACGAACTCTCCTCTCCTTCCTTTCCCCCAAAACCCCTCCACACAGCATCCCCAAAGATGACATAGGCCCTGAGGGAAATTATTTTCCTCAGGGCCTCCTGCGTGGAGCTCATGTAAAAAAAACATTATTTTTATGGAATTTTTATTAAACTCAAGCGGATAAAAAATATTTTATCCAAAATAAGCTGTATTTTTATGTTAACAAAATTAAAGTAACAACATGAAGTTATGAAAGCAGTAAAACTTATAAAATAACTCAAATTATGCTCAATTATACTAACATTAGTGGATTGGTCATTATAATACAAAATATACAACAAAAACATTATATAAATTGCGCGTAAAATACTACACGACACACGTCACAGCACAAATTTTCCTGCGAGTAAAGCGGCGATGAGACGGGCGAGTTTACAAGCTACTATCTGGGAAATTCACTATCTGTTAGTAAACTCGCCCAGTGTCATCGTGTTACTTGCTAACTAGCAGTGACTAGCAGATTGTTGACAATCTACGAAAAAAAGTTGAAAGGTCGTCAACTTTACTCGCCTACACGCTTGCTCCGCTTGCTCGTGATTGGTTTATTTATGTTTCCAACATGGCTTCTGATAAACAGCTGATTTCAACTGTCAAACATCTGAAGAATTAGTTATTCTTGTTACTGGCGCTAGCAGCAACCTCAGTTTCCTACACTTCTGAGCGAGTGGACAGTTTTGTGTGTCATCATGACAATCTCACTCGCCGATTTACCCGCTTTTAAACTTAGTAGATAGTAGTTTGTAAACTCGCCCTGTGTCATCGAGGCTTAAATGAAAAAATACGGCGGCCGCGCTTGTGCAAATCTACGAAGTTCAAAGCAGCCAACATAAAAACGTCTTTACGTTATTAGTAAAGTCGCAGGTATACCGTTTAACGGTCACCAAACAAAAACACTGTTTAATGGTAGTTAAGTATTTTTTTTGTTAGTAAGGCTGTTGTATTTGATTTCAAAAAATGATTTTTTACGATTGTTTTGTCGCTTACTATACCATTTTATATTGAACCATATGAAACTAAAAAAAGTATTTGCACGGATATTGCCACTTCATGTATTATAACGGTTATTGCCACTTCACTTTTTTGCACAATAAAAAATTCACAAACTTTGACAAATCTTTCGAATTTTACTCTACTTATTTTAGAAGCCCTATATAACAATTTTTTGGAAGTGTGAGGAAAGCTTTTTTATGCATATAGGTACAAAAGGTGGAGTTATATTTTTCTAACACTCATATGACATATCTCACCTTACTTTCAATTTAAAAAAAAAAAAATTCAAGTGACAACTAAATTACCAGAATACTTAAAATATTTACAATTATGGCAACAATACAGATTTTGAAACATAATTTAATTTATATCACATTATTATGTTTTTCACAAACTGAGTATTGTATGTGCTACTGTAATAACCCGTAAATTAATAAATCTTAGGTTTTACTAGTAAATCCTAAGATTTAGGTACCAACGTTGAAAGTTGGTAAATCGTAGGATTTACTGGAAAATCTTAAGATTTGCCATAGTTCGGGCTTTACAAAAACATATACACGTTTGGTACAAACTAGAATTTTTTTAATTATAAACTTAGGATGTGTTGTTTCAAAAAATTTGATGAATTCATCAAATATTTGAAGTTAATTTTCACGTTCTGTGTAAGTTCTATTCAAGTTCTGTGATTATTTCAGTTTCATGCAGCAACTGGCCTTTAATGATATAATAACAGAACTTGAATAGAACGTCCACAGAACGTGAAAATTAACTTCGAATACCTATTTGATGAATTCATCAATTTTTTTTAAACAACCCGTTCTTACTGTTTTTGCTTTATAAGTCTACTGTTTGTTCCTTTTTAGGTTAAAAAATTAAATTAATGTAATTATATTACCCACGCACGGGCTGCGGCTTAGTGGGTTCCCATAACTTTTTTGAAATCATTTTTTTTTTAAATTGCTTGTGAAATTTCTTTTATTTATAAATATTTATAAACAATTTGATTTGTGTTTTGTGTGAATGCGGTTGTCAAAGAACCTTGAATGTGTTTTCAGATGTGTGTTTGATATGTATGAAAGACCACTGCACAAGTAAAAATGAAAGCATACAAGGAAAGGAAGGAAGGGACTTACTGCGGAACCTTGTGGCACTTCTCTTATTCTTCTGGGTTTGTTCGTACACTTGAAGAATTATTAGTCGCGTTGTTTACTGTGATATGCGGGATTAAGTTAGAAAATGCGGGAGCGGAAAATTATATGTTTATACGGCGAGTTTCGATAGACGACACTGATTTGTTATGGTAACGAAATAACAGGTTCATAGGGATGGGATAGGATGGGTAAAAGAAATAATAATAATAATAATAACGTAGTTTTTATATAGCGCAGTTTTGTGATATTTCACTTCAAGTGAGCTTAATTATAATAAACTTAAAATTAATCCTATAGTGTTCCTTACGAGTCCTTACAAAATACAAAATTGATTAAATTATGTGAAACAAAGAATATACAGTATATACAAAGCAATTCCTAAAGAACAATATTAACAAAAAGAATTCATTAAAACTAAATTATAATAAAGAATAAGAGGCAGTTTACGTTTAGAAATAATAATAACAGAGTGCACATAAAACTACAGTAAGGAGGTAATCGAAACCAAACAATTACCAGAAACTTGAGGAACATGGCTTATTATAGTAGACTGAGAGCGAGTTAAAATTCATGAAAGGTACGATTTTTTAAATAAGTTTGTTTTTAAAGCTCTTTTGAATTCAGCCAAGTTCTGGATATTAGTAAGAGCTGAGGGAAGTTTGTTCCCAATGAGCGGGCCAGTTACACGAAAAGATCGATCATAATAAACGGCTCGATTTGACCTAGAAAGTTCGATTAAACGATTAGTAACATCTAGATCTGCTGACCTTAGAGTAAGCTGCCTATCGCTTAAGTTTTGTCGGACACATAGTTCCGATATATAGGCTGGCGCTATTCCTTGAAATGCTTTAGAGGTCATTAAGCAGATCTTGAACTCTATTCTTTCAGGGCATCGAAGCCAATGAAGGCGATCCCTTAGAAGTGGGGTCATACGGCAATACTTAGATTCACCAAAAATCATTCTCGCCGCAGCATTACGGTAGGGATGGAATATGTGACAATCAAACTACAAGCACAGAGTCTATGATATATGTAAATGTATGTAGGTAAGTGTAGCTACGAATTGTGTAAACGCCCAACCACATTTTTTTTGTAAAATATTTATATGGCGTTATTTCTTATATGTAATAAATTCAAATTTGTAATGGTGTAAGAAATTAATAAAAAAAATTAAGACTTTATGTCCGGGTTAAATCTTCCCACAGGAAAAACTAAACCCTTCCACACACTTTTCCACAAATGATCATCTAGTCAATCCATGCTATGCAAGTGCACTATAACTATAATAAATACAAAATAATACAAGAACAACATGTCAATCTACCAGAGACCAAAGAAAATAATTCATCGACTCCAGATATTTTCATATCAGAGGGTTCGGCTCGGTAGAACTCCCAGCTGGACCGATAAATACTACTGATCCCTCAATATAAATATTTAAAAAATCTTTCAATCTAATCTAAATCTTTCAAAGTAATCCTACATGTTTTTTTATTAGTTTTTGGGGTATTATGCCGTGTTACGCTACCTCCTTCTTTAGCCAACGTTTCGGACAGCGTTGCAGTGTCCATCATCAGGGCAGATGAGTGTTGGCTAAAGAAGGAGGTAGCGTAACACGGCATAATACCCCAAAAACTAATAACAAAAATATTTTTGCATTTAAAATGACTGATTTTTGCATTTCTTAATCTTATTAATATATTTATAAAACAAAGTCGGGTTAGTTACACTATTTATAACTCGAGAACGCCTGGGCTGATTTTGATGATCTTTGATTTGTTGGATTTGTCTCCGCCCCGGATAGGATAATAACTATTAAAACATCACAAAAGTTAACGACATAAATAGTTATAAAGAAAATTATTTTCCCCATACATTTTGTATGGAACGAATGCTCCTATTTTGAAAGAACTGCAGTAATATTGTGAGGGGTATAATATTGAACTGTGCATGAATTCCAAACATTCAAAAACGTCAAATGTCAATGCGTCGATTGTTGTGCATTTGTTTTTAATCATATAATGCTGCCCTTTTTTCTTACACACTCAATGTCAATAGTCGAAAATGAGACAAATGGTGAACGTATGTCTGCACACCTCCAAAGGAAAAATACAATAATTATAATAAATCTCTGAAATGAAACGCATTTTTTTACATAAGCTCCATATAGGAGGCCCTGAGGAAAATAATTTCTCTCAGGACCTATGTCATCTTAGGGGATGCTGTGTGGAGGATCTTTCTAAGGAATGGGGAGGATAGAAAGTTCTGGGAAGGAAAAAGGTATGAGGGGTGGGTAGGAATCTGGGGGGTCAGTGTGTCCAGGAGCGACGGACGTATGAATCCATCCATCCAACTGTGGTGCAAGGCAATGGGTCGAGAGAGTCCGGCTGGAAAGGTCAAAAGGCCTTCCTCAACGAGTCTCTCTCGATCCGGCCCGCCACGCAGCAGGTGGGCAGGCGCATCAACTGCCAAGACCAGGACATAAGTCACCCCATGAACCCGGGCACCCCTGCTAAATCACCAAACATAGCGAACCACTTGGGGTGGGTTGGTTATTCAATAAATGGTTCCCGGGGCGGCGGCACCCGTATCCGCCTCCCGAATTCCCATAAGTAATTGTAAAAGTAAGAAAATCACAAAAAATCCGTACACAACGCCATCTCTGATAGTGACAAAAACAAAACACGGACAGTTGCGCATTGATAATTGCTTCATTGCGTAATTTTTAACTTAATAAAAAAACTGAATTTAATTCAACAACTATTGATTCTGAGGCGGTACGAAGTTCGTCGGGTCAGCTAGTATATGCATAAAATAAAGTTGGGTTAGTTACACCATTTATAACTCGAGAACGGCTGGACCGATTTTTACGATATTTGATTTGTTGGATTTGTCTCTGCCCCGAATAGCAAAATAGCTATTAAAACATTGAAAAAAATCATGAAAAAAATAATGAAGACATTTCTTTTCCTGATATCTACATTTTGTAAGGAACGAATTATCATATTTTGAAAGAGCTGCGGGAATATTGTGATAAGTATAATATTGAGTAGTGAGTGAATTCCAAAAATTCAAAAAAGTAAAATGTCAATGCGCTAATGTAGTATCCGACCGAAACTAGTTTTTACGGCCGAAACCGAAACCGAAACTGAGTTTCGGCTTCGGTCTCAGGTTCGACCGAAACCGAAACTTCCATTTAAGGTCATGTTTTCGTGGAAAAAAATTGTCAATTCTAATCAATCAGCCTTTATTTTTAAATCATATATTAAGAGGGTATTACCAGAGAAAACAAGAAATATGTCATTTTTAAATCAGATTTTAGACTATTGATTTTTTTTCACAAAAAATTATAAATGAATTTCGAAAGATTGTTCTTCTATCTAGATAACCAATCCCTCTGCCATAGGTCACCTCAAGTGGCACGCTACGTTTGGTGATTTAACAGAGGTGCACGGAACGAGGTTTGTCTAGGTCTTGAAGGTGGATAACCAGGACACACTGAACCCCAGATTCCCACCCACACCTTTTCCTTCTCAGAACTCTCCTCCCTTCCTTTCCCTAAAAAAACCCCTCCACACAGCATCCCCAAAGATGACATAGGCCCTCAGGGAAATTATTTTCCTCAGGGCCTATCATTAACTAAATCATTTCAATAGCGAAATAAAACTTACCTATTTCGAAATAATGTTAAGTTTAAACACCTCCAATTTCACAACAAATAAACCAAACTACCGCAAAGTTTGCGGAGCGAACACAAACAAGTGAATCAAGCCCTGACACGACTATGAGCGCGGACGCAGCAAAATAACACTTCATGGCTCGCAGTTCAGTTCACTGAACATGCCCCATCGCCGAACGAAACCTCCCAAATTCAGTTTCGATTTCGGCCGTAGTTTCGGCTGGATGGCGGCCGAAACCGAAACTAAGCTGAAACTCGTTTTTTGGCCGAAACTGGGCAGAAACCGAAAGTTCGGTCGGACACTAGCTTATTGTTTTGCTTTTGTCCCTAAACATACGAGTATAATGCTGCCCCTCTTTCTTTCACACTAAATGTCAACAGTCGAAAATCGGACAAACGGTGAAAGTATCTCAGCACCCCTCCAAAGGAAAAATACTATCTATCTATCTATGTATATAAATAAAAAATAATAAATGTATGTTCGCGCATAACTTCCGAACGACTTTACCTATTTCATACAAACTTTGGGGATTTTATTTGTGCATGCCCGCAAAGGTTTCTATATATACTGGTGAGCTCTGGCATTATGAAATTTGTATAAAAAAATTGCAGTGGGTGGCACGCGAGCTGTTTGAAAACTAAATGTATCGGGACTGAATGAATGGAATACGGGAAATGGGAGATAACCCGGAAGGGGGGAAGGGAACTCAGAAGGGGGGAGGGGACCTCGGGAGGGGGTTCGTGGGAGGGGGTAAGAGGAACCCAGGTGGGGGGAAGGGGAACTCGGGAGGAGGGAGGGGAACTCGGGAGGGGGGTTCGCGGGACGGGGGAAGCGGGCGAAGGAGAAGGAAGGTGGAGTGGGTACGCGAGAGGGGGAAGGGGACTCGGGAAAGGAAGGGGAACGGGACCAATTGGAAAGGATAAGGAGAAACAATTTCTTTATTAAGTGGCATAGCAACGCATACCGGGAACTCGCTATAATAATATAAATGGAGCGACCGATCGATTTGATTTATGTGCAAATTAAGAGATAGCGGTGTGAGTTAAAAGATTCGTTAACCATCCAGTAGATGGCGTTGTGTTTCGTTAGCCACAGCAACGCGTAGCTGGGTCAGCTAGTTCATATATAAATTCTTTGACAAATCTTATAAGCCTAAATTATGAATGAGAGAGCTAGTTATATTGTCAGTAGCCGAAATAACAAATGGTAAAAAAACCCCAATCCATTATAACCCTATACAACTCATTGGTCAGAAGCAAATTGGAATATGGTAGTGTTATCTGGAACCCACCCTACTTAAAATATTCAAAAACTATTGAATCTGTGCAAAAAAAAAATTCTGAGATTGTTATCATTTAAACTTGGACTAAATGCCTTACTCCAATCTTACGAGGAACGACTCCGATATTTTACGTTTACAACTCTGGAAAAAAGAAGAAAAGTTGCTGTCTATACAAAATCATTAATGATAAGCTTGAAACAACTCATTGTCTGAGCAATATTCTTATTAAGGTCCCCAATAGACGTAATTTAAGGAGTCAGAATATATTTCATCTCGAATTATTTAAAAACGATATTGCATACTTCAATCCACTGTCTCGAATGTGTCGTCTGTATAATTCCATTGAATGTAACCATATAGACATCTATGCAAATAGTTTCGCTTACTTTAAAAAGCAAATTAAAAATAGACTAACCTAACAAGTAATTGAGAATTGAAAATACTTATATTTGATCTTGAACTTGAATGTGAATGGCTGTTTCTTATCTTCTATTTGTACTTTACTTTTTTTGTTTTTCTGTTTTTTTACATCGTATATCGATCTTTTTTTATCTTTGTCATCTCTATATTTTATCATCACTATTTTTGTTATCTCTTTTTATACCTCTGTTTATATTTTGCTATTTCTAATTTCTGTTAACTTCTATGTATACATAGCGAAAAACAACTATTAAACTGTGCCTTCTGTGAATATTTTTAAGTGAACTATTAACATCTACGCTTTTTACAATGCTAATCTAATGACTTTTTTATGTTAATACTCTGTAAATGTCCCAAAACAATAAATAAATAAAAGTAATATTTTTATCGAGAATGCCAAATTCTTTTAATCTCATTTCCTAAATCTGTATATTTTCTTATTTTTTCAGAAACAGATTTTTGAATATTACAGGAATTTGGAATAGCGATATCAATGATATAAGTTATTATTTTAAATTTTGTCGTGTAAAACTATATCGGGTCTATTATGACTAATTGTTCTCTCTGTTAGTATAGTTTATAAAATTCATTTTCTAAAAATGAATTTGGTTCGTATTCATAATATGGTAATTACCAAACTTTGATGAATTATTTTTAAAACCTGATTGTGCCTAAATATATATCGGACGGCGCTAATACAGAACATCCGGATATAATATGTTCTGTAGTTTCCGGAAAAGCCAAACATTTTCTAAATATATCATCAATTTGATTTGTATCTTTGTTTAGATGCTTCCTATAATTTTTAGTATTAATGACTCTGTCTTGAATGGCAAGCATAAATGCTTCTATTTCTGCGCTCAACTCTCCAATACTCAACCATTTGTTTGACGAAAGTTTGTCAACATGTTTGGTTGAGATAATTGAAGTGTTTTGCGTGAATAATTTTATTTGGCCAGGAATCTAATAATTCCTGGTTAGTATTTATAAGAATGTTGGCATTCTCGTCGTATAAATTTAAGGGCGTAATGTTTCTATCTGTCTTAATTATTTTGTGCAATTCTGAGCTATTAACTTTTCCATGAAAAAAAAAAATTCTTAGCATTTCTACCACTGTGTTTCGAAGATGTTATTTTGACTATACGTCTACCTCCTAAATTTCTAGGTAAATTAATTCGTTCTATAGCTGAATTTGGATGATGGCAATAGTTAGATGGCGTAGTTCTAATTAATCGTTCTAAGCCATCTAAATCTGTATTGGATCATTTAATAATGCCAAATGAGTACGTTAATAGAGGTATTGTCCAAGTAATATATATTTAATATATTTGAATAACTTTAGTCCTCCTCGGCACAGGACCCCCTAGTGAGGAGGACTAAGAAATACAATATTTTGTACTTAATTTCACATTTCATTTTGTATGTAAAATTTTTCTATATAGTCGCTATAATAAAAAAAAAAAAAAAAAAAAATTATTACCTTTACTAAATTTTTAGCAGATAGATTGCATTTAAAAAAATTTATGATCCTAGTTTGAAAATTAATCATTTTTAATACTAGTATGATCTAATCTATTCGATTGCGGGTATCCTAAATATTTATAAACCTCATCCCCTTTCATACTTTTAATTTTGAAATTTCTAAATATACCTTCGACTCTATCTACAATTTTGCCTTTCTCTATGTGGATCTTTCTACATTTATCTAAACCAAAAGTTATTTTAATATCATCTGAAAATTTATGAACTACCTTAATCATTTTCTCTAAATTTGGTTCACAATTCGAAAATAATTTTATATCATCCATAAATATAAAATTATTTTCGAATTTGGTTTTGGTTCACAATTCAAAAATAATTTTATATCATCCATAAATAATAAATGAGAAATTAATTTATTATTATTATTATTATTACTCACCCGGGGATGTGGGTACCGCCGCCCCGGGAACCATTTATTGGATAACTAACTCCTGCCGTAGGTCACCACAAGTGGTTCACTGTGTTTGGTGACTTAACGGGGGTGCCCGGGTTCGTGGGGTGAGGTTGGTCAAGGTCTTGGCGGTCGATGTGTCTGCCTACCTGCTGCGTGGTGGGCCGGATCGAGATAGACTGGTTGAGGAGGTCTTTTGACTTCCAGCCAACGCATTGCAACGCAGTTAAAGGGATGGATTTATACGTCCGTTACTCCTGGACACAGTGGTGACCCCCAGATTCTTACCCATCCCCATACCTTTTTAATTCCCAGAACCTTTCCTTAAAAAAACCATCCACACAGTATCTCCTAAGATGACATCGGCCCTAGGGGAAATTTTAAAAAAAGAAGTAAAAATTGAGAAAAATAAACGAAAAAGAATACAAAAGGAAATAAGACTATCATTAGCTGACCGCCCGAGTCCACCTCAGTTTAGTACCAACTAAGTTGACCCTGTTGATATAAAAAAATAAGTTACTGGTGATGTCACAAGGCTCCTTCTAACCTCACGGGGGTTTTAGCGGCATCGTAAAATCAAAACTTTAAAAATTATTTTAACTGTACTAACTATAGAAATTAATATGCTGTGTGGAGGGCATTAAAAATAATTTTAAAAAATGGGCTGGAATTCCTTATTCAGACAAGCGAAAAAGTACTTACCTATAATACAATATTGTGAACAGAAAATTATTTAAATTGCTATTTTTAAAATTGGAACAGATTTACGAAAGTTCAATCGATAGTCGAGACTATTCTTGACTTTTCATGGTTCTATGCTAATAAAAGGTGTAAGTTAGGTAGATATTACGTTTTTTCGTTGCATGATCATTTTTACAACGAGCGCCTACTCAAAACCTCGGCGGGTGGGATGCTGCGATTCCTCCCCTTTACATCCATTCAGGATCCTCGTTGTCCTTGTTAATATTATATTATAATGATGTGTTTTATGTGGCATTGTTTTACAATATAATATGAAAGGGTACCGGTAGAAAACTGATATCCGAGTTTTAAAGGAAGTATCGATTGAGCGGGGGATAGTAGGTAGTAGGTAGGTACTGTGATGAACTCGCCTTAATAATAATAATACGTGGATAATTTGTATGGAGCCATTTTGTAAGAGCGCTGAAATAATTTCTGAAACACAAGTTGGGCTGATTTATTGGTCTGCACAGAGACGACCCCAGCAAAAGCCACAAAAAATAGACGAAATAATGTGACATTTCTTACAAAACAGTGCCACATGTGAGGGTCGAGTCCATTAGGTATGTCACGGGGCTCTGTTTTAGAAAGTCTTAGCTTTTCAAGTACATGATAATTAATTACTATTTTGAAGTTCTGAAACTGCAACAAAAAACTAAAAAAACATGTAACAACGTCAGAATTCTTCGAAAATGGTGATTAAATTTGACAAGTTCGGTCATTAAGTTAAAAATATCGCCATGAGATCGAACAGTATTTTAAGGATTTCTAGAGAAAAAGATAATAAAAAAAGGGGATTTGGACCGCACACACGGGCGGGGAAGGGAAAGAAGTGAAATCAAATTTTAAAGAGAGACAGTCAGGAAAAATTCGCTGAGGAAGACGGTCATTTTTGCAGTTATTCAGGGATCAATAACAGTAGTGCGGACGTGTAGACGGAATATAATTCACTTATTGACAAAATTTAAAGGGAAAAATTAAATTTTAAATAAAGACAGTCAGGATAGTTTCGGTCTCGGGGACAGACGGATTTTGAGAGTCAGGGTAATTTCGGTTTCGAAGACGGGCGTGTTTCAGAGTCGCGGTTATACAGGGAATAATAACAGTAGTTCGGACGTGTAAACGGAAAATAAGTCACTTATTGACAAAATTCAAAGGAAATCAAATTTTAAATAAAGACAGTCAGGATAGTTTCGGTCTCGGGGACGAACGGATTTTTAGAGAGTCAGGAAAAATTCGCTGAGGAAGACGGTCATTTTTGCAGTTATTCAGGGATCAATAACAGTAGTGCGGACGTGTAGACGGAATATAATTCACTTATTGACAAAATTTAAAGGGAAAAATTAAATTTTAAATAAAGACAGTCAGGATAGTTTCGGTCTCGGGGACAGACGGATTTTGAGAGTCAGGGTAATTTCGGTTTCGAAGACGGGCGTGTTTCAGAGTCGCGGTTATACAGGGAATAATAACAGTAGTTCGGACGTGTAAACGGAAAATAAGTCACTTATTGACAAAATTCAAAGGAAATCAAATTTTAAATAAAGACAGTCTGGGTAGATTCGACCTCGGGGACGAACGGATTTTTAGAGAGTCAGGAAAAATTCGCTGAGGAAGACGGTCATTTTTGCAGTTATTCAGGGATCAATAACAGTAGTGCGGACGTGTAGACGGAATATAATTCACTTATTGACAAAATTTAAAGGGAAAAATTAAATTTTAAATAAAGACAGTCAGGATAGTTTCGGTCTCGGGGACAGACGGATTTTGGGAGTCAGGGTAATTTCGGTTTCGAAGACGGGCGTGTTTCAGAGTCGCGGTTATACAGGGAATAATAACAGTAGTTCGGACGTGTAAACGGAAAATAAGTCACTTATTGACAAAATTCAAAGGAAATCAAATTTTAAATAAAGGAGTCAGGGTAGATTCGACCTCGGGGACGGACGGATTTTTAGAGAGTCAGGAAAAGTTCGCGGATGAGGACGATCATTTTGCAGTTATTCAGGGAATAATAACAGTAGTTAGTTCGGTGCGGGTGAACCGGAGATAATTCGTTTATTGGCAGAATTTATTCAGAAAATTGAGTTTTATACATGAGAAAGGTCATGAGACGGAGATTCTATTTGAACCTAGGCGCGAGAGTTGGTTTTGAAATGAGTAGTTGCATGACGGTTTGTGGAAATGGCTTGTGTTTTCAAGAGTGCTTTTAGTGTGTTGTGCAGCATGGAGGATTTGGTAAGTTTGAAAAAATTACATATTTGCATTACGTATTTAGTACGGGCCTTGCGAAAAAAAAGAAACAAAAGCCAAGTTTAATTCTAGGTTTCGGGGAGTGTGCCTACCCAAGGTCATGCTGAGATACCTTATAGTGAGCGATTGTTTTGGGTTTTGGTCATAGTCATAGATTTACACTGCCTTTCTTTTGACACTTCGGGCAACAGCTAACATTTAATTTTATGTGACTAGACACTTTAGGCGGGTTCCCTGTCTAGTCGATGGGGTGTGCGGAATCAGAGTGCAATCCGCATGCGGTAGAGGTGAAACCTTCTGAAAACTAAACTTCGGAAGAGTGACGAATTTAGGACTAATGTAGATTATCAGGAATACCTTAATTGTGAGGTTTATTTATTATAACATCGTTACCAAGTGTTAAAATTGTTTCACATTTTATTCTACGAAGCACCGCACGAAGAGAAGGTCGATGGGTTACGAAGCACTTCACAAAGAGGAGACCGATTACAGTATCTCATTCTCTCTCAGGATAAGTTCTATAGATGTGTTTAGTGGCGTTAGTTTCCGTTTCATCGAGTTTCAAATCACAACGGTGTTAAAGAAGTTTCATAAAAATAACAAAAACCAGCTGTCAGCATTTTAGAAACAAAGAATTTACAGTGGTGTAGTTTACACGCGGTAGAAGTGAAACCTTCAGAAAACCCAAGGAGACAGGAGTGGGGAGGCTACCCTCACAAAGGGGAGATCGATTATAGTATCTCATTCTCTCTCAGGATAAATCTTATGGATGTGTTTAGTGTCGCACGTTTCGTTTCATCTAGTTTCAAATCACAACGGTGTTAAAGAAGTTTCATTTAAAAAAAATAGCTGTCAGCATTTTAGAAACGAATAAATTACAGTTGTGCAGTTTACATGCGGTAGAAGTGAAACCTTCAGAAAACCCAAGGAGACAGGAGTGGGGAGGCTACGAAGCACCTCACAAAGAGGAGACCGATTATAGTATCTCATTCTCTCGCAGGGTAAATCCTATAGATGTGTTTAGTGTCGCACGTTTCGCTTCATCTAATTTCAAATCACAACGGTGCTAAAGAAGTTTTCAAACCAATAACCATAATGGTGTCGCCGAAGTGCAAAGATTGTAAGGGGAGAGGGTCTTTTGGGGATGTTTTGTTAACTTTAACGGACAAGAGGTTATGTATCTTACGATTGTGTTGCGAGACATTACATCAGAAATACTAGGTTAGGGGTTATATGGATATAATAAATTACATTACATTAGGAATACCTATTCTCAAAACATTTTAGAATTTACTCAGTAATTGCAGATATTTGTTAGGCAAGGTCTGTACGTACTAGGTATATTGATTTGGAAAAAGGATGCATTGCATGAGGCTTCTGTTTACTAACAAATGTATACAATAGAATTCCCATTCCCAAAAAAGATAAAACCCCACGCCGTTTACCTCAAATTTCAGAGATCTCAGGAAAACTGTTATGTAAAGACCTACATAAGCTAGCTTTTGACTTCGTTTAAACTCGCGCATGGAAGTGTGCATAGCACTTTACGTTAGGTATATTTTATACAGAATTTACATTATATCTTAAATCCTTAGTATTTGCGATTGAACGAGACCAACAGTAGGTATTCAGACATCGCGCGCGACGCGCTCTGCTATTATTAATTAGCAAATTTCCTTCCTTCAAATTTAACCGAACGAGTTACGGCGCTGAAGCTGGTGATTGCTGGAGTAATTTTGAGTTAAGCTTCCCTATTCCATGTATGTAGGTTACACCTATGCAGTTATGATCGGGGGCGAAGTGAACGATTTGCTGGTGGGCTACACTATTTCCCAAATGTGGGGGCGAAGCAAGCAATGATTACAGGCTTGGTCCAGTTAAATTGGAATCCTTTGTGATGGAGGCTTGGAAACCTGTGTCTCTGGACGGCCCTGAAGCAGTTGAGGGCGAGGCAGGAGCCGTCTCATGATGTCGACGTATATGCTATCACATGTATCGTCATAAAGGCATTGGGGGACGTCTGGAAGGCAAAGGACGTGCTCCCACAACCCCCCTCTTTAGCCCCCTCCAGAGGTATCAGCTGATAAGAGTCGCTGTCGCGGGAGGTCAATTAAATACAGGACGGAGAAAACGATCTGGCCGGGCTACCTCCGTAATGAAGGAAAAGAAGTGACGAAACTCGCGTTGGCTTCACTACCCTTTGGTTACGCTCGTGGGGAGTTACCTTGTCAGCGGAACGAAGAGAACAGGACATACAGAGTTGTTTTAGCAATCGATCGGCGGCTCATTGTCGGAAACCGGATAAATTTTCATAATCTTCCCCAAAATTAGAATTAGGGCATCATCCAGCATCAGGTTGGGAATGTGCTTTGGACGAAAGCGTAGCAGGGGAAATGGATGGGATGGAAGTCGGATTCACGACCCGGTGCCATTCATTCCTGGACCCAGCACCCTGGAAGCCGAGCTTGACATTCCTTCTTCGAGCTGATATTTGAGATGAGCTTGGAATATCACCTATCGTAGGGCGGATGCCCGTGACGCTAAATGGGGGACCGTCCCCGTCACGCCTGTTTCCGTCATGCGAGGGGAGGTATTTTCATTCAAATCAAATACCGATGATCACCGCGGCTGAAGGCTGACGCATGTTTATAACGTGCCTAGGAAAACGTAAGCAGCATTTCTACTGGTTCGAGGCGGTATGCTGGACGGAGAACGGGACTGTTGAGGAGCTGTGTGACTGCAGAGGCGAGGGTCGATGACATCAAAATCCACCTTTACTAAATTCAAACTTCACGAGATCAGAGGGGGGAGCGGCTCCACCGACCTCCTGACATTGCCGCTTGTCTAATCCACTTCGGTTTAATGTTCATGTTCGATGCTATAGGAGTGAACGGAACTCTAGTCATTGACATGCTGAAAGACTTCTACAGTATCATCATCATCATCATCATCATCAATTCGGCTTAGAGGATGTCACGATCTAAAACCTCGTGCCACCCACGCAATCCTGAATACTTCCGGACACCGACTACCACACCATAAATCGAAGCAGATCCTCACATCAAGCGATATGAGTTGACATTTCATCAGGCAACATTAGCATTATCACCATTATAATTTGGCGGCGCATTGGTTGAGGACACTCCCACTATCACCATACGAACCGGAAATACACATCAAACCCTTTCCCGACAGGAAGCAAAACATGTCGATTTTTCATCAGTCGCTTGCGACCATCAAAATATTCTCTGGAGGTGTTGGAATTGGAGACTGACCGGGCGGTTTTAATTGAACCTCACCAAGTCAGTTGCGGAAATGGAGGAGTCCAATTGTAGCAAGACATATTTTGTTTCATGTCAATCCCTAGTAATCTCCCAAAAATACCTACTCAAACTCAAAACTAACTAACAAGCTTCACTTACAATGGTGCCTGTAGAATTTGTGCATCCCGGGCCTGTTTTGATTGAATTTTGATTGAAAATCCGTAACTAGATTACAAATGTCAAATTATTTTATGTGTTAGCACCCCAAGAACAGCAGAGGATACGCTGCGTCACGCTAAAGGTAGGATCTTCCCAATTAAATGTATAAAAGTATATTTTTGTACTAGGTACTAGGGAAGATGACGCGGGTTAATTCAGAAGAAGTAGTCATCAACGAACAAGTATAGAACGGACGTTAGTAGGGGAGGAAGTTGCACGAACGATAGCATTAGTTATTTTCAAGTTAGCTAGAGTCAGTCATTGTAAATCGGACCCTAGTGAATTGTAACACGCCATACCTAAAAGAACAAGGGTTTACCACAAACAAATTATTAATTAAATTGTATTAACCATATCAAACCTTTAAAGCAAAAAATGACACAACGTTAAGGGGTTAATTACAAGTTGATTAATTGAGAGCATCTCGCCACGTATACCTAAAACGTATTACGTAAAGGGGTGTCGAGGCGCTGCCAAAGGAATGAAGAGGAGAGAAGAGTGAGCGACGAAACTACAAGGCTACGAATACGAATTCGAGGCGACGAACTCTACGTACAGAGCTTTCGTTGCAGAGCGTACGAACGATGTAGAAAGATAGAAACCATAAAATCAAGTTTTAAAAGAAAAGGAAAATTAATTAATTACAGGTGCAAGGGTCGGATTTATTACAGTGGTGCCGCGACCAAGGAGAGAGCGTCCACACCGAGCTTGTTCTAAATTTTCCTAATTCGAATGTGCTTTGAAGGAAAAGCATAAAGCTTGTAAAGTTTTATTATTAATTAGGGGGGGGGGGTAAGAGTCATTAATTTATTACAGTATTGCTAAGTGACCAGGAGGTATGGTTTTAAAAAGTGTTGCATTTTGCTGGGGTTTTATACAATGACATTCACAAGAATAGAAAAAAAAGAATACAGTAGGTATGACGGTTCGGTTGTCATCGAAAATGACTGAAAACAACAATAAAGAAAATACAAAGTAATTACTAGGACAATAATAGATGGTTAGCAGAGGAATTTGAAATAATAATGTGTACATTAGCTTAACCAGATAAAAATAGGAAGGGTAGGCTGATGATATTCAACCTTCAATAAGCCACCGGATAAAGGTATCATATTATTAGGGGAGACGCGCCGCAGGTCAAAGAAAAAAAAAATTGAACAAAATTAATCAAGAATAGTTAGTTCAGTAGCGTCTACATTAGCTTCACCAGATAAAAATAGGAAGGGTAGGCTGATGATATCCAACCTTCAATAAGCCACCGGATAAAGGTATCATATTATCAGGGGAGACGCGCCGTATGTCAATAAATATTAGAACAAAACTAACCAAGAATAGTTAATGGTATCCAACCTTCGATAAGAAACAGGGAGAAAGGGTGTTACATTATTAGGGGAGATAGTCCTTCAATAAAGTACATTCAATATCAATTCACCGTGGTGAGAATATTGAAGTTAGTCAACTTTCAAAGTTTGAACGGTTGTAGAATTCGGGTTTAGGCCGGACGATTAGTCAAAATAATAACGATACGAAATAGGTTGTAAATATTCAAGTTTTGGTACGGAAGATAGTATATGGCGTAGTTGGAAATAAATAAATAAACAAAAGAAGTAGGTAGTTGGTCTATTCAAGCGTCATGTAACCCGGCTTACAGAATAAACGTATCCAAAATGTTTTATTTAAATTATGCACGAGGTTAAAGGGACAACACTAATAATTACTTGCTTAAGCGTATGAATCTTTGGGAATAAAATGATTACTGCAGACAGTTGGCATTTCTTAATCAGTTAAAACCTACATTTAGGGTGATACTGTTCACCAGTAATTGTAAAATTTAAGACAACCGTAGCAAAAAATTAAGATAAACACTGACCGCTATGTGTGAATAGAACAAACACACAAAACGAAAGGTCGGTCACACTCGAATGTTATACAGGATGTTATGAAAAAAATACACTGCACCTTCGAGGCGCTTGCCGGTTGCAATCCATTATTTAAAACCGAAAGCACTAGTTTAAGGGAGGACACGCCGTCTGGGAAGGGGCCTTATGTTAAATGCTCGGCTTTGAAGGAAAAATACCATACATCGTGTGAGTTAAGATGTTAAGCGAAACCTCACCATGTCGCCTCTTAAAATTAGATAAGAGATAACAGCGGACGAGAACTATAAGAATGCGAAAAAAAAAAAAAAGAAAAAAAGAAAAACAAAACAAAACAATCTATATCGTTTAGGTGAAAGAAAAAAAATGTCATAGAGAAGTATACTATAAACTTAGTAGGAATGTCTAGATAATAGGTTTTGAATATCAATAAAAGGAAATTACAGGAAAGAAAAGGAGCCCTGAGGGGGGGAGATTGTAGGTAATAAGCAGGCTGGTTCCATTAGGTTAATAGGTTAAGACTCCACTAGGTTAAGTTGATGAATATTTCATGCAGATGCCTAGTGTACATCGGTCGTTAGGGAGTTATGCGAGGTAAAATCCTACTAGAAAAAAAAAAATAGAACACTTAACGGAAAAATAAAGGATTTAAGCAGGACCGTGTGCGGCGACCGCTGTACACTGAACTTAATTCGCGGGATGAGGCACGATCCTTGATAAAACATTGTACGAGAGGCTTCGGTCACAAAGGTAGGAGGCCATCAGGACGACGCGGGCGGGTGCGTCTCCAATAAAATAATCTTGAAAGGATAAATTAGCAAGAAGGAGTAGTCTTACATAGGGATGTGCCTTTCCATCCGTAAGACGAACGAGTAGTAAAAATATTTATAGAAAAAAGGAAAACGCGATAAATTGGTTACATTACAATGTTCTGCAAGGGTCGGGCACCGTCTGCGGAATAATTTAAAAGAAAACAAGAAAACGCGGATAATCAAATCGGCTTGCAAATTGTAAATTAAATACAGGGAGATGTGAGATTTGCAACAGGGGGCAGTGAAAAGAAATTATGAAGCAGTTGTGATTTGGGCCGCGGGACCGAGACAAATTCCTGGAAGTATGGGGGGGCGACGCAAGGAACATTGACCGTAGTTTCGACAACAACAAAAAAATACTACGCAAGGTCGGTTGAGTAGAGCAATAGGAAGGAAGGACGCCGGTGTACAAGACAGGGCCGGATTGGGAAATATTTGTCGTAATATTTTGGAAAAAAAAAAAAAAATTTAAAAAGATTTGTGGCGAGTCCAAACGGGCTGACTACTGCTAGAGTTCTGTAACAAAATATGTGGCTGTAGTTTGGAATTACACCTACAACAAATATTTTGTTACATAAAGGGGAGACTGTGATGAACTCGCCTTAATAATAATAATACGTGGATAATTTGTATGGAGCCATTTTGTAAGAGCGCTGAAATAATTTCTGAAACACAAGTTGGGCTGATTTATTGGTCTGCACAGAGACGACCCCAGCAAAAGCCACAAAAAATAGACGAAATAATGTGACATTTCTTACAAAACAGTGCCACATGTGAGGGTCGAGTCCATTAGGTATGTCACGGGGCTCTGTTTTAGAAAGTCTTAGCTTTTCAAGTACATGATAATTAATTACTATTTTGAAGTTCTGAAACTGCAACAAAAAACTAAAAAAACATGTAACAACGTCAGAATTCTTCGAAAATGGTGATTAAATTTGACAAGTTCGGTCATTAAGTTAAAAATATCGCCATGAGATCGAACAGTATTTTAAGGATTTCTAGAGAAAAAGATAATAAAAAAAGGGGATTTGGACCGCACACACGGGCGGGGAAGGGAAAGAAGTGAAATCAAATTTTAAAGAGAGACAGTCAGGAAAAATTCGCTGAGGAAGACGGTCATTTTTGCAGTTATTCAGGGATCAATAACAGTAGTGCGGACGTGTAGACGGAATATAATTCACTTATTGACAAAATTTAAAGGGAAAAATTAAATTTTAAATAAAGACAGTCAGGATAGTTTCGGTCTCGGGGACAGACGGATTTTGAGAGTCAGGGTAATTTCGGTTTCGAAGACGGGCGTGTTTCAGAGTCGCGGTTATACAGGGAATAATAACAGTAGTTCGGACGTGTAAACGGAAAATAAGTCACTTATTGACAAAATTCAAAGGAAATCAAATTTTAAATAAAGACAGTCAGGATAGTTTCGGTCTCGGGGACGAACGGATTTTTAGAGAGTCAGGAAAAATTCGCTGAGGAAGACGGTCATTTTTGCAGTTATTCAGGGATCAATAACAGTAGTGCGGACGTGTAGACGGAATATAATTCACTTATTGACAAAATTTAAAGGGAAAAATTAAATTTTAAATAAAGACAGTCAGGATAGTTTCGGTCTCGGGGACAGACGGATTTTGAGAGTCAGGGTAATTTCGGTTTCGAAGACGGGCGTGTTTCAGAGTCGCGGTTATACAGGGAATAATAACAGTAGTTCGGACGTGTAAACGGAAAATAAGTCACTTATTGACAAAATTCAAAGGAAATCAAATTTTAAATAAAGACAGTCTGGGTAGATTCGACCTCGGGGACGAACGGATTTTTAGAGAGTCAGGAAAAATTCGCTGAGGAAGACGGTCATTTTTGCAGTTATTCAGGGATCAATAACAGTAGTGCGGACGTGTAGACGGAATATAATTCACTTATTGACAAAATTTAAAGGGAAAAATTAAATTTTAAATAAAGACAGTCAGGATAGTTTCGGTCTCGGGGACAGACGGATTTTGGGAGTCAGGGTAATTTCGGTTTCGAAGACGGGCGTGTTTCAGAGTCGCGGTTATACAGGGAATAATAACAGTAGTTCGGACGTGTAAACGGAAAATAAGTCACTTATTGACAAAATTCAAAGGAAATCAAATTTTAAATAAAGGAGTCAGGGTAGATTCGACCTCGGGGACGGACGGATTTTTAGAGAGTCAGGAAAAGTTCGCGGATGAGGACGATCATTTTGCAGTTATTCAGGGAATAATAACAGTAGTTAGTTCGGTGCGGGTGAACCGGAGATAATTCGTTTATTGGCAGAATTTATTCAGAAAATTGAGTTTTATACATGAGAAAGGTCATGAGACGGAGATTCTATTTGAACCTAGGCGCGAGAGTTGGTTTTGAAATGAGTAGTTGCATGACGGTTTGTGGAAATGGCTTGTGTTTTCAAGAGTGCTTTTAGTGTGTTGTGCAGCATGGAGGATTTGGTAAGTTTGAAAAAATTACATATTTGCATTACGTATTTAGTACGGGCCTTGCGAAAAAAAAGAAACAAAAGCCAAGTTTAATTCTAGGTTTCGGGGAGTGTGCCTACCCAAGGTCATGCTGAGATACCTTATAGTGAGCGATTGTTTTGGGTTTTGGTCATAGTCATAGATTTACACTGCCTTTCTTTTGACACTTCGGGCAACAGCTAACATTTAATTTTATGTGACTAGACACTTTAGGCGGGTTCCCTGTCTAGTCGATGGGGTGTGCGGAATCAGAGTGCAATCCGCATGCGGTAGAGGTGAAACCTTCTGAAAACTAAACTTCGGAAGAGTGACGAATTTAGGACTAATGTAGATTATCAGGAATACCTTAATTGTGAGGTTTATTTATTATAACATCGTTACCAAGTGTTAAAATTGTTTCACATTTTATTCTACGAAGCACCGCACGAAGAGAAGGTCGATGGGTTACGAAGCACTTCACAAAGAGGAGACCGATTACAGTATCTCATTCTCTCTCAGGATAAGTTCTATAGATGTGTTTAGTGGCGTTAGTTTCCGTTTCATCGAGTTTCAAATCACAACGGTGTTAAAGAAGTTTCATAAAAACAACAAAAACCAGCTGTCAGCATTTTAGAAACAAAGAATTTACAGTGGTGTAGTTTACACGCGGTAGAAGTGAAACCTTCAGAAAACCCAAGGAGACAGGAGTGGGGAGGCTACCCTCACAAAGGGGAGATCGATTATAGTATCTCATTCTCTCTCAGGATAAATCTTATGGATGTGTTTAGTGTCGCACGTTTCGTTTCATCTAGTTTCAAATCACAACGGTGTTAAAGAAGTTTCATTTAAAAAAAATAGCTGTCAGCATTTTAGAAACGAATAAATTACAGTTGTGCAGTTTACATGCGGTAGAAGTGAAACCTTCAGAAAACCCAAGGAGACAGGAGTGGGGAGGCTACGAAGCACCTCACAAAGAGGAGACCGATTATAGTATCTCATTCTCTCGCAGGGTAAATCCTATAGATGTGTTTAGTGTCGCACGTTTCGCTTCATCTAATTTCAAATCACAACGGTGCTAAAGAAGTTTTCAAACCAATAACCATAATGGTGTCGCCGAAGTGCAAAGATTGTAAGGGGAGAGGGTCTTTTGGGGATGTTTTGTTAACTTTAACGGACAAGAGGTTATGTATCTTACGATTGTGTTGCGAGACATTACATCAGAAATACTAGGTTAGGGGTTATATGGATATAATAAATTACATTACATTAGGAATACCTATTCTCAAAACATTTTAGAATTTACTCAGTAATTGCAGATATTTGTTAGGCAAGGTCTGTACGTACTAGGTATATTGATTTGGAAAAAGGATGCATTGCATGAGGCTTCTGTTTACTAACAAATGTATACAATAGAATTCCCATTCCCAAAAAAGATAAAACCCCACGCCGTTTACCTCAAATTTCAGAGATCTCAGGAAAACTGTTATGTAAAGACCTACATAAGCTAGCTTTTGACTTCGTTTAAACTCGCGCATGGAAGTGTGCATAGCACTTTACGTTAGGTATATTTTATACAGAATTTACATTATATCTTAAATCCTTAGTATTTGCGATTGAACGAGACCAACAGTAGGTATTCAGACATCGCGCGCGACGCGCTCTGCTATTATTAATTAGCAAATTTCCTTCCTTCAAATTTAACCGAACGAGTTACGGCGCTGAAGCTGGTGATTGCTGGAGTAATTTTGAGTTAAGCTTCCCTATTCCATGTATGTAGGTTACACCTATGCAGTTATGATCGGGGGCGAAGTGAACGATTTGCTGGTGGGCTACACTATTTCCCAAATGTGGGGGCGAAGCAAGCAATGATTACAGGCTTGGTCCAGTTAAATTGGAATCCTTTGTGATGGAGGCTTGGAAACCTGTGTCTCTGGACGGCCCTGAAGCAGTTGAGGGCGAGGCAGGAGCCGTCTCATGATGTCGACGTATATGCTATCACATGTATCGTCATAAAGGCATTGGGGGACGTCTGGAAGGCAAAGGACGTGCTCCCACAACCCCCCTCTTTAGCCCCCTCCAGAGGTATCAGCTGATAAGAGTCGCTGTCGCGGGAGGTCAATTAAATACAGGACGGAGAAAACGATCTGGCCGGGCTACCTCCGTAATGAAGGAAAAGAAGTGACGAAACTCGCGTTGGCTTCACTACCCTTTGGTTACGCTCGTGGGGAGTTACCTTGTCAGCGGAACGAAGAGAACAGGACATACAGAGTTGTTTTAGCAATCGATCGGCGGCTCATTGTCGGAAACCGGATAAATTTTCATAATCTTCCCCAAAATTAGAATTAGGGCATCATCCAGCATCAGGTTGGGAATGTGCTTTGGACGAAAGCGTAGCAGGGGAAATGGATGGGATGGAAGTCGGATTCACGACCCGGTGCCATTCATTCCTGGACCCAGCACCCTGGAAGCCGAGCTTGACATTCCTTCTTCGAGCTGATATTTGAGATGAGCTTGGAATATCACCTATCGTAGGGCGGATGCCCGTGACGCTAAATGGGGGACCGTCCCCGTCACGCCTGTTTCCGTCATGCGAGGGGAGGTATTTTCATTCAAATCAAATACCGATGATCACCGCGGCTGAAGGCTGACGCATGTTTATAACGTGCCTAGGAAAACGTAAGCAGCATTTCTACTGGTTCGAGGCGGTATGCTGGACGGAGAACGGGACTGTTGAGGAGCTGTGTGACTGCAGAGGCGAGGGTCGATGACATCAAAATCCACCTTTACTAAATTCAAACTTCACGAGATCAGAGGGGGGAGCGGCTCCACCGACCTCCTGACATTGCCGCTTGTCTAATCCACTTCGGTTTAATGTTCATGTTCGATGCTATAGGAGTGAACGGAACTCTAGTCATTGACATGCTGAAAGACTTCTACAGTATCATCATCATCATCATCATCATCAATTCGGCTTAGAGGATGTCACGATCTAAAACCTCGTGCCACCCACGCAATCCTGAATACTTCCGGACACCGACTACCACACCATAAATCGAAGCAGATCCTCACATCAAGCGATATGAGTTGACATTTCATCAGGCAACATTAGCATTATCACCATTATAATTTGGCGGCGCATTGGTTGAGGACACTCCCACTATCACCATACGAACCGGAAATACACATCAAACCCTTTCCCGACAGGAAGCAAAACATGTCGATTTTTCATCAGTCGCTTGCGACCATCAAAATATTCTCTGGAGGTGTTGGAATTGGAGACTGACCGGGCGGTTTTAATTGAACCTCACCAAGTCAGTTGCGGAAATGGAGGAGTCCAATTGTAGCAAGACATATTTTGTTTCATGTCAATCCCTAGTAATCTCCCAAAAATACCTACTCAAACTCAAAACTAACTAACAAGCTTCACTTACAATGGTGCCTGTAGAATTTGTGCATCCCGGGCCTGTTTTGATTGAATTTTGATTGAAAATCCGTAACTAGATTACAAATGTCAAATTATTTTATGTGTTAGCACCCCAAGAACAGCAGAGGATACGCTGCGTCACGCTAAAGGTAGGATCTTCCCAATTAAATGTATAAAAGTATATTTTTGTACTAGGTACTAGGGAAGATGACGCGGGTTAATTCAGAAGAAGTAGTCATCAACGAACAAGTATAGAACGGACGTTAGTAGGGGAGGAAGTTGCACGAACGATAGCATTAGTTATTTTCAAGTTAGCTAGAGTCAGTCATTGTAAATCGGACCCTAGTGAATTGTAACACGCCATACCTAAAAGAACAAGGGTTTACCACAAACAAATTATTAATTAAATTGTATTAACCATATCAAACCTTTAAAGCAAAAAATGACACAACGTTAAGGGGTTAATTACAAGTTGATTAATTGAGAGCATCTCGCCACGTATACCTAAAACGTATTACGTAAAGGGGTGTCGAGGCGCTGCCAAAGGAATGAAGAGGAGAGAAGAGTGAGCGACGAAACTACAAGGCTACGAATACGAATTCGAGGCGACGAACTCTACGTACAGAGCTTTCGTTGCAGAGCGTACGAACGATGTAGAAAGATAGAAACCATAAAATCAAGTTTTAAAAGAAAAGGAAAATTAATTAATTACAGGTGCAAGGGTCGGATTTATTACAGTGGTGCCGCGACCAAGGAGAGAGCGTCCACACCGAGCTTGTTCTAAATTTTCCTAATTCGAATGTGCTTTGAAGGAAAAGCATAAAGCTTGTAAAGTTTTATTATTAATTAGGGGGGGGGGGGTAAGAGTCATTAATTTATTACAGTACCAAACATATATACGCAACAAACATATACACGCAACACACAAAACCAATATAAAACACGTAACACTCACAAACACATAAAACAAAATATACGCCGATTATCATTTAACTATTTTTTTTTAGTTTGTTAATTTAATATAATTTTAATTTTTGATCTCTATTTTTAGTTTAAATTTATCTTTATTTTAAATGTTTTTTTTGTTTTTTCACCAACTTTGTATATTTATTTTTTTTTCAAACTATATATATAACATTACTGGTTTGTACTATAAAAATTTTGTAAAATAATAATGTATGAACAATAAAAAAAAAAAAAAAAAAAACATCACCAGCTTCAGCTCGCTTGCTCTCACGCTGTAGAGTAGAGTTCAATCTCCGCAATGCGACTAGCAACATTGATGTATTATATTTAGATGAGATATGAAGCGAAAAAAATGTGTTCGTCCAATTAGTTCGATTTGGCCTCCAACGCTCCCAACACTCCAACGCCGAACGACCGAAAACTACTAAATCCGGTTGCGTAGTTTTGCGATAATCCGTGCGCACTCTAGTGGAACACGTTTCGAAGAGAAATTATTGAAGTAAAAACTTCTTAAGCACCGTTGTGATTTGAAACTCGATTAAAGGAAAAATAGCGACACTAAAATGAGACAAACACATACATCTATAGGATTTAGCCTGCGAGAGAACGAGATAGTACAATCGATCACTTCTTTGTGTCAGTGGTTGAGTGGGCATAGCGCTTGGATCCCATCCGGGCGTCGTATGTTCAATTCCTCGGCTGGCTAAGTCCTCCATCACAACACAAGCAACATTTTCGGCTTTATGTGGTGGTAGTAGGAGATTTTCAAACATTGTTGGGTTATTCGTAACCCGTGTCTTTCTTTAAAAAAAATAAAAAAAATGTAAAAAATGGTGGCCAAGCAAATGTTATTTTCGATTTTTTAAGGAAATTTTTCCTAAAGCCCTAAAATTTAAAGATTACCATTAATATAATATATTATTTTAAAAACACTTTGGTGTTCGTACGTACAGTTCAGACTTTATAAATTTATAAAAAGCTTAGAGGAACCGATTCCAAAAATAGTCGTTTCCTTGGAAAAATAATATCTGGCAATCCAGTGGCAGCAAAGTCACCGGAACAAAAAAATTGAGAAAGGAATATCGCCGTACATGAAGTTGGGTTCGTATTAGATTTTTTTGTTTGGAATTATTATATTTGATTTCGGAAAACGTAATTTTAATCTTTTAGATTTTTTATTTGAAGGTTGGAAAATTTCCACGTTTGAAAATATTTTCAGCTTCTGGAAAATTGGAAAAAATATCAGTAAACGGAAAACGGGTCAAGAATTTTCTAAATAAACGACCCCCGGCTTTTACAACCTCCAGGCTTGATTGAAAGATTATTTCAGTTTGAAAGGAATTTACCAAACTCTGGTGGATAGTTTTACCTTGCTGTTTTCTGGGCGTAGACGTACACTATATGGAGAGTTTAGAATGACACATTCAGTACCTGAAATTTCTGAGTTATTTTCACGGGCACCCCTGTTAAGTCACCAAAGGTAACGAACCACCTGGGGTGACCTGTTGCAAAGCAGAGGTGTTGGTTACCCAAAGAATGGTTTCAGGGTGGCGGTACCCATACCCGCCTACCAAATAGAAAATTATTTTTGACTACACTTTTTTTATTTTATTTTTTTATTGTATAAAAGTTACATACAATGGGAATTTATACCCGCTAAGCTACTGCAAATAGCTTGTCAGCAGGAGATTAGTTCCACAGATTAGTTAAAACAATACATGAAATAATCCTAAACGCCCCAGCGTGGCAACAACATACACATATAACAGCATATTAACCACAAACATATTTATATATATTCACTAAACATTGTGATAATGTGATATGCAATGTTGATAATTATTATTCTGAGACCGTATTTTATGGTGAAAAAATGTAGATTAAGAATTTTGTTTTTCTTTAAATATCGATAGACAGTTGAGTATACAGGGTGTTAAGGGACGTACTTGACTTACTTTAACCAGTGATTCCTGACATTATTTGGAATAAAAAATGTAAATGAAATTTTGGTCTCCGGTGACATTTTTGATGTTTTTTTTTTTCTACAAAAACATAAAAAAATAGTAGTTGTTGAACAGTTGGAGGCGGGGTAAGGGGTTCGTCGGACACCCGGCTGAGTGACCAGTGACGACTTTGATTTTGAAGAAAAAATTTTTGAAAAAAAAAAGTCGTCAAAAAAAGTCACCGGAGACCAAAATTTCATTTACATTTTTTACTCCAAATAACGTCAGGAATCACTGGTTAAAGTAAGTCAAGTAAGTCCCTTAACACCCTGTATAATACACTAGTCATTAATAACACAATTGCAAATTAGAACATGATGAGAGTGAGCAGAATATAAACTTAATACATAAGATTACTCCCTAATAGCCATGATTTTAACATCAGTGAGAATTTCGTTATAGAGCAATTTTCTTTAAATTCATATGGCAATTTGTTAAATATTAATGGTATAATATATTCAGGTGATCTTTGACCATATTTGGTTTGAAACACAGGTACTTTCATTCATTTATTTTGTATGAGACGAGTATTGTGTGTATGATCCACCATTGTTTTACATGGACTGCCGGATATATGCTGCAATACAATTTTTTGCCACATGATAGCACGTACAGGTAATACATTGATTGATTTATATACGATATTAATATCCTGTCTTTGATTATAAACGGTTTTGCTTACAAGCAATTTTACCATGGCATTTTGAATCATTTGTACATGTTTTATGTTGGTTTTACATGATTGACCCCAAGAAGTTATCCCATATCTCACTGTTGATTTTGCAAGAGACAAATAAATCAATTTCGTAGTTTTTATAGGCACATAACATTTTATTTTATGTAGTCTTCCTACAATAGATCGAAGGCGCTTACAAAGTTTGGCTATGTGTACATCCCACTTCAAGTTACAATCTACTGTAACTCCTAGATACACATAGTTGTTAACTAGTAAAAAAGAAATGAAAAGCGTTAATAGATATTATCACAGGCTACTTTTATTCAACTAAGATGAGCTCAAATTTAATAATCCACTCTCATCCAATACAAGTGGTCTTTTGCCGCCCCTCAGAGTTGCCGCCCGTGTGCCCCGCACACATCACACATGCGACGACCCAGAATTTTATTACTTCTTGACCACTTACTTTAGCTCTGAACTTGTGTGCATTCTATAATAATTTTTAAAGTAAAATCATAAACCCAGCTCGATTTTCTGAAGTAGACTTTTTTCTATGTAGGAAAATTAGATAAAAAAATATCTATTTGCGATAAACAAGAATCGTTGTGACAATTATGTTGCGCTTTGATAATACAGAATAATATATTATTATAATTAACCACAAACTATGCATCCTGTGCAAACTATGCATAACTCAAATTTTGCATAATGAACCATAAACTATGCATCCTGTGAATTTTTTAAGCTGGATGATAATTTGTTAACACTTAGGTATTTGTACGCACCTCTCAAAACAAATGTTATAAATATAAGCATGATAGTATCATGCTTTAATTTCCTTAAGAATTTTTTCATTACTATTTTTTATTTATTTAATATTTGTATGTTTTTTACAATAATTATACATTTTTTTACATGTTAAACAGAGTTGTAAAATGAATATAATAATAGCCTTTCCTCACCATAAAGAGACGAGGCTCTTGTGTTTGGTGAGGGAATTCATACACAAGTATATGTTATCATTTGAGTAATTAAATAATAATACTGCAACTAATATGTATCAAAAACTTGAGATATATCAATAAACAGATTTCAAGATTTAAATGAAACATTTTTAATAGTAATGAACCCTTACAGTTGTTTAGGTAAGTTTTGAATTTAATTTGGAATTTACGTTTATTTTCGATAATTTTTAGTTTTAATGGGAGTTTGTTGAAATAATTTATACCTAGATACAGATAGGTATTTTGAATGTGTTTGGTATTAAATTTTGGGATTTTAATATTGTTTTGATATCTTGCTGATATATTGAAATGTTATTTTTTTATATACGAGTATATATGTCTATTGTAGATATTTTGAATATTGAAAAGATTTTTTCAGTAGAAAATGTAGGTGTTTTTTAGAATAACCTTAATTATTAATATTTGAACTATTTTGAGAGGATTTAAAATAACATCATTTATTCCTCCCCATCCTATAATACCGTATTGTAATATATATTGAATAATTGCATAGTACACTCTTTTTAGGTTTTCCAGCCTAAGAATATTTCTAAGTCTTATAAATATGTATATAATTTTATAAGTTCATAATAAATGTTCATAATATTCATATATAAGTTCACAAATATGTGTTTTCCATTTAAAATGTTGATCTATATATACACCAAGATATTTAATTTTGGAAGTTGAATTAAGTGTAGAGCATGCTAGATTAGTTCCACTACATTTACTCTGATGTATAACAATGTTTATTTCTGATTTTGATTTAAATTTATTGATAGAGAATGGGATAAAGTTTGCCTTTTCGGTATTTTAAGAGAGGAGATTTTTATCGAACCAGTTTTTCAGTGTATTAATATCAACATTCGCTAGGTTATTCACAGTATTCCAATCAGCACCTTCAATTATTATAATAGTGTCGACAGCATAAGGTATTATTTTTCCGTTTATTCTTTGTGTGAATATGTCATTTACATAGATGATAAATAGTAACGGTCCCACGACTGTACCTTGATTTTTAGGAATTAAAAATAATAATTTCTGTGGTGTTTTCTGTTTCTATGCGTAGGTAATTATAGTTCAATGAATGAACTGGGATTTTATTTGATTTAAAAAAATAAGAATTGATTGTGGGAACGATACAGTCAAGCAATAAAGAAGGAACTTACCGAAGTTATTTTATTTTAATTAATTAATTAATAATTCTAGGTATTTTGAAATATTGTATTTCTTTCGTTATTATTTTCATACAAATATAATGTAATTATAATATCCCGTGATTTTTCACGGGTCTGCGCTAGTATGTAATAAAATGAAAAGCCACTGTATGAATCGAATAGCCAATTTCTACGTTGTCAAGTAAAAGAAAAAAAATGTTTTTGGGTTCTAAATGAAAACTTAAAAATTATTTAAATAATTATTTATCGAATAGCTCGCAGTTTACCGCTTCATAAAAGTTTAGCTATTTATTATGTCCCCGCACGATTCCGTTAGGACAAGAACAAGGGGGTAGTAGAAGGGAGTAGGGAGTAGGGCGAGAAGAGGTACTCGAGTCACCCTCCCCGGCCTGCCCCTGGGGCTTCGGGGGTAGGGGGGCTCGGGGGCACAATGGCCGCCTCACAAAGGGGTGATGCAAACAAAAACCCGAAAAACTACACGCCACCCCATTGTGTGCAGAAACAGGCTCGAAGCAGCCAACTCGCAACGGCTTACCGCGTGACGTGAAGGCACCGTGCAGCGCCGGGATTGCGCTCGTTGCTCGATACTTCGCGATAATCGCAGTACTCGCTAGTCGGTGGTCCGGAAAATGTTGTCACTAAAAAAAAAAATTGATGTCCAAATTAATAACAGCATTTTTCTAAAGATCCCAAAAATTCTCCCTTTTTTAATAAAGGTACACAATCTTTACCCAGAGTGAAGAAGTATAAAAAATAATATTATGCAACTTTAGTCAAGATTTCGTAAAAAACTCAAACTTCTGCAGGTATTTTTCAATTCCAGATTTTGAACCTACTTGCATGTCAAGAAATATCAATAAAAAAAAAATTGTGTTTGTATACCTTCGATTTACGCGCAAAAATTGTTTTTTTTTTTTTTTTAAATTTACTTTGTGAATAATTTAATAGTAATAAAAAGTTAACACCGGAAACTATCACAGATAATAAATCTTAACCATAAATTAATATTTTTTAAATTTGTTTCTTACATGCGTTTATACATTTCTGATGAAAAAAACATTTTTTTTTATTCGTAACTAACATTTTTTTATTCTACTAAATCTAAACGATATACCTATGAAGCCTTGATTTATCGAAAGCATATTTTTTGGTATTCATGATGTAAACCGACTTGCAGTTAATAATATATAGTGATGTAGCATTACGCCACCGCTACACTAATTTCTACCGATTTCTTACATATCTCCCTTAAGCATTTGAAGTTTTTAAGCTCTTAAAAAAAAGAAGTTATTTTTGAAGATAATACCTAGACGCGTTCCACGCCGAAATGCAAATTATATGAAATTCCCTCGATAGAAAAAAAATCGCAAGGTATGCTCCAAAAATTATTATAAACACTTTTGTTTCAGTTATTTTACAAGTTATAGTTGTGAAAAAATTCACATGTTTCTTTAAATGATACTTAAGACGCCCTCTACGAGATTTTTGCTCTATTTAAAACGAGTCGTGTTTTGTTAAACATTTTCACAATTTTGGCATCGATTTTATCGCTTTCAATATTAGCTCGCTCCTCTAAACATTATTAATTACATATCTCTCCATCTTATATAACCCTTCTTACATATCTCTTCTTCTTTTTGAGCGCGGATGCGGCGCCTTAAGCTTCGTCCTTAATATTACTGATATTTCAGATTGAAATTTCATTACTGTTATTTCAGATTGATATTTCACGTCGAAAGTTCAGTATTGATTTATTTATTTTTTCTGTATTCAGTGCATTGTTTATTATAGTTGTTGATCATTTTTCGACCATCATGCCTAGGCATATGCCCGTGTTGTGGTGGTCTTAAGGTTAAGCTAGTAAGCTTATCTTATACTAAACAAAACTTTTAATATTATATAAAGGAGTATAAGGGGCGCTTTTTTACATTAGTAGGCAAGAAACCAAATTTACAGCTACGAAATAAGCTGTAATAAAATAAATAATAATAACAATACATTATGTTATACATTAAGGTGCCGGATACAGTTAAAACATATTGAGAAATTATAAATCCAAGAAGGGTAAAATCTACAAGTTAACGATAGTAAATATGTAAGCATGGTATAATATTATTAGGAGAAATAGTTAATCAAAGAAACATTTAGCAAAAGTAATTATTGAATTTAGTGAAATTTATAGGTATATATAATAATAAAGAACATTTAGAAGGTAACCATGTCAAGAGTCAGAATAATAGAAGAGCATGTATGAGACGATGCATGAATGTGAACGAGGCAAGGAGTGTGTGCCAAGACCGAGTTGTTTGGCGGTCGGTCCTTTCTACCACTTTCTACCTGCGGGGAAACGGCGGGATGGTTAGTTAGTTAGTTTAGAAGGTAACATGAAGAAATTGCAAGTAATAAAGACATTCGTCCAGGCAATTTTAAATACTTAAAATCATTGAAGAAAATTATATCAATAACTCTCAACGAAAATATGGAATAGACAGACACAGAAAATAAAAAAAGGTAACTGTCGCATCAGGGACTTGAACTAAGGTTCACTGATATTTTCTGTGTCTGTTGCATGTATTTCATCAATAATTAATTTATAATATATGACTATTTGATCAAGATTGAATAAGTTATCTTAAGTTAACTAGAATTTTAAATAGAATAAGATATTTTCTTCAATAATCGTGTCTTGAGTTCAAATTTTCTACAGTCAGTGTAGTTTTGAGTACGAACGGTGATTAATAAGAAAATTTGTGAAATTTCGGGTTAAGTTTTCCAATCCCATGAATTATTTCACCAGCTAGTATAAAAATGAATGTGTTTATTTATATAAAAAAAACTTGAATCATTTTTAAATTTGGAATCATCCTGTGCAGTAGCGCCTCATCCCGTTTCGCCACATTAGACATGTTGTTAGGACGTCCCTTTCTTACACCAACCCGGACTCCGATGATGCAAAATGCACTCATTCCCTCATTCGCCTTCCGTCCCTTTTCCTTCCTTCCAAACCGGCTCGGGTTCTCTTTCCCCCTCCCGTATTAAGTTTTTTAGGGTAAGCTTCAATTTTGTAAGGACTATATGCACCGAAAAAATCATAACGCACTGTTGTACTTACACCGGGGTAAAACGGAACAGGCGAGTACCTACCTAATTATTACGGTGAAGTAAAGCGCGTTGTTTTTGGTTTGCTTCCATTTTGAAATTCGAATGGAGGCGATTTCCCGCCATTAGTAGTACTAGTAGGTAGGGGCAGCCGATCGGGTAATTCGTGGTGGCTGTTTCATTCAATAAGTCAGTGTTCCAAGTAACTCGCGTGCGGCAGTTGATATTATTGCTATTTCGAGTGCCAGACGTCATACGATTGATTGGATTTACATTTGTGGTTAAAGTTGGAGATTTTTGTAGCAACATAAGATGCGCAAATATGCGATGTAAGGGTCCGAGTCACCGAACCTCCCCAACACAAACGGTACCTACTCAACATCCGAACTTCCTGGAAAATACGGAATGGATTACGAATTGGATTTCAACGATGAAGTTAAAGAGGTTTGTACATTTTTCTCGTCTTTTGTCGTGCTGTGATAATACGTAATACGGAAAGTTATAATGGATAAATACAAGAAAAACTAGCTTTAGAAAACTTTTGAATTTAAGATACAAACAAAGCCATAGAAAAGATTTCAAGTTATCGATAATTTGTTAATTTGAAAAACAAACGAAACATATTATTTAACGTCTATCCATCTGCTACATCATTATAATTTTTATGACATTATGTGAGCATTTCCCCCCTTCAAATAACTTTTTTTTTAAAGAAATTAAAATACAATATTTAATCTTAAGTGAACAATAAAATAAGACAGTATTTAAAAAAATTATTTTGAATAATTAACCAAGTAAAAGTATCGTTGTTATTTCGAGCGAATGCTGTATTATTTAGCTGTAAATAATGTGATGAAAATCAATATCAAACGGCTCGCTCACAAGGAACTGGTTTTTCTGCACCCCCCGAACGCCATGCTACATTTTTGCATTAAAACAGGCGCACAGAAATTATGTAGGAATACAATCTTCAGTCTCAATTTAAAGATATTAAAAAATCTAATATAATATAGGATATATAAATAGCTGTTTGATGAGTTATAAAATGCGTTTGGAAAATATGATGTATATCACAGTTTAAAATGTGGCACAAGGTCCGGTAAATACCATTAAAATAGAAATACAGAAAACGAACTTCTTGGAGTAGTGTACCTAATGTACGCAGATAATAGAATTATAATAAGATATAAATTTCCTATATTTGAATGTAAATTCCAATAATATGTAATAATATCCTACAAAATCAGAATTCAGGAAATTTTTTAATAATATTTTAACCGCCTTAACTAAACTTGAAATGCAAAATAAATAATAAAGTTTGGAGATGTATTTCAAGACGACATTTTGACGACAAAAATATTATCACACGGTACGAAAATACAAATTAAATTTATTACTTTAATTTCAGGGGTATATATTTTTTAAAGTTATCAAGCTCTGTTATATCGATATATTCAAATATTTCCCTTCGCATTTGATACAATTTTAACGTTATTAATTCGAACACAAACTTTATTCAAATCAGAACAATTCAATGCTTCGTATTTTCACGAAGGTAAATTTAAACTACTTGTTATTTTTAAATTGTACAAAACTCTGTGTGTATTTTCAGATACAAGTTTGGCAGAGTGTTCCAGAAGAAAGATAAATCATCCCCCAATCTTCTGCCCCTCATTTATGTAGGTAATGATTATTGATTAATTCTCCCCTTCGCCTCCTGTATTATGAATATTCTATCATTGAAACGCTTTGCGGTTTTATGTCCTGCGCTGACACGAGAGAAGATGTCATAAACACGAACGTCAACTGCAAGATTTAGATAGATTTTATAATATTAATATTAAAAAAAAAAAATCACAAAAACAGTAATAGCTTAGTTGGTTTTGTTGGTTTTATTTGGTTTCCTCAATAATACATAGTTCAGGGGAAAAAAGTGTTAGGTTAGTTAGTTTACGGTTCCTAAGCTTTCTATAAAACCTGGTTTGTAGGGGAAAACAATCTAAGGACAGTTGGTTTTTCAGTTTCCTAAGCGTTCTATAAAACCTGTGTGGAGGGAAAACAATCTGAGGATAGTTGGTTTTTCAGTTTCCTAAGCGTTCTATAAAAACTGTTTGGAGGGAAAACAATCTGAGGATAGTTAGTTTTTCAGTTTCCTAAGCGTTATATAAAACCTGCTTTGGGGGGAAAACAATCTGAGGAGAGTTGGTTTTTCAGTTTCCTAAGCGTTCTATAAAACCTGTTTGGAGGGAAAACAATCTAAGGATAGTTGGTTTTCAGTTTCCTAAGTGTTCTATAAAAACTGGTTTGGAGGGAAAATAATCTGAGGATAGTTGGTTTTTCAGTTTCCTAGGCGTTCTATAAAACCTGTTTGGAGGGAAAACAATCTGAGGATAGTAAGTTTTTCAGTTTCATAGGTGTTCTATAAAACCTATTTGGAGGGAAAGCAATAAGAGGATAGTTGATTTTTCAGTTTCCTAAGCGTTCTATAAAACCTGTTTGGAGGGAAAACAATCTAAGGATCGTTGGTTTTCAGTTTTCTAAGCTATCTATAAAACCTAGTTTGTAGGGAAAACAATCCAAGGATAGTTGGTTTTGCAGTGTCCTAAGCGTTCTAAAAAATATGGTTCAGAGGAAAACCACAAAATGAAATCTGTGCCTATCTTGAAATTATTAATATTCTGATAAAATATTTCCCGTAGCACGGGAAAATTAAATCGGAATGAGTTTCATCATATTTAATAAGAATATTGTAAAACCCAATTAAGAACCTACTTAAAAAAATTAAGTAACCACCCAAGAAATTGCTCTTAACCGATAAAGCTGAGCTTTTCAAGAAATTTTCCAGAAATTAAAAATTGATCATTACGAATAGGACACGGGTTTTGATTAAATTTAAAAACACGGCCAAATGCAAATAAAAATGTGTCCACTTTAAAAATGCACTTAGTTAATGCACTCGGAGTTTCAGCTTGTTGTGAAAACGTAATTCAAAATTGTTAAGTTGTTTGAAATGCTCATCCTTTGTTCAATACATTAATGTAAATAGCCAGGTACTTCCAATCTCACTCTTCGCTATAGGCTTCAATTCTTACCGAGTTCCATAATCATACTGGATTCAAGCAGTGCAACGGTGATACTCATGGAGTGCAGTTTGACTTGTGTGTATAACATTAGCTTTGATCTGATCCCCTTGTACCCACTTCCTAGCAGCCAAGTCCGGATGGCGTTCCGTGGTCCGTGGTCCGTGGTCTGTCCAGCTCTGTACGTTACTAACATGTATCGGGTTTCCAACACTCGATATCCCCTGAGAGGATAGGGTTACATGCGTGCTCAGTGGCGGGGCACGAAGAGCTGCTGCTTACCGCCACCGCTGGAAAACAGCGTATTTTAATCGGAAACAACTCGTACAATTCATTTCTTTTCTGAGACGTGATTGCGAAACTATTGTTTCATCAGATTTTAAAAATGAGTTCGAATTAGTGATGCGCATAAGAGAAACATGTTTATAATCGAAATTAAACAATAGAATAATCGAAAGATTTGATAAAAATAATATTTTATTCTCTACTCAAAAAGTTTTAAATCGTATTACCTAATACTTTTTCAAAAGAAATTAATCATCACTTTATTTAATTAAACAAATTATTTAACTTTATTTATTTAACAAATTAGCCAGTCAGGAAATCGCTAAAAATCAACCAAACTTCGAGTGATGTTTTGAACAAATCTCACGGATAGATTTAATATATCTTTTATATTATGTATTTTAATGTAGATACTAGATATTAT
Organism: Limnephilus rhombicus; assembly: GCA_929108145.2. Lineage (NCBI taxonomy): Eukaryota > Metazoa > Arthropoda > Insecta > Trichoptera > Limnephilidae > Limnephilus > Limnephilus rhombicus. The sequence goes on along the minus strand of OV815270.1, from coordinate 57,686,096 downwards.
TAATATTATTATTATTATTCATAAATGAATTTGTAAAATTTGACATAGGTACCTCTCTACTTTCAATCATAGTATGCTATTAATAATATTAAACCCGCACTTACGAACTTCACTGATGAGCCCATTTAAATCTAAAAAATTTATATTTTATTCATAACCGGTAATTTAAAATTATTTACATGTCTGATTTTGGGATTTTTCGGTAATACCTAATAGATGAAAATTGAAATTTTTTAGTTATACCTACATGTTTAATAACGACACCAATATTCATTATTGATTTTTTCATGTTGCAGGATACCCGATTCGAGTACTTGGACCATGTCATATTTAACTTCTGGCCTGCATGGAAAATATATGTGTTTCTACAACCGACGTAAAAATACCGCGAAGCAGAGATGCTGCGAGTATTCAGCCGGTTTGCGGAACTTAAATTCGATACATACACATTGAAAAATGGTCACTTTGACATACACGGTATTATGATTTGTTTTGGTAAAGCCAACAAGCACCGCTCTAAAACTGATTTTTTTGGTAAATTTTATTCATTTACTCTACTACAGAATGCATTTAATTTTTGTCACGGATCCCCGCGTGAGTAAAAGATACTCAGAATGAGGTCGTCTTCAAATTTTTCTAACGTTAGGTTAAGTTATGAGCTTTCAAAATGAACTTGGGTAAAAGTATGCAATGCATGTGTGCTTCGTGATGTCACACGAGACTTGTATGTGAGTGTGCGTGTATGTAATCATCGTTTTGATAAAATTCAAAATTCGAATGACAGTATAGGTCTCGCAAGTTATGTTGACTTCATCACAGTACTCATACAGATGCAAAACTTTCATACAGCGTGTTCGTTTTAGGCTTAAAAAAAACAATTAATAATTATTTCACAATTGAGAATTCGAAGTCAATGCTTGTTACATAGAACTTATTTTGTTTTACAATATGAAACACTGAAGGTTTAGGAATAAAAATAAAGTTTATTAACGAAATGTGATAATATTCAGAATTGAATTCAAATGGATATTCATAAATAACGACAAGGTTAAAAAATATATTGTGTTAATTAAAAAGATTAATTTATTATAATATACATACTTACATAATATTTTATAAAGTAAATAATCCACAAGCCGCCACATGTTTAATAGATTTTGAAAAGCAAACTACTTTTAAACTTAATTACCAAAAGAAACATCGTTTCGGTCGGCATACTCATTGAATCAAAGTTTAAAATTTCCCTTATAAAACATCCCCATTGCCGCCATTTTTTTTTTGTACGGATTTGACATTTGTAAAGTTTCGTTTCAAACTCAATATGCATGAATTACTTAGTTTACCTAATCTAAGAACCTAATAACCTATTTTGTGTACCTATGTAAATAGTGGTTTCTTGTAGTAATTGTTGAAATGAAGTGTGATTTCCATTATCTGTGCTTAAAAATTTTACTGCTTATAGATTATTTAATTTTTATAATTATGTGTTAGCAATCATCACCAACAGTAATTACTTAGTTATGTATCAGTCATCATCAGCAACTATCAATACGTATATTATCTAAAATATAACAGATCACTAACACAAAGGTACAAAGATTAACAGTTGAAAACTAGTCTGTGATACTCCAGTTGCCTTAGACGTCAAAGAAAAGTTGACCACCGTTTTTTTAATATTATGCATAAAATAATTAAACACGTGGAATAAAGGCAAGACAGAGGGCCCTTTCGGATAAGTAGTTGTAGTTTGAAGACACACGGATACACCAATACATCAATTCGAAGAATTTTTATTGCTTCCAACTCTCGCTGCGTTACCTATACCACCGCGCGTGTACCGTGCAATTCACACGCGGTAGAAGTGAAACCCTCAGAAAACTAAAATAGGCAATAGTGGGGAGGTTACGAAGCACCCGCAAAAGCGTCCGCACAAAGAGGAGACCGATAATACTATCTCATTCTCTCGCAGACTAAATCCTATAGATGTATGTGTTTTTCTCTTTTTAGTGTTGCTAATTTCCGTTTCATCGAGTTTCAAATCACAACAGTGCTAAAGAAGTTTTCAATTCAATAAAAATAATCCCTAACATGCTTTAATTAATAAGATACATTTGTAAAAAAACATGAAATGTTGTCATAGGAGACGAACTCATTTTGATATGCAAGTAAAAGAACTTTAGTTAGATCTACTGACTAACCTAAATACTTAGCAAAATGGTTATTGAAGTAGTAAAAATACACCACTGCGTGTGCATACATTACCGCAGTAAAAATATACATTCACTATTTGTTGCATTTCGTATTACCTTTCAGATAATGCCAGCGTCAACTTACCTCGTCTTTGAACTGATTGTAATAAAATAGTTGTGTGTGATTTGCTTGTCGTTGCAGCTAGAGAAATACCCGTACTATCGCCGCCACAATAGCCGCGACAATAGACCAAGCCGAGGTGAGGACAATGGAGGGACCTGTCGGGAGATAATAGGGATGGCCTGGAGGACGGTTTGGGTTTCAAAGGATTGTCCGGAACATTCGGACCTTGACAGGGATTTGATTAAAAGGGCCAGCAGGAGAGATGGCAAGTCAGTTGGTGGGGAAGTTCCCAGCGTGCTTTTACCCGAGGTGGTTGTTTGTGAGACGTTGATTCTGGTTACCTCGACGAGTTTGTTTTTAAACTTATTTACATTTGAAAAGTTTCGTGACGCTAAATAGTTTTAGGTAAAATATCTACTAATTTATTAGCGTAGTTGGTAAATCTCACGATCTGTTTGGTTTGAACTCTGAAGATAAGGTATCTATACTTTATCATTTTTAATTATTTTTACTTTTTAGCTCTTGGTCGATACTTGTTAGACATTATTACCTATTCGTTGTTAAAACGAATACGGCCTCCGTGGTCGAGCAATAAGGCTCTTAACTCGCAATCCAAAGGTCGCGCAAATAAATTTTATTTGATTAATTTGTGTTATTTCACAATTTATTCATTTAAAATAATATAAAGTATATTTGCGGCAAGTTCCAGAGTGAGAGATACTCACAGTATCACCCTGATGTAAGACCACCATTCAGAATTTAAACGTTGCTTGAAATGGCTTTAGCCGTGTTTGGTGGCCAGATCTGAATAGTCAGGTACTTCCCCACCTTCCTCTTCCCTATTTCCTTCCCTTCCCTACTATATTCAGCCTCACAACTCACAACATCCCCCAATTGGGAATGCCGTAGTCTCACTGGCTCCAGACGGGAGCCGCTGGGACTCTTGTGAGAAATTCACATAAAAAATATATATGTAAAGCACAATGTATTTACATTTCTGTAATATTTAGGCACCAAAAAGCTTAACTCTGTATTTTTTAAACTATTAATTAGTGGCAATCCATTGTGATAAATTAATTGAATCAATCCATTGACCGGCCAACTCAGAATGAAACCAACTCAGAACAGTTAGAAACGCGTTGTCTCTGGACGAGTTGTCTCAGGTTCGATTACCGACTAAATAAAAATAAATATAACAAGAATGCAAGGTGTAAAAGACAGGTGGAGATACCTGACCGGTTTCACCACGCCATCTTATATTTTGAAGGCTGCTTCAGAGAAAGTACGTACATATTTTAAAATAATGGGTTGGACTAATGATATGTAATATTACAAACGGAGATGAAGAATCTGCGAGAGAAGAAAGGTCGAAATGTGAGAACTGGGTTCGACGGGGTGAATAGATTTCATGTTTATACTCTAGCACCAGTCGAATTCAGTGCTTAAATTAGACAATCAACTGCGCCAAAGACACCTGCACCAGAAAACACCCCATATTCAGAATATCCATTTACATTTTGGGGCGCGCCTTGCGGAACACAAATACAATTTTATATTTATGAAAAATAACATTAATAAAAACTCACTTGTTTAAAAAATATCAAAGTGTTTTTTCTTCTAATCTACACTTTACGAATCTTCTTGACAGCTTATCGATAGGATGGTGAAATACCCTGATGGTGATGGTTTTCTTTTCTTTCCAATATTATAGACGGCCTCCGTGGTCGAGGGGTAAGAAATTGTGAGTTTGAACCCGGCGTAAGAACACCATTCACAATTGAAACGTTGATTGAAATGGCTTTAGCAATGTTCGGTGACCAGATCTGAATAGCCAGGAACTTCCACACCTTCCTCTTCCCCATCTCCTTCCACTCCCCTCTTCAGCCTCATAACATACCCCAATTGGGGATGCCATAGTCTCACATGCTCCAGACGGGAGCAGTTGGGACTCTTGTGCGGTATTCATATTAAAAACATATATATTGTGAATCGTAAATTACCAGACAACATATATAAAACTCAGTCAATGTTACTTTTTATGTGTATAGTCAATGTTATGATTTTTATTGTTGCTTTTCATAAATAATATGATGAAGATGGGCTTTAATAAAAATTAAAATAACAAAACATTAATTTGTATAGCGCAGCCAAGTGCGCTATACTACTAAATAGGGACCCTCAGATGGTTTGGGCATGTAGAGCGAATGAACGAGAAAGTAGTGTAAGAAGAATATATGACGCAAATGTGAATGGTAGAAGAAGTCGCGGACACACGAGGAAGACATGGCACGATTAAGTGAATTAGATACTCGAGTCGGGCCATGTTAAAAGTCAGAATAATAGAAAAGTATGTATGAGACGATGTATGATTGTGAGTGAGGTAAAGAGTGTGTGCCAAGACCGAGTTGTTTGGAGGCCTGTCCACTCTGCCTACCCCTGCGGGGAAATAAAACGGGCGTGATAGTTAGTTAACTTTAAAATAATGATTTTATACCCCATTTAGCGGTCATGTTCTTAAGAATTACTTCTACGATGATACTTACAGAGGTGGTTTATAACATAAAATGAGCTATTTTGTGTTCCGTGGCAAAGTGTTAAGTGCTTTGGCTCTGGTACCAATTGTCGTAGGTTCAAATCTGGCGAAGTGCACAAATTAATGTAAATCCATGTTTCAAATTAAAGATTTTATTAATATATCATCGAAGAAAAAGATAACACTAATATAATCTAAACGAAAATATGAAAGAGAACACGACACAGAAAAATAAAAAAATACCGGTCGAAACTGGGACTCGAACCCAGAACCTCTCGTCTTACCAGGACGAACTCCTTATCCAAATAAGCCACTGCCACCTCTCATTAAACCGTCATATTTAAATTTAAAATTTCAGAATTAACAATATTATCTTCAACTAATTTTTTTTCCATATTATAGGCAACTAACTTTTTTTTATCGGAAATGGTCATTCGAAGAACTGGTTTGTAAACCTAAAAATAAGAGATAGCAGTGGACTAATTGGATAAGGCATCCCAGTAGGATGAGAGGTTCTGGGTTCGAATCCCAGTTGCAGCCGTTATCTTTTAATTTTTCTGTCTTTTTCCCTTTCATATTTCGTTTGGATTATTAGTGTTATCTTCTTCTTCAACGATGTGTTACAATGATGGGAATAACATTCAAAAGTTATAAAACAAGAGTTGTTCTAATGAAAATGTAATATTTTAGTTTGTAATTGGTGAATTTTAATCTTTTCGTGTTTTATTTATTTTCAACCGCGGTTGCGGTGAAACCAAGCTCCTACAGAATAGATATAGTAAAGATACGAATGCAAGTCTGTCTAGCCCATTTCTTGACCACTAGAGTATGGTGCAAGACGCGGATGACATTTTTCTGTCAGTCTTGCACCAAGCTAAAAGAGTATTGAATTACAACCGATATTATTGCACAATATTAATAATTTATCGATTGCATCGAGAGTTTTATGAACACAAGTCGGTGTCGTTGTGTCAAAAATATAACTCTAGGCAAAGTAATTGTTCTTAATTCTGACTGCTCCCAGCGGAGGTAAACTATCATCGTGGAAATCTTCTTCCTGAGGAGCATCTTAAGGGGAAGCCATAAGCCAAAAATGTATGTATTCTTAGTGTGTAGAGGAGACCGATTACATTATCTCATTCTCTAGCAGGCAAAATCCTATAGATGTATGTATTTGTCTCTTTTTAATGTCGATATTCTTCGTTTCGTCGAGTTTCAAATCACAACGGTGCCAAAGAAGTTTTCACTTCAAAAACTCAGAAATAATCACAGGTAACGTTTTAATTTTTGCTCATAAGCGCCGTGCATTAGTAACTCAACCTGTAAAGATGCACCTATATTAAAAATGCAGGGAGAAGTGAAACGTTCAGAAAACTAAAGAAGACAAGAGTGGGAGGATATGAGCACCGCACAAAGAGGAGACCGATTATTCTATCTCATTCTCTTGCAGGCTAAATCCTATAGATCAGTGGCGGTCCGTGAGTTTTCAGCGAGCTAGAGTGCTAAGATTGAAAAATACGACGTTATAGATGTTGTAGTAACTGAAAATTATTATTTTGTAATTTCTCTAAGAAGATTTTCAGGATTCTTTCAGTTTTGGGATGCGCCGCATCTAGATTTCAGTATATCTTCATACAAAACGTTGAAATTTTGAAAAAAAAAATCGTTTTCAGCTACAAAAACATCAATAACGTCGTATTTTTCAATCTTTGCACTCAAGCTCACTGAAAACTCACGAACCGTTACTGCTATAGATGTACGTGTTTGTCTCATTTTAGTGTTGCTTTTTCGTTTCAACGAGTTTCAAGTAACAACGGTGCTAAAGAAGTTTTCACTTCAAAAAGTCCCGAGTCTTGTATGAGATCGTAGAACTGTAAAAAGTCAGAGAAAAAATCCATGGTATTGCTATGAATATTGCCTATCTGTCAGGAGTTACGCCAATAAGATAAAAACATAAAAAATATAATTGAGATTTTCACGACCTAAAGTACTAGGGCCAGTCCTATTTTTCTCTCCTTTAATTAATTGTCAAGAAATAAAAAAAATACAATTACATGGGCTGAAAACCATACTATTGACGATTAATTTGTTTCTTTTCAATACAATGTCTGTCCATTTCCACAGTTTTTATCCATCTTTTAACAAGGTCATGTATCACAGTGTTTTGTAAAAAGCACGGTCACATCCAGAACATCATCGCCATAATTTTCCCCCCTGATCACACAGTTTTGATTTTTTTTGTCCTTGGTGAGTTTGTGTGATGCCATTCCATTGACTTCCTCTTTGATTCAGGTTAAAAAAATTAACCCATTTTTCGTCTCCGGTCACAATTTTTTCCAGAAACTAAGAGCAGCAAGAGTTGTTTTTGCCATTGTTTTTCTTGTTTTTTTATTCTGGCCGGTTAAATTTGTTGGTACCCACATTGCAAAACTTTTGTTGAAAAATCAGTTGTCGAATAATCGTCATCACACTGCCTTTACTGCGGGAGAGAAATCGACGTGCATAGTTATCTGGGGTCACCACGAATAAGAGCAGTCGCTGCAATCAACGGCCTGCGCCGCTCCGCTTTTCCTCAGCCAGCGGTGTTTGTCCTTCAGCTTCATTACAGTAACGAACCCATCGTCTAGCAGTGCTGATGTCCACTGATGCATCATGGTACACATTTTTCAGTGTTTCATGAATGTGAATTTTAGCATTTCCCCTTCTACAGTCAAGAATCAATCACAGGACGCTATCTATTACGAACATCGATGTCGGCCATTTTGCAACTGACTGCTGTGCTGCCACCTGTTGACGCAAAAAGTTACTACTGCAGCAGATTGTAGAAGAAGGTTTGAGGAATTGCACCAATTCGAAATTTTCACTTAACTATCTTTATTTAAGTAGAAAAAAATAGGAGGCATTACTTTTGACTGATCCTCGTATTATTGTAATTTACTTTTGGGTGTGATGGTAATGTAAATGTGAACATCTGCTCCGATGATGGACACTGTATCGCTATCCGAAACGTTGGTTAAGGAAGGAGGAAGGGAAACACGGCATAATACCCAAAATAAATCACGATTACCTCTTCAAGTTTCGTAAAATACTTTATTTAAAAATATTTATTCTAAAATCAAAAAAGAAAAATTAAAATAGGCAATTTGAGAAATCACCTCCATATTAACTTTTATTATTTGCAAATAATCCGTTAAAAGTAGCTGTCGTCAATCAAATAATTTCATTTAATTAGTTTAGCTAGAAAGTTTATTTTCCATCAAAATTATATATTTCTTTCACATCAAATTTTTAAGAAAAAATACAAGATGTCCTGAAACTTGTGACACAAACGGAAAAATGGCGAATTTCAGTCACATTTGTTTTTTAATTTGAGCTTTCATTTTTTCAGCATCTATTTATTGCATTTTCCCGACTACATAAGTTTTTTAAAAACATTAAATGCAAAAAAAAGTTTAAAAAATCGAAATGGTCGGTTGGAAAAAGTTTTTTTGAGTTCTCTATGATTTTCGTAAAAAAAGTTTCGAAGTATTGAAATCTCTATATTGGGGGTATTTCGTTTCACACAAAGCAGGATTTCTATTATTTGATTTCAATAAATATCTATATTTAACTTTTTAATATCTATATTTAAATTTTCTAACCAACTACATAGTGAAAAGCATTGATGGCGGAGCATATGTGATAGGAGTGTTCTTAGACCTAGCGAAAGCATTTGACACCATTTCACATAACTTACTACACCAAAAACTTAAAAATATTGGCATAACCGGTCCTCCGCTAAAGTGGTTCCTCAGTTACATTGAAAATAGACAACAAATAGTAAAAATAAACAAACACAGCAGTGACAAATTAGATATCAAGTATGGAGTACCGCAAGGCAGCGTCTTGGGTCCCATACTATTTCTCATCTACATAAATAGTCTAACTGAGATAAACTTAGGTAAAATAGACTACAAAGTAATCAGTTATGCAGATGACACAGCAATTTTGTTCAAGGCGCAATCATGGGAAAAGGTTTTCAAAAACACAGAAACAGCGATGATTGAAGTAAATAAATGGCTACAAAATAATCTACTAACACTCAACATTTCAAAAACAAAATACCTTACTTTCAGCAAAACAAAGGCTGGTCAACCACACTGCCATCCACAACTTCATCTTCACCCCTGCACCAATACTATCTCAAATAACACATGCTGTACTTGTGACAAAATTGATCACGCGGATAATATTAAATACCTAGGATTAACTGTTGACCATAAACTAAAATGGGATCTCCATATTAATTTACTTACGAAAAGAATACGGAAACTATCATACATCATCAAAACTATACGAAACATCATGTCCTTAAATCAATTAAAAAATGTATATTTCGCACTTTGTCAAAGTATTCTAACGTATGGTATATCAGTATGGGGAGGAGCAGCAGATACTTACCTCAATCCTCTTAAAATAAATCATAAAACAATAATTAGAATTATGTTTAAAAAACCTTACCAACATCCGACAGAACAGCTAATGATTCAAAACAAATTACTAGACATAAATAAACTATTCATTAAAAAAATCATCTATAAAAACTGTATTAAAACATCACCTCACCACATACCTCACTCGCAAAATACAAGAGCAAAAGTAAATAATCACTTTCAGGTTCCCTATATTAAATCAACTTTCGCAAAAAAACATGAATCGTACCTGGCTCCACACATTTTCAATATCTTCCTAACACAAACAAAAACTTACGTTACCCCAAATAAATTGGACTGGCTGTTCAAAAGATTTGTTATATGGTTGACTGAAAAGGAAAGAAAGGACATTCGGAATATCCTAAATAACTAATACGAGTACATTTTATAGATTCATTGCATATAATTTCCTACGAAATTATATAATATCAAAATATGCAGTGTATTGTACATAATATTAACTAACATGTACCTGTGTTGTAATGTAATAAATTAATGTAATACAGCATACAATTTTAACTATTACCCACGGTATTTATATTCTCTTATTTAAATGTATAATTTTTTTACAAAAACATGTAAACTTACAAAAACAAAAACAAAATTTATACGTAAATATTTAATATAACAACATTATGTATGTATGCATGTTTGTGTATGTATATATGTATGCATGTATGCATGTGTATGTGTATATGTGTATAAGTATAAATGTGTGTTTGTATATATATATATACATGTATAGATATATGGAAAAGAAAATGTACATGTATGAATGTTCATGTATGTACTTATAGGTATATATCTTCATAGATTTTATTTTTTATCTTTCATATATATTTCTTTATCATATAAGCATAGTAGGCATAGGAATAGGCAAAGTGCATATAGGCATATAATTTCACATTGTTTTTTATCTTTTTATACTTCTTTTTTATCATTATTATTTTTTATCATTTTTAATATCACATAATTTTTTTATCTTTTTATACTACTATTTATCTTTTTATAATATTATGTCTACTCTGATTCATATCCTTTTTAATAAATATAAAATGTTATTTACCTACCTCGGAACAGACTATGTCTAGTGAGGTGGGTAAAATAAAACTTTGTAAATAAATGAAAAATAAATAAACGCCCGGGTTGCCGGCACTGAAACTTAAAACTATATTTTGGGAGGCGGGTATGGGTACCGCCGCACCGGGAACCATTTATTGGATAACTAAAACCTCTGGCATTGTTCACCCCAAGTGGTTCGCTACGTTTGGTGAATTAGCAGAGGTGCCTGAGGGTGAGGTTGTCCAGGTCTTGGCAGCCGATGCATTTGCCCATCTGCTGCTTGGCGGGCCGGATCGAGAGAGACTGCTTGAGGGAGGTTTTTGACCTCTCCGGCCAGAATCCCTCGACCCATCGCCTTGCACCGCAGTCGAAGGGATGGATTCATACGTCCGTCACACCTGGACTCACCGACCCCAGATTCCTACCTATCCCTCATACCTATTTCCTTCCCACTTCCTCTCCTTTCTTTCCTTAATAAAACCTTTCACACGACACCCATCTAAGATGACACAGGCCCCAAGGGAAATTATTTTTCTCTTATGTGTGGTGTTAATGTAAAAAATCTCAATTTTTAATAGTAAGTAGATAAAATGAATCTACTTTAAATATTTCTACCAATCGTTTTTTAAGATTATTTCATGTAATGAAATAGGAACTGATTATTAAATTATATTGATGAAATAGCTGGCAAGAGAAGACAAATTTAAGTACTAACAATTTCAAATGAATTGTTGTGTTAATAATTCATTATTATGAAGTGCTACGACCTAAGAGTCATGAATATTATAGTTCTATGGGGACGACACCGTGGTTTACAGAGACATCTATGAATTGTTGACGAAGCTAAAAAAGGTTTAGGCCTTTGCTACAAAAATGGCACTGTTGTCGGATTGAAAATCAGTACACTTTACATTTTTTCAATTATTGCTTCAGCTATAAAAAATGTTTTGATTATTATTTAATAAATTTATTAAAGGTTATTCATTCAAAATTATTATGGCTTATTTCACCGAAAGCCAGATGAATTTTGTTAAAAAATGCATGCTTACAGATAAATATCTGAAACTTTATCATGTGATTATTTGTGTACGGCGGGTTTTGAATTACCTAATCGCTAATGTTTAGTTATAAAGTAATAAAGGAGGTACCACTTCCATAATTTTTATATTATATTGAAGTATCACTTCAGTATTTACCATGCTAATTTTAAAATTATATGTGGAATATTTACAAATTTTTACACAAAAATGGTCCCTTGTTGTATTTAAAATAAAAGAATAACCCAGTAAACACCACTTTCATTTTTTAAATACTTTATGTCGACCGGGTTTCGCTACAACCGTACCTTTTTCAGGGCAGTATAATACTCTACTAAAACAGTTTAGTAACAAGTGTTATAAAAAATAATAGAGGGCTGAGCTCCTCCAGTGAAGGAAGTAATATGAGAAAGGGTAGATGGAGACTGGGAAGTAAATGTACTTTATCAATGGGGAACATCCTAAGTATCGAACTTTTATTTAGATTTATTTGGATGTTAATTACTATGCAATAAATGTTTTTGGCTTTCCTTAGCTCTAGTGTTTCTAAGTTATCCAACCTGATACATATTCCATTTTCATGCAATAAGGTGAAGCCTGTGTTTTGACCATGCAATAAGGCTGACACCCGTGTTTTTTCAAAACACAGGCGTCACCTTATCACTTGTCAAACCTTAGTCAAATTAAATAATATAAAAATATAATTTTAAAGTTTTAAAAGACATTTAAAATTAGATGTAATAAAGTTAAAAAAACTCATTTGATTTGTTGATTTGATTTTTAATTGATTATTTAGCAGCTGAACTGTGTATCCCGTGAATAATATTGTGGATCCGGATTGTTGACAAATGACTGTCAGTGGGGTGAAGAATCCGCCACATATTTAGGCAGCATTTGCAGACAGGTCGGCCCTGAACCAAATGGCGCATGGCGCTAGCAAAACCTCAAGCGCGCTGTATTAGGTTTTATCAGCGCCTTGGCTCCAGGCAGCGCCCGGAGCGGATTGATCCAATGACACCAGCACAGGGGCGGCCCTATTAAGGGGACACCTTCAATGTTTCCATTTGGTCACTGAATTCAGTTGAGTGGAAAGATTTTATATGAATTTCTAGCACCTCCCGAATTCAGTGCTCGAATGTGAAAATATGACCAGCATCATCCCCAAGCATTCCAAGAGCAGCAACTCCGAAGAAACGAAACCCAGAAGACAAAACGATTATTGTGCAGTTATGGTATTTTGGTTTGTTTCAAACTACTTTCCCAAAGTCAGCATTTTTTTGGTTTAAATCTTTCATTATGAGTATGAATCCATTTGAGCAGATATACTAATTAGTTGGTTGGATAGAACAGAAATAGAAAATTGTCTATTTTAGTCGCTTAGAAGAGTCGCAAACCATATTATTAAGGTAGAACTGCATATCTACATTTGTAGATGTGGAGGTCTACATTTAAAATAATAATATAAAATATTATACTTACCTAAGCTTAATTTTTATTATGTATTACGAATGCACATTTTCTTTAGATCCTTTGCAGAATGACAAGTTGAAAATTAAGACAATAATTTGTTCTTCTTTAATAATTGTTTAGAGTAACATTACAATCGAAATAAAGCAAGTAATTGATTATACTTCAACGAGTCCAGTTGTTTCATAAAACTCGAACAATACGTCAAATTTCGAAATGCATACATTAAGTTCTGTTATAATTCAAGTTCTTTGAAACCACTGGACTTTTGGAAAAATAACAAAACTTGAACAGAACTTTCTCAGAACTTGAATATTAACTATGAAATGTAATGAATTCTTCAAATTCTGTGAGTGTTTTTAATGTTAGCCCTGAAAAGCAATCCAAAATGAATGCAAATGGTTTCCAACTTTTGTTGGTTTCAGAGGTTTTTACGTCTAAGTTAAAATGAAAAGAAAATAATTTATTAAAAATGTATATTTGTTTAATACATTAGGTTTTATTTACACATACATATTTTGAGCTGTATCTAAATTTATCACATACAGTTGCATCAAAGAATTTTTGTAATTCAACTATTGAATTTTTGAAATTCCTTGTTTGAGGGAATTTATGTTCATACTTAACATATGCAGCATTTTATCTAGCACAAGAGTTACCTTGTTTATAAGGTTGAAAGATTATAATTATTTTAGAAAACAATTAATAATTTTGTGACAATACTCTTAGAATTAAAATTAAAGAGAGAAATATCCTAGAATTATGCAAAATATTTAGACAAAACTAATCTAATAGTGTTGCTCTTAAATATTTACTTCCAGCATGTTTTATTTTATACAAAGTAATAATAATAATAATATTATCAAGGTACACAAATACTAAAGAAATAATAACTTATTATGTTTCAGTATGTATTTCTTATTTCATAGTAAAAAGAACAGGTCTGCTTGTAGAAGGCATTACATACATTACATACTCAAATACTTCCAACAAGATGACACACGATGACCTTGTTTCATCACACGTTATATTGTAAATGCGTTAAAACTAATAAAATACAATAAATTAGATAAATATTCCTCTTATAATTTTACTGTCATGGTTTGAATTTGGTAAATCTTTTCTATTGTTTACTGCTGGAGTCTTGTTCTTTGCGATTTCTGGAGATTTACTTTTGAGAATTTCGACTTTAGGTTTCTTGGCTTGGAGTTTTTTCCAAGTGTCCCCCAAGGCTTTGGCGAAGTGATCGTCCACAGAGAGTCCGGCTGTGTCGTCTACCTCCATACTCTCTTCCTCCTCGTCTTCGTCATCTTCATCTTCTTCGGCCATGTCCGATTGAGGAGAATCCTCTTGCTTGAGTGCCTTAGAATTAGGATTGAGGAATTTGGTGCAAGGATCGCTGGGGAACATGATGGGACTGCTACCGCGATCTTTGGTGACTGCTTTTGGGGATTTCCCGTTAGTAACGCTGTTGGTTTCTTTGGCTTTGCTGAAGAGAGTCATGTAGTCTGGTCCTAGAGATCTCCTGAAGTGCTCGTCTATCACCGGATCACACATGGACATTGATCCTGGAAAAACATACCCAATAATTAAAACTGATATTTTCATTTTATTTAATGTTAAACTTATATTAAACTCGGAAACACTGTGTAAAGAGGTTAAGGATTCTAAAAGGCTGTCACAGAGGTTGTCATATGAAAAAGGTAGGTTCCATTAATTAATAGGTACTTGGGTACTTAAATTTTAAAAAAATATAACTTTTGTTAAATGTTGGAAAATTAAAAAATGAAATTCCCACCAGCTGAATTGATTTGATTTTTTCCAGAGAAATACGCCTGTATGTTTTAATTTACTTTGTGAAGTTTGAGCAAAAACATTAGAATGTTTTCAGATGTTGTTAGAAAACTTATTTTCCACAATATATAAAAAATCATATCCGAAAAGGGGTTCGTAAGTAGATGATTTTGAACTTCAAAGCATGTCTTATAGGTCTGATATTTTGTTTTTTCTGGGCTATAAAAAAAAAACAGATCAATTATAACAAAGACCAAAATGTGTTTTCCTCGAAAGCATTTATAATATTTCAAAGCAATCAAATTTTAAAACCAATAAAAGTAATTTTTAATTACTTCACAGTGCATCGCCTTAACCCTTAGCGGAACTTTTGATTTTTTTTTAAACTTCAAAATTTTGAACTGAATGACAAAAATGTTAGTAAATATGATGTTATTCAAATGTTTATGAAGTTGTTGATAATGGCAAATATTTGGCAGTATTAATTATTTTGTATGTGTTATCACTGGGATACCACAATTCTGCTAAGGGTTTGGGTAATAAAAAGAGCATATTAGATACTGGCTGATGTCATATTTAACTAATGACTTAAGAAGAACAAGATGCTGGACATACCTGGTATGTACTCCCCCTTGCCGGCGTCCTTGGTTGTGGGTGAAAGAGGTGCGGGGGTACCCAGGACGGGGACGGGGGCCCCATTGGTGGGTGCCTGCGTGATGACGCTAGGCCGGTAGAGCAGGCCGCTGGTGATAGCCTGGGAGTAGGAGGGGGGAGGGAGAGAGGTACGGAGAGGTACCTTCACACTCATGTCCAGCGGGCACTCCAAGGGGTAGTCTGCCTTAGGAGGGGTAGTTGAGGCTGAAAAGAAATATCAACCATTATTTTTATGTGTAAAACATTTTTACATAATATTATGTACTCCACACACAGTTCCTATCCTAAATTGAAAAATGATATATAGTTTGTGTTTTAATAATGTTTACACTTCTGAGAGATTTTTAAAGTTTTCATAATGATATCTTAAAGTTTGTCTCCACGATTATCTGCGCAAGTTTCTAAAAACACAAAAATAAATATTCAAAGTCGAAGAGTGGTCTCTGATTTTATGAAGAAGTAGAAAGGTAAAGTGACAGTGTATGATTTTGTGGAAGCAGAAAGATAATGAAATATATATTCATATTATAGTCGATATTCTTCGAAAAACAGTTAAGTGCAAATTTAAAGGTTTGAGAAAAATGCAAAAAGCAGGGTATAATCAAATGAAAAACAAATTATTGTAATCTTTATTTACAAGGAAAACTAAAAACAACTACGTGCACTTTCAATACGAACACTTAAAAACAAAAATAATAAATAAACCCTAAATAAACAGTTTGAAAAAAATGGACTAAACTGTTTTTAGAAAAATACGGCCAATATGTTTTTATCCTAGAACATAATGTTTTGTGAATAACAAAACTAAATAATTAATTTTCTTCTCTTTCTAAAATCTTATTTCATAAGTATCTGGTTATAATCGTCGAAGCGTAAATCGTTGCATTACTAAAAATAAAAACCAATATATAAATGAGATTAAAAGAATTTGGCATTCTCAGACTATAAAAATATTACCATTTGTTATTTCGGCTACTGGCATTATACCTAGCTCTCTCATTCAAAATTTAGGCATATTAGATTTGTCAAAGAATTTATACATAAAAATGCAAAAATAAATACATGTACGGATTACGAAAGATTTGTAAAATATTTATATTGAGGGATCAGTAAGATTTATCGGTCCAGCTAGGAGTTCTACCGAGCCGAACCCTCTGATATGAAAATATCTGAAGTTGGTGAATTATTTTATCATTTGGTCTCTGGTAGGTTGACATGTTGTTCAAGTATTGTTTTGTATTTATTATACTTATATAGTGCAATTGCATAGCGTGTATTGACTAGATGATGATTTGTGGAAAAGTGTGTGGAAGGGTTTAGTTTTTCCTGTGGGGAACATAACCCGGACATAAAGTCATAAATAATAAAAAAAATATATTGGTTGATGATGCTATAAATTAAATAAACATATTTATTTTAAGTAGGTAGGCTGTAGGTAAGTTGTTTTACCATTAAAATCTTGTTTCGATTGATAAGTATACTATAAAAATTCATAGAAACTTGAAAGATTGTCAATATTGTTGTACCAATCAAGCCAAGAGCAAACAATCAATCCAATCTATGTCACCTTTGAGTGATGCGAAGGAGACCGTGCCCCTCGTGGGCCCCCCTGGGGAGTGTGGGGAGTGCGGGGAGTCCTGCGCCAGGTCCCCCTCGCTGTGGTGCAGCCCCTCCTGGCGCAGACGCATGGCCCCCAGGGGCAGGCTGGACGAGGACTTGTCGTTGAAGGACTGCGAGCGGGAGGCGGTGCTGCCTGTTAGGCCGGGCTCTCTGCAATTATAATGTTGTTGAATTTATACGAAATTTTCGAAAAGTACAACTATTTTTTTCTAGAATCTAGAAAGGATTTTGATCATTTTCAAAAGCATATTCATAAGCGAAATCTACATTTTGTGAGGCGGGAATGGGTACAGCCGCCCCGGGAACCATTTATTGGATAACCAACACTTCTGCCATAGGTCACCTCAAGTGATTCGCTACGCTTGGTGACTTAGCAGGGGTACATGGGTTTTCTCACACCCCCTTCATCAATCTAATCTAAAAGTCTACTTTACTACCACCACAACACGGGTAGCACGGTGGTCGAAAAATTCTCAACTTATGTATTAAACAATGCAATGAATAAAAAAATAAAATAAACTTTTATGGTCGAATTTTTCTGAAATCCCATATACCCAAGTTTCAAGAGTCAAAATTGGAGACTGAAAAAAATATTATCGCAACAAAAGCTTTAGAAAGATATTTTATAAGCATTTAAAAGTCAGTAAAATTGCTTGACACTCCGCACCCATATTTCAATGAACATAATATTATAGGAACAACATCTGGGTATCATAATTACATAAATATATTGTATTAGAAGCTATTTTTAAAGATTAAAAAAATCCCTTCAGTGATTCTTTAATCTGTTATGTATAGTTTATTTACGAGTAAATATGATATATTTATAATTTGGGAGGCGGGTTTGGGCACCGCCGCCAGGGGAACCATTTATAGGATAACCAACACCTCTGCCATATTTACCCCTAGTGGTTTACTACGTTTGGTGACAGCAGGGGTGCCCAAATTCATTGGGTGACGTTGTCCAGGTTTTAGCGGCGGATACGCCTGCCCAGCTGCGGCAGATCGGGAGAGGCCGGTTTAGGGAGACCCTTTTACCTATCCAGATGGTATCTCTCGACCCATAGCCTTGCATATTCGCATCGGGAGGGATGGGTTCATACGTCTGTCAATCTTGGACACACTGACCACTGGATCCAACTCACCCCTCGTACCTTTTTGCTTCTCAGAACTTCCTCTCCTCCTTTCCTTAAGAAGACCTTCCACACAGCATCTCCAAAGATGACAGGCCCCGAGGGAAATTATTTTTCTCAGGGCCTCCTTTGTGGGGTTAGTGTAAAAAAAAATTGACTTTTTTTTAAAGAGACGAAGGAAAAAGTGAATTAGAGTAGGTAGATTATTACATTTGACGTGAACTTTACAAGCGTTTTATTTAAATAATAAAAAAAAATGTGTTGAAGTTATTGTTGTTATAGAAAAATGAAACAATATAACTTTGTATAAATCACTTATATGATGTGCAAATCCGACCGGTTTCGGAACAAACGTTCCTTCGTCAGGGAAAGCTTATACTAATTTGACAGTTTAGAACAATGTTTTATTGTGGTAGGGATGGAGCCATTGTTAGTTAATAATGTAGATTGGGTGGGTAGGTATTAGTGTAGAGTGGGTGGGTAGGGGAACAAATCCATGATTGGGCTATATGACAATATTTTTTGTTTGTTGAAAAAAAGTAATTGTACAAATCAACAAACAAAAAATATTGTCATATAGCCCAATCATGGATTTGTTCCCCTACCCACCCACTCTACACTAATACCTACCCACCCAATCTACATTATTAACTAACAATGGCTCCATCCCTACCACAATAAAACATTGTTCTAAACTGTCAAATTAGTATAAGCTTTCCCTGACGAAGGAACGTTTGTTCCGAAACCGGTCGGATTTGCACATCATATAAGTGGTTTATACAAAGTTATATTGTTTCATTTTTCTATAATGGATAACCACAAAGTAATAGCTACATTCAAAAATATATTGTTGTTATATTTGAAGGGTATTTACCTGTGCTTATAGTCGGGGATGCGCGTGGTGGAGCGCCTGTCCCGCCGCCATTTGGAGCTGGGCAACTGCTTGGGGGCGCCTGCACCCTCTGGAGCGCCAGGACCCGGCCCCGGGGCGCAGTCTGACCCCGACGTGGGGGCTTCTGCAATCAAACAAACAAATATATAAACAACGTGATTTACGTGATACGTTATATTAACAAGAGTGTTAGAAATTCTTTGCGTAGTTGTAAGTCAAAGTACAAGTGAAAATAATTTATTAATTCATCGAGTACGTCAAAACGGGAACTTCTTCAATGAGAAAAACTAGTTTTACTGACGGCCTCCATAGTGGAGGGGTAAGGTTCTTGATTTGCACACCAGAGGACGCGGGTTCAAATCCCGGCGTTTGCAAGTAAATTTTATTTGATTAATTTGTGTTATTTGACAATTTATTCGTTTACAATAATATAATAGTATATTTGCGACATGTTCCAGAGTGCAACATACTCTCATTATCGCTCTGGTTTAAGAATTTAGAATTGAAAGGTTGCGTTGCTTGAAATGACTTTAATCGTATATGGTGACCAGATCTGAATAGCCGGGTACTTCCCCATCTTCCATCACCTTTTCCTCCCCACTATCTTCAGCCTCATGACATATCCCAATTGGGGATGCCATAGTCGCACATGATCCAGACAGTTGGGACTCTTGTGCGAATTCACATTAAAAAAATATTTGAAAAATTTCTACACCATTTTCTTCAAATTTACATATTTATTTACATCAAGAATATGACAAATTGTCTTTTATTTTATTTGGACAGTAAAAGATAATACTTCAAAGCTTCATGGTTCATAATGGAAGTGACGTTGTGAGCTAAAAAAAGTTGTGTTGGTGAAGAAATTCCTCACAAATAAGCAGTGCTAATTTCACGAAGACAAAGTCAACCGTTCGGGAGCTTTTAGTGATATAAAAAAAAACAACAATTTCTCTACTTTACAGTCATGGATATTGAAGATAAGAAATTTTAGAGATCCTTTAACACTTCAACATTTTATCTGAATTACTTACTTATATCTGAAAGAAGCCAAGAAAATCGATAAATATTGAAATTCTCAATGAATGCAATTAAAGACCAAAGGAATATCAGCAGGAAGCTTCCCATTAAAGCCTCAATAACGGACACTAAAAGATGTTCACACTTCGCAGCGCGAGATAAAATACCATTTAGAAATAATATTTATGGACTGTATTCGAAGACAGGAAGAACAGGTGGATAAAGGACGTGTTAAGAGAGGAACAAAAAACACCTAAAACCGGTGGGACATTTTGATTCATAAAAAAATACATCGAAAAAGTCTGAGGCAGGAAGAATCCCAGATCGGGAGATAAAATAACGAAGGAGGTAAACAATCTGTAGGTACCTAAAGCGTTCAATATAAAAAAAATCAGAATGAAACTAAAAACAAACGAGAGTTCTGAGATTTGGGAAAAATAAATGGCATTATAAAAATTGTTTTGAATTAATTGCTCTGATAAGACCGAGTTTTTTCGAAAACAATATCACGTTGGATTATGCGAACAGTTTGGACTATGTCTCTAAGGAGACATCTCAAAAATCACAGTTTCCTAAAAATAGCCTTTGAAATTTTTCTGCATTAAAATTTTATTATAATGCAAATGGCTCTAGTGAATAAACGAATTGACTTATATCATAGATTTTTGGACATTTCACGATGACAATGTATTCATGGTGTAGGTACTTGTGATTCTCTTATCTTAATTTACAAAAAAAAATTTTTTTTTGTACGTTCCTAAACCATTCCGATTGCGATGAAAGTGTGATTTGTTATAAGCTTTTTTTTAAATATTTGTTTATTTATCTTTAAAAACTACATATTATAATATTACTGGTCTTCCATTAAAAGCATTTGCTTGTGGATGGAAGAAGAGTTTACATTTCATGTATACATGTACAAATAAAGTCATGTGTTTCATATGTATTGGTACAGTTATTTTATTACATACACTTCATATATGTACAATTACTGCAGTCACGTATTTCACATATATAGGTGAGGTTAATACAAATACATCGCAATCAAGACACTTTTAACTAAAAGACACAAACATGCATGTAAAAATTACCGCGAAGGTTTCTATATATAATGGTGAGCTCTGGCGTTATGAAATTACAATAGGTGGCGTGCGAGTATATGTAAAAATGTGTGTATTTTATAATAGTTTAGCAGCAGTCCAGAGGGAGGGAGAGGACTCCGGGAAGGGGAAGGGAACGAAGGGAGTGGTTCGCATGGGAAAGGACACGCAGGGAGAAACAATTTCTTTTATATGGCTTTGCAAAGCATGCCGGTATTTAGTATTTTAAACAAAATTAACAAGGAGTCAACGTATTTCCAGAATTTTTTGTTTGTGCACGTTATAATTAGGTAATAATGCTTTCTTTACTAAACTGGACAACAATATCCGAGTTTCTCCATTGAAACGGGAGCAGAGCACCACTCTTCCCAACGAAATTACTTCACTAACTAAAAATCGATATTTTTTACTTGTCTCCGTGTATAAGTATTCGAGTAAGTAGAAATAGGCCATGGAATTTGAAAATGCTATTTTTCCAAGTGTTTGCATAATTGATTAAGCTTTTTTTAAAGGTCGGCAGTTTATTAAAGGCTATTTTTAAAGATTACGAAAAATTCCCACAGTAAAACATCTAATTAATAATAGTAACGGTAATAAGTTACAATATTAATCGATTACGAAACACAGAACATAATATCACATCTTTAAAAAATATCCCGCAGGCTTTTGAAATTATTTAATTATGAAAGGTGAACCTTTTCTCCGGCACAGTCGCTTCCTCTAAGTTTCTTCTGGGCGCACCCACATCGCAAGGGAGATAACATCTACCATAATAATAAATAATCAGGGTGAGAATAGTATAACCCTTTTGCCCAGCGGTTAGATATTGATTGTAGAATGATTTCGAGTGTTTTGGGAATAGGATCTTTCTTACGGAACTTCGATGGAAGGTCGCTGAAGGACGTTAGGAGCTTTTAGACAGAGTCGGATTTTCTATTAACCCAGTGAAGGCCATTTCACATATCAATATTCGTCCGCGTGTAATAAAAAAAGTTTTTTAATAGGTTTTAATTTTAAAGTGCTAAACTAAATTTCATTTGAAAAAAAACAACAAAAAATTGGCAGTTTCAGTTAGATTGGATCTTCTTTGACGTTTGTAATTCCCGTAGCTGTAATTCTTTCGTTGTGTAATTATTTAGTTCTTGTGTAATTCCACTCCCGTGTAATTCTGGCAGTGAAATTCACGCCCGTGTAATGTAACCCGAATAATAATGGTATGTCGTTATGGTGAAACTGCTAATAAAGACAGAAAAATTGATTTCGAAAGATTGTTGTTTTATTTAGTAAACTAAAGTTTTAATTTTTTAAATATAACATAGTATGTTAAATTTTCAAACGAAATGCATTGTACATCACATATTTCAAATCATATTGGTATTGCGTATATATATATATATATGTTTGTATTCATGTTCGTAGGTGCATATATGTGTGTGTGTGTGTGTTTATGTGTATATGGATGTGTGCACCTGTATATACGTGCACGTACGCAAGCACACATATAAAAACACACACATACAAATAAATATAAAATTTTTGATATTGTTATGTATATTTTCATAATCTTATCCTTACGCACTTCTTTTTCTCTTTTCTTTTTTTATTATAACTTTTCCAATTTTACCATGTGTTTACACTAGACTTCACTCAAAGTAACTTATATCTTTAATTGATCACCATGAAACAAGCAGCCGCCTAGTATGGTGATTTAATAAATCTAATCTACTTAAATGTCTAATATATGTAACATGTATTTTATAAATAAATATAAATAAATAAATATATTAAATCATTTTTTTATAATTCAGTAAATTATGTAGGAAACCGACTTTTCAGAAATTTAATTTTAGTTCGAATACAATCATTAAAAAAATACGAGCATGTGTTTTGTGACGAAAATTCTTCAGTTTGTCTATTTATTTACGGACTTTATTAATATATTTCAGATTTTTTTTACACACTTATTTTATCGAAAAAATATAAATACGTTTGAGCATTATTATTGCTAACTCGAAACGTTGTACCTTGTAAATCGCCATACCTGTTTAGTTCATCTTGTACTCATTTGTAGACAATTTACTCTACTTTCTTAAAGGCATGAACATTTTTTTCGAGAGATATTTATTTTTTTAAATATACGGCAAAACCGAAGACAAGTGCCTACATTTTGCTGTTTTGCCAGGTAATGCAAAATGATAATATATCAGTAATATATTTCTCTTTATGTTATTTCTCTTTATTGTTTAGCAAACCTACCTACCTAGTGATGATAACCCGTGAATTATGCATCCGGAGAACATTTTTAACTGAATTGTTAGCACTTACGAACTTCCCAATGCTAATTTTATAAATATAATTGTGTTAATATTCCGTAAATGTTCCAAAATAATAAATAAATAAACGTGTATCACACAGAGAATGCAAAACATTTTTTTTTGTTCAGAGTATATTAATACATACATATATTTTTTTATTTTTTCGGCGGTCGACGCATTGTAAAATTATGTTTCGGTATAAAAATTGTAGTTATAAAGTACTAAGAAATAAGTATAATATGTGGAAAACGACCAAAATAAATAAAATAACAAAAAATACATAAGATTTTTTTTTATAAGAAAACTTTAGAAATTATTGAAGCCTCGCTTCTGTAGGGATTCACGGAGCCATAACTGGACTGTTTCATATCATGTCCGTGGCATATGGCCTACCGAGTCCGGCACTACTTCACGACCAGAAACGTTTGGGGGTGGGCGGTAAGAGAGGGGTAAAAGGCTACATTAAAGATGAGGGTAAGAAGGGAAGAGGGGCGTAGACGCCCGGCGCTGGGCCGGATGATGACTGGAGAAAAAACCTGTTTCAAACTACGTATCGAAGGGAAAATGCAACAAATAAGGGCAGGTAAATTCAAAACTGTGTTAAAAAGGGTGAAACATTAAAGTTCTCTTGTTTTTTCATCGCGCCACGTAACTGAGGACATTTTTTACTTGAAAGATTGTCCATTGAGACGCCTCATTGAATAGTATGTAGATTGGATATAATATATTATTACGACTCTTTCATTGAGATGTAAAATAATATTAGAGTTATACGTCCGCAAAGAGTCTATTGATAGATCTGGATTACATATATCAAAGAAAAATATACAAAATGAAGGTGGTTTTATAATTAACAAGCCAAGAACTTCTATACAGAAATTACAGGATTAATATTCAATTACAAAGCTAGATTAACCCCTCAGACTACTTTTCGGTTTTAGAAACAACTCATATAGGTCTCATAGAAATCGTTGTGTCCCCTTACTCTAATAATTATAAAGGTGTTAGAAAAATAAAACTCCACAATTTATATTTAACCACAAAATAATTTAAATGTAAATCTTTATGAATCCATTTTCCCCGCTGCAATTGGAAAAAAAGGTGAAAGGTGAGGCTTTTTCATATGAAAAGACAAAAAGGTGATTTGAGGGTAACGTTTATACATTTGCCTAATAAAAAATGTAAGCCATTTTAAAAACTTTTTTATGTTTGCATTCTAAATTGTTATAATTCAAAAATTGCATGTTTATTTTGAATTATAAAATTTGAAAGCGTATTTCATCACCTTTGTAAAATAGTTTTTAGTTTTCGGATCGGTTCAGATATACTCCATTTATTTGGATTTTATTGCAACGCCGGAATAATTTGACCTTCGGAAAAAATAGACTCAAGGCCTGAGTGGTTAAGGAACCAATACACCCTATCAAGATCCATCTAACCAGTTACATTCAATTGTTTATTGATCAGTGGCAGGGATCGGTGGCGTTTGGAGGGGCATCAATATTTATTTTTTTTTCTGCTTGATTTTCTTCCCAATATTACCCGATAATTCACACTACAGACAAATCAAGATACCGATGACGGGTCCCTCTTTCTTGAGTGTTTTATGAAACGATTAATTTGATATTTACAGTTTGCGTGTCAAGCATGCAGTATCTATTATCTATTACCAAGAAAGAAACTTGCTCGATTATTATGGACATTCCAACGACATAGTTTAGAAATTATTAATTTCCGGCTTCCCCATTAGACTACATTACCGCAGGCTGTTTTACAAGTGTGCAGGAAAAAAGCCGACACACCTTCATCAATGCCCACCCTTCGGAGAAGTTGAATGGATCATTCTATCATTATTTATGAGTTCTTGAAAAAAATGGCGTGGAAGAAGGTAACCTTCATAAAAAATCGACAATCAACTCGATACAAAGTAAAAAGGTATCCCTACCGGCCCAAAACCCTTAATTATACAATATTCACCCTGCGCGAGCATTATTAACTCGAACTCGCCTCATATAACCAGATATAGTAAAAAATCAGAACAGACTGGTGGCGTCAACGTTTTTTTTTACAAAAATCGAGAATAAATTTGTGAAGAAAGGTATTTTATTTTAAAGTTGTTCCATTCATGGCACGTTTTGGCGCCAAAAGAGGTAAATGATGAGCGCCATGATTTTTTAACTGGTAATCTTTACTTGAATATGTACAGAGCTACTCTCAATCAAATTAAATATTCTATTTTAATTTCCAAAATGGCATTAAAATCGGGATTGCGCTGATGCGCGAGCAACTGAGACATTCTTTCAAGTAGCGACGAGCTCTGTTAGTAATTTTGACAGAAGAAGACCGATTATTTTATTAAACATTTAATTTTACTTTTATTGAGATGAGAAAAAAATTACTAGATTATGTATGTAGGTACCTAATAAACTTCTTAGGCCAGTAAAATAGTAACCGAGCATAAAATTTCACTTGTGCTTTTCAACGTAAATAATATTCATCAACATGGGAATATGTGAACCAGGCTTTTATGAAATATGAATTAGGATCAAATTTGGGAGAAACGTTCGTACAGATGTAATTGCATTAAATTCTTTCTATTTTTGATATAAACAATAAAAAGCTTATAGAGAGATCGTCACAGAGGGGTTAAATAAATCCTTGTTCAGTGAATGAATGTTTGTCAGGAATACCTCGGCACAAATTCCAAACACGTATGAGATTCTCCCGAGATTCCACTGATGCAATGGCGGACTGAGGAGGAAAGAACTATGGAGGACACGTTGCACTGACCATGATGTAATGCGCATCGTGGAGTCAAGTTATCAAAGCAACAATTGCAATTAATAAAGTACTCCCTTGAAGACACTCACGGGAAATTGTGTAAATAAATGCCTGCTATGATTTATGCTATTAAACTGACAACACAATAACTAACAAATTATAGAGTCCAAAGAAACTACGAGTACATTCAGCACAAAACTGTTGTGAAAAAAGTTCCAACAGGCCAGAATACCAGAAAAAATTATTGTTTCAAAATTGACAAACCATTCCGAGAGTACGGTGGATAACAATTTATAGTTGAATCCAAGGGCGTATTTAAGGGGGGGGGGGGGGGCAGGGGCGTGCACTCCATATAGGCACATAAGCACTGCCTACCCTACCGAAATTTGTAAAACATAAGCATGTAAATAATATTATAATTAATTAAATTATTGATAAAAATAAATACATACTTTCAAAAATAAGCGCGAAAAAGCTGAGCAACCGAAACTACGCGAGCGCCTCGTCAAACGGCATACCACAAACGTGGCATAAACAGTAACTAGAAACTACACGCGCGCCCTCCGACTGCCTAAAATGCGGCCTAAGTAGGAATTATTTCTGCTTGGAGCTATCTTCATACAATATATAAATATCAATGTTTACGAAATGCACATAGCATAGAGTAGGACTGTCATTTTGAATTTGCTTCTATGAGGTTTTTGTTAGTATTACGCGGTGCTTTCAGGAACAAAATTAGCAAATGGCAATCAGTGACGACAGTGACATCTGTTGTTATCTATATCTATCAACTGGTTGTCTTACCAGCAGCAAGCACACTTAGCGAAAACTTGTACGAAGGGAGTTATTTGTAGTAAGTTTTAAAAAAAAATATTTCAACCAATTTGGTGGTTTTCCTACTGCCTACCCTGATCAAAAACTCTGTGCACGCCACTGGGGGGAGGGGGGGGGGAGGTTAAGGGGGTACTGTCTCCACCACATTGAATATTACAGAATAGTACTTGCAGATTACATTTCTGGAAAATACAGCAATACTATTTGTACCATCTCTTTAATCAATGTGGTGTAAATAATAAGTTGTGGTAAGTAAAGTTAAAAAAAACTTTCTAACTAATTTTCCACCCCCCCTTTCTCCCTTGCCCCCCTCCGAATCCCTCTCCCTCCTAGAGTCGAACCCCCACATGAATGCACATGACCAGTTCGAATTCTGTGTTTCTTTTTACCGGTATTCCTAAGGAATATGCTTTCAGTAACAAGCGTCATTCGACCTTTCGGTAAGGTGGTGTGCTGTGTGCATAACCGGAAGACACGACAAACGTGTAGATATTCAATTTTGACAGCTTTTGTGTTCCTCCTTTCTACAAGCAGCAATTTTGTGGAACTACAGTTCGGGAACAAACTACAGTGTACTCCGCAGTTTTATAATCCAAGGGACAGACACATTCCCTGTGGACCAAAATGCCTTCGCGGATTCTGGGAATTCAGATGAAAACATCTCCACAATGTGCAACGCGTCGCCCACGGAATCCCGACTGAATGTTTTTTATTGAATCACGGAATAATATTCACTTCAACCGGGAAATAAATTATAACTTTATTTATTTCGCCATAAGAACAGATAGAGGAACATAAACGCAATATAAATTAGTTCTCTAGTATTTAATTGAAAAGAAAAAAAATACAAAAAAAAACTAAAGACTTTACTGACTACAATTAAAACTGAAAAAGAATAAAGAAACTTAGATTAAAGTTTTCGACTTGTAGCGTAATAAAATTACAATTTTAATCAATCAATTGATTGGAAATAATTTGAGATTTCCACAATTACTAATATTAGATCCGCATCTCGGATAGTCTTGCAGTGTCCGTTATATCTTTCGTGATGATGCGAGGTTGTCCGAACGTTGGTTCAGGAGGGAAGAAGAACTGCAACGCGGATGAACAACCTAATAGCCAGTTAAGCAAAACAAAATCTAATAATGTATTAGGCTTCTACAAATAATTAAAAATCAATCAAAGCAATCATTCCGCGATTTGTTTTAAGCTTCATCATTACCCAGATTATGGTTTTACCTTGTTTCTCCGCAAGCCATGGCTGCCAAAGGGTGATGTTGAACTTGGGAGACTTGGGAGGCTCCATGGAGTGATGCTGCGCTTCACTCTGATACTGTGTCCGACTTGACAGGAAAACCAAGTATGGGGTGTAATCCATACTTCATTAAAAATCTCTTAAAAGCACCGCTAGCTTTTCCGACACTCACAGAAATAAACCACTAAACTATGACACGAAAGAAACCTACGAAAAAGAGTTATTCCACTTTGATTATGAAGACAACTTACGATAGTCACACACGTAGCTGGTATAAGAATTAAAAAGCACGTTGATCACACATATTCCACGAACTAAAAATATAATATTATTTACTAATTCATTTGACGTACAATGTCAATCCACAAAACAATATTTAACACTGAAGCCTTCCAGAAAGGTTCCACGAAAAGTAACCCCCTTAATAAACGGATTACGAAAAAGCGGTTAAAATTAATATCAATGGGTTAAAAGTTCGGCGAGGTCTACTCCCACGTGTCTTTGCAGGTAGAGGTCTGGAGATACTAAACAAAGCGGCACATTAGGAAGGAACAAATGGGTGGATGAAAAAACCGGCCAGGAGAGACGGTTGCAGCCTCCAGGGATGTCTCTCTCTCTTTCTCTCTCGCCGCGCTGCCTTCAATGAAGCTGAGACCGGACACTCCGGCCAAACGCGAAGGGAGGGAAGGATGATCTCCAATTTGATTTTGAAGAGATGAATACGGTTGAGGGAAAGAACTCCCAAACGGAATGGAAGCGTGAGGAAAATGAACACAAGTTTTGTTTAGATTTAGACTATGAATAATAATACTTGTAAATTGTAAAAGTGTACTTTTAAGAACACGACATTTAGTGGTCATTTTTCCGTTGAAGGAAAATGTGATTTGAAAATCTAGAATAATTGTTATTATTATTATATCGCGTAGTCAGAAATAGTCTGTCACTCTGAACCAACGCATTATTTGCAAAAAAAATAGTAAGAACACATACGCAAATTTATTAGGAGTAGCGATGTGTTAATTTTCCTCGAAATGAATGCTTCTAAATTTTTGATTCTAAAAAGACCTTTTTCGAATAGAAAACCAACAAGTTCAAGTAAACATTACGATGTCAGAGGTGTTACATCCTTTTCTAATTTATTTTAATTAACAAATAGAATAGATAACGTATCAGCGAGTACCCGAAAGACTTTAACTAGCGATTCCTGGGCTTGTTGGGAGTGAAAAATTGTACGTGTTATTTTGTTATGCGATGATATTTTTTCAACTAAAAACAATAAAAAAATTTTCACCACACGTCGCGCGTCGCCACTAGGTACAACCTAGCGCATCACGTGATATGCACTTAACTGGTTCCAGCAGCACCGTATAGACGAGACAGAGGGCGTATCACGTCATCACGTGATACATTGCGACGTACAGCAGCAAAATATATATATATTTTTTAAATAAATGAAGATGACATAAGCGAAACTCAATCGAAAATCTGGAAACAGAAAAATCAGAAAAACATATTGACACCTCTGGGACTCGAACCCAGGACCTCTTGCTTTCCGGGCAAATGTTATCTTATGTTATCTTCATTTATTTAAATATTACAATTTGAGGTTTTACTCATAAAGTTAAAATAAAAAAAAAAATAAAAAAATATATTTTTTGTTTGTTTGTTTTTTTTTTTAAATATCATCGTAAAGAAAAATTACATCTACATTTTTTACTCCAAATAAGCTCAGAAATCGCTGTTAAAAGTGTTCTGGGTACGTACAGATTCACCCTGTGTATTACTAATTAATAAGGCTATTATTATTAAAATGTCACGAAATCACAATACCACATTATTAAAATACATTTGAATATGTAAACAACCTTTTCACATTTTTAAAACACGTCTTTCGGCCTATCCCAGGAAGTGGTTTATGTTTATAGGGAAAAATTGAAAGCGCTTTAGTGAATCAATGTAACTGTTCAAAGGCGAGCAGACGAACTGGAACTGTCGTACATAAAATGTCGTAGCATCGGAAGACAATGAAAATGCCTCGGCAGGCTTCCAGGGAATACTCGCAGGTTCTAGGAGTCCGTGTCATGGAATTCTCTGTTGGCGCAACAATTTGCAGGTGCCACTTTATAGCGTTCTGAAAATATTGGGAAACAGGTCAGGCACACAGATGGGAAATAATGTCGTTCGATGAACCGAAACACAAGGAAAAACGACATGAATTTTAATGAATAATCGCCCGTCTTGCGTAATGAGTAATGAGAATGAGCAATCACACTTCTCTTATTATTTACCAAACGAAATCATTGTGACATTTTACGTTCGTAATCGGTTTATTGGATTTGAAAGAGCGAAAAATCAAAAGAACAAATATTTTGACGATGCAAAAACGTGATGATCACCACACTTTGAGTTTTGTTACCAATGACGTTCTAGTTGAGGTATTCTTTTAAAGACATTGTAGGAGATAGTTTAGCAATGCAGAAAAATATCTCTCTTATGTATTTTATTTTTTTTATTTTGTTATGTGACAACCAACAAGAGCACCACTGTCTTACCGTGCAAAAGACAGGGGAACTATGTAGCCACCCAGTTGGGCAGCGTTGTGAGGCGATTTAAGGTAGGGGTTGTAGGAAGGGATTTATTAATTCGGGTCTTGAAAAGGCCCAGATTACATGAAGGAGGAAAAACAGTTGTCCGTAGCTCGTTCGACGATGCGCAGACTTAAAAAACGAGTCGAAAAAACGATCCGTTCTCATGAAGTTGTCAACTGTGAAATGGGGATAAATGCTGTTAAATTATTATAGCAGGCTCTGAGGCTCCATTAAAATAATTGTAGAACAGACAGTGCGTTAGAGACGGCAATCGGTCTATTAGCAACGGCTTGAACGGATCAGACGGACCGACCTCCTTTGCACAGTATTTCTTAATATTACTGGGTAAAGATAGACGATTAATTTCATTAATTCATCATCATCATCATCGGATATCTATACTTTCCTAAATCCAGCTAACCCAATAAAATCTTTTTCATAACCGTATTATAAGTTTGTAACTTGTAACATTATATACGAACTTCCTTCGTCGTCTGGCGTTAACAATATTAATATTAAAAAGGGTGTAAAATAATATGCACAAAATGTGCAGAATATAATATGTACTTGTAGGTTAAGTACACTAGTATATAAAATCTCCAAACTGTTTCGACTCGCAGCAATAACTTACTTCAATGTTTGTACCTATACCTACAGAATTTTGTTTGTTATTTGGTTTTTAATGTTATCAGTGTCAACCCTGGCAAAACCGAAAATATTTGTTTTGGAATGTAAAAACCTATTTTAGTTGTAAATCTCTAACTTCAAGTCACGGTTGCAAATATATAGAAAAGTCACTAGTTTTATTTGAGTCTCAGTAGTTACAAGTCTTATTCGTAAGGCACTAGTCATAAGTCGATGTAAGTCACTAGATATAATTGTAAATCTTACTTGTAAGCCAGTCATATCATTTTTTAATTAAATGAAGACAATATTAGCGAAACTCAAACGAAAATCTGGAGACAGAAAAATCAGAAAAACATATTGGCTCCACTGGGACCCGAACCCAGGACCCCAGTCATATTAATTTTGTTTTATTATATGTTTATATATACAGCGCTTTTGAGGTGATTTTTCGCGAAAACGACACTTCAAAAATCTGCCAAATATTATTATTATTATTTATTATATTTCTGTCAAATTCTTGTATGTGTGATGCAAAGGCTTCGTCGGAACAATTATGTAACTAAGCTCTGGTAACACGCAAAAAACAAACGCGTTTATAGACAAGTCGAGAGGTCCAGACAGTGGAATACATATCCAGGTGATTCAGGTAAACAATACAACAGGCTGAACGTGACCTCGTAAAGTGTGATTTATTCATGAAATTGGTGACGTTTGACACGCTCCCATTGAGGCGACCAGACCACTAGCCACTATCCACTAGATTAGACAGTAGACTAGGGAACAAGGAAGCGACTATTGTTATTATGCCCCTCACTGGGAACGGCGGGCGAGCGACCTATTTGAATGTCAAATGTGGACAAACACCAGACAATCCCGATTTTAAAATGCACGAACAAGACTTTCTGAAATGCATCACTCTTGGAGAGAAAATTTAACGAAACTGGAGTAGAAAAATCTGCTAATAATTATTAATGTGACACAGTAAGGAAGCGCAGACAGGAGATCGAATTATACAATAGTGTTATACTGACGTAAGAGCTGTAAAATGATAAGTAAATGTTTATTAACTGAGAAAATCTAGAAATATTTCTTTCAAAAAGCTTTTTTTTTACCAATTTAGTCTAAGAAGGGGGTTGTGGTAAATATATTTTCTTTTGTTAACATAATATTGCAAACTATCTCTTTTCTTTACAAAATTATTACCTATTTTATGCATTTTTTTATCATTAATATATTTTATCATAATAATTTCCCTTGGGGCCCATGTCATCCTTGGAGATAATGTGTGGAGTGTATTTAAGGAAAAGGAAGGAGAGGAAGTTCTGGGAAGGAAAACGGTGTGAGGGGTGGGTAGGAATCTGGGGGTCAATGCGTCTAGGAGTGAATATGAATCCATCCCTCCAACTGCGGTGCAAGGCGATGGATCGAGAGAGACCGGCTGGAGAGGTCTAGATTAGGTTTCCCTCAACCAATCACACTCGATCCGGCCCGCCATGCAGTAGGTGGCCGCCAAGACCTAGGCAAACTTCACCTCATGAACCCGGGCACTCTTGCTACGTTAAGAGCGTTTAACCAGCCAGCGGACGAAAATCCACATTTCGTCGAAAGTTGTTCTTACGATCATACAGGGCGGTTACAATGAGAAAGATTAATTATTCTCCGTACCAGCTTTTTAAAATTATAACTCAATATCGAATTTATTTCAATCCAAATTAGCTTTAATTTATACCTTCATCCAAAAATGCTGAAAGGCGTGATGATAAAACTATTAAAATAATGTACTTTTTGTAGTTATTTTTTTATTATAAGTATTTATCATTTTTCAATAATGTCTAAATTTAATAAGAATGTTAAAAATATCTGAAATATATTAGTTTGTAAGTGCGCAAATAAATACACAAATGGACCAATTTTCGTCAAGAAACACATGTACGTACATATTTTTTAATGATTTTATTGAAACTAAAATTAAAATTCTAAAACGTGCGTGTGCTAGATAATGTATTGATTTATTTTACTGCATGATTATATTATTTGAAATGGGTGTGGTATAAAACAAAATCTTTTTTGAAAATTTAACAAATCTGTCAACGACCTATGGAATAACCTTATTTTACTAAAAATTAAAAATAAAATCTCAAAATTTATTACATGTGAATGCTAGATAAAAGAACAATCTTTCGAAATCCATTTATAATTTTTTGTGGAAAAGAGTCAATACGTCTAAAATCTGATTTGAAAATGACATATTTCTGGTTTTCTCTGGTAATGCCCTCTTAAACGTAGCGAACCACTTGGGGTGATCTATGGCAGGGTTGTAAGTTATCCAATAAATTGTTCCCAGGACGGCGGTACTCCGTCTCCCAAGTTGTGAATGATGTGTAACTTTGTCGTCCATTTATTGTTCTGTTTTAATGCTTTCCTGCTTTTAGATGTTTACAAACAAAAAAAATATCAAAAAAACACTTTAGATTACGTGTTTTAAATTGAAGTATAATTATTAAAATGTAATGAAATTACTTTCATTTCATTTTATATTCGTAACAAAAGTAAGGTTGCTTATATTATATTTAAACCCACTACTCTGGAATACGTACCCCTAAACAAATTATTTAAGTAAAAAGTAAAATATTATTATCACAAATCTACTAAGACTATCCCATAAGCAATAAAACCAGTTTAATTTGAATTATCTTTCCAGAAATATCGACATAAAAATGTCTGAATGAGTTTGGTCACCAGATTGAAAAGCCCATCAATCTCCAGCGGGGAAAGAGGCTCCATTCATAAATTTACTTTTCAGCGTGGCGCGGCGTGGGAGGGAGAGGCGAGAGGTGACAGGAACAGGTTGTGGGAGAGGGACCCAATAAACTAATGGAATAGTAATTCGGATCAGAGTCCCAGAACCCAGAAGTGGGACTGGGGAACTATTATCGTGTAACTGCGGATGTCATCCGAACACGGACGTGCTCCGACCGAGGGACAAAGGAAAACAATGCAGCTTATAAAAGCCCGTTATATTCCTTTAGTGAACCTGATTTAAATTGAAAGATTTGTGGATATCCGTTAACCTTTTTACTTTTTATGGAGGAAGTGAGTTTCACCTGATTTGAGAGGAATTTTATAAACTGTGTGAGGAATTTGTATCGGCTGGTAAGAATGCAGAATAGAATGACTTTAAAACTCTTCAGGCCTCGACCGTATTATTTCAAAGGGTGAAAATATTTCCGCTTTACAAAAAAATCGTATCCGAAAACTAAAAACTGTTTTAGAAATGTGATAAAATACGCTTTAAAATTTTATAAATCGAAATAAACATATAATTTTTGAAATATAAAAATTTTGCACGCAAACACAATAAAGTGTTAAAAATGGATCACCTTGCGTTTTTTCTAAGTAAAATTACTGATAACGAAAACAACTAAAAACACATACATATTTTATTATACAAATGTATTATTAACGTTACTATCACCTCATTTTTTTGTCGTTCAATGTAAAAATTATTTATAAAAAAATTCCCAAAATTTCATAAATTTATTTCAAAATGCGATTCCAAACTTTGGTTTGATAAAGGTGTACATTTTACTACCTTTGTGCTTAGTTTATTTTTTATTTTTATTTAAATATAAAGCGTAGTCTTTTCTCTTTCTAACACCATTTATATCATAATTGTCACTACGATAGAAACGGAGATACAACTATTTCTATGAGACCTATATGAGTTGTCCTTTATAAAGGACAAATAGACTCTACGGGTTTTAACAAATTTTGACAAAGGTAGAAACTGTTTAGGTACGGTTACAATAATTGCGTTGCTTTCAGGTTTTTCAAAAAGCTATTTACGATTGTGCTCAAAACCAAAATGATTTTTTGAAAAAGTGAGGGTGATTTCCCACCGCCCGCTGATACAGTATATTTCGAATACTATGATCAAAGTTTGTGTTATAATGATTCCAGATATTAATACAGAATGCAAATTGTTGTGTATTGGAATAAATTTAGTGTAATTTAAATTTATGTAAAGTTGCTTCCATATACTGCTTTCGGACCTTTTATAATACTACCAGCATCATAGTGATTTCGTTGGCATTTCATAAATAATTAATAGTCAATATCCGACTAGTGCGTGTACCGATTGAATATTTTCTAAACATATTATTTTGACTAACTTTTAATTGATGTTGGGTCGTATAATTCGGTAAGAAGAGATCTGTAAAAACATATACAATCATAAATATAGCGTACGTTAGATTTTGTCTGACATACATTTACTCAGGGTTTTCCGAACGGTGGGATGTAGTGTCATAAAAATACGTATTGTAAAGGTAAACAATAAGTGAGGTGAAACAATGATAATAAATATATACGAATATGATTGATTTTTTAAAAACTCAAACATCAACGATGAACAGTTTGAAATTAACTGTCTAATCGGAATTAATTTCCGTGAACATTATACTGGGTGTCCGTGGTTAAAGTGCATTAATTTCGGGAGGTGATTCTACACAACTTTTTCGAAATTACAACTTTTTTTTTACCATACAAAAAGACGTACCTACTAAAAATCCTTAGTGTGAGGTACGATCATATTTGCTGAGAGCCCGCCAGGCACGATTTTGGCAACATTTCTTTGTTTGTATCGTAATAGCGGAAAATAATAAAGCTGGCCGCACACGCCGGTCTAATTTAATTTTACAAAAAAATACAAAAAGACGTACCTACTAAAAATCCTTAGTGTGAGGTACGATCATATTTGCTGAGAGCCTGCCAGGCACGATTGTGGCAACATTTCTTTGTTTGTATCGTAATAGCGGAAAATAATAAAGCTGGCCGCACACGCCGGTCTAATTTAATTTTTTTACCACAAAAACTACACCTAAAAGTTGGAATTTCGAATAAAGTTATTTATCTTTTTTACTTATAATATCATATAGAATTACCTCCCGAAGTTAATGCACTTTACCTCCGAACACCCATAATAGAGCATTTTTATGTTTAGTATATTATTTTTAATTTTTCATAAGCAGGTGCTGGAATTTAGTGTAAAATTTGGCTTCGTAATTTTTTTTTACAAATGTATAAGTTTTACTACACGGATTTGTCCGAGTTTCAAAAATGTCTTTCCGAGTTACGGCAGTTTATTGGAAATTTCAAGGCTCCATAGACCGCAAGGGAGAAAACTTTGCGAGCTTAATTAGTGGCGTTGAGTTAAAAATTCAAGAGTGATAATTTTCTTGCATCTCTCTCATACACCGCACCGTGACGTCTCTCGCTACTAGCCGTGACGAAAATTTTTAAAGTATGGAATATAATTACAAGGATAATTTTGAAGTGTGAGTGAATTCCAAAAATTACTTAAAAAAGTCAAATGCCAACGCGCTGATGGTTTTGATTTAGTTATTAATGCAGTTCTTTCTTACACACTAAATAACAACTCACACGAATTAAGAAAACGAAACGCAAGGAAAATTGCTACTTTGGAGGAAACAGTCACACATATTTTGTGTCTTTCATCTTTTGTCTGACCATTATTTAATGTGTAAAAAAGTGCCACAGCATTATAGCGATAAGAAACGTATGTTTATTGCTTTTTTGGAGTCACGGTACCGTAACCGTGAAACGTCATGGTAATTTTAAAAGCGCTCGATATCAAATGTATGTAGACGATTTTCCTTACTTGCTACGTGCTTTACGCGATATTTCGAGGACGGCAAGTGTGAGGAGCTGTGGAAGTTCTGACAGGTAGCCTGGTTGCTGCTAGCTAGTGGCAGGCAGGCAGAGCAACAGCGCCCTCGGGCCCCAGTCTTCACAGCACTACCCGTACGTGACTCCTAATAGGTCGGATGGTCGGTTCGCGTGTTCCCCCCACTCGGCCCCCTCCGGCCAAACGGAGATTTGTGATGATGATGAATAAAAAATACGGTAGCCCGCCAAACAAATTACGGGGGCCGGGAATATTATTATTCGTTCACCCCGAGGGGAATACCTTCTCCTTCGCGGCCGGCCCGAGAGCCCGACAGCCCGACAGAAACAAACTATATCACAAGTATTTCCTATAATGTATTCCGTCGGAGATGTTTTTTCGGCGGCTGTTTTAAGCGCCGAAGGCCAAGATGTAAGACGGTAGTCGCTTCAGATGAGTTATGTGTGTCTCGCATCTGTAATGGAGGATAAATACGTTGCGCAACCACCACCATGGGACCAACACGTCACGTGGATCTTTAGATCTACATAGGTACTGTCTGTGATGCTGCAGCACCTGATATACTACATAAGATGGACAAAAGTATACTTTACTCCACTGTCCAACATAAATATCTACTCAACCAAGGTTATTAGCCAAAATAAATTACTGATTAATCTCAGTTTGAATACATCTTTTGGAAACAGTAAGAATTAAATTTCACGCCACGAAACCATATAATGCTCTACAAAATCAAACAAAAAAACCGAAATTAATATATTCATATTAACTAAAGTAAAAACATGGTTGAGAGAACGGAATCAACTTGCAAATGACAATGTAAAGACATCTTGAGACCAAGTACAAAAATAAGTAATAATAAGGATTACAGGCCGCCTTAGAACAGGAAATCCTAGCGAAGAAGACTCAAAAATTGTGACGTTAATAATAATAATTGACTGATTTATAAAGCGTCGTTTTCGTGAAAAATCACCTCAAGGGCGCATCTTATATTATACTTTATATACGTACGTAAGTAAAGTTTACAGACAGAAATTAATTTTTAAAAATATGCAGGGTAGATTCAATGTTTTATGATAACCACAAGAAGTGGTTTCAACTGGCCAAAGAAAGGAGAAGTATGTCATCCCCCCTGATCCCATCCCAAATGATGAATACTGAAAAGTTGAAGCAATCGTGGTAAAGGAGTAGATATTATAGGGAAGAGGAAGATTTGGAAAAACAATATTTCGATTAATTTGAAATGTTAAAATTTTGTAGAGCGTTTTTGTTTTTTAAATAATATTATAATCTATCGTTTCAAAAATATAGGTATCTTGATAGTGTATAGTGTCCTCCACTGAGATGAGCTGTGCTACTGTGAGAACCATGCTATCGAGTCGAAACTCGAGAGGAATATTAATTTGTGGGTAACGAAAAGTCTGGTCGAAATTACGTTATCCGGAAGTACGAGGAGAAATGCAATGTCGCGTCGCTTCCAAAAATAACACTATTTGAATTCCAGGATGACCACAGTAGGTACAATTATTAATGTGACTTTGGGAGTTTAAAAAAACAGGTCGTTAGGTATTTTACATCTATGCGCCAAAAATAAGTAATCATTCTCACATTCTGTGCCCAAAATAAAATATTCATAATTATAGAAGTTGGCTTCAGAAAAGACATTCAAAATTTCGCAGAAAAATTCAAAATTTTTCAGAGCTCTTTACACTGTGTTTCAAAAAGTATTCTGGTGGTCACATAATGGTATAATAAATTAAATTTAAGTCTCGACGCCACCTAGCGAGGGATTTAACACTAACAATGTCTTCCTTGCAAAAATAAAGTTGGTTGTTTTCAGGTGGAAAAAATATAACAAGCAGTAATTGTTGAATGAAACACTAGTATATATTGAATTATTTGGCGGGTATTTGATAAGCCGCCATAGCTCAGTGGTCAGAGCATTCGACCGGCAATCGGAAGGACACGGGTTCAAGTCCCGTTGGCGGCAAGTATCTTTTCTCGGAAGATTTTTCAATGTAAATGAGTGTTTCAGGCTGACAATTATTGCTTGTAATAATTGTTAAATTTAAGTCGTTCACTAAACCGTGTTAATTTTTTCTATGATTTTCTAAATTGCGTAACCTATTGCCTTCCGGGAAAAATAGGGTAAAATTTTACGTGTTCTTAGAACTTTTGAACAATAATCTACATTGGGTCTTTAGCAAGTACCTTTGCCAACATTACAAATTAGCAATGTAGTTAATAGCGAAGTTTTCCTGTAGCAAATATTTCGACTTCATATTTTAAAAACATATGATAGGGGTTACAGGTTTTTCTTTTACGGGTTGGTCTTTTGATTGTGATTTAACAACCCGTTAACAGACTGACATCTAAACGCCCGAAGAGGGAAGGAGGATGCCAATTATAAGCATGTAGAGAAAGAAAAAGAACACTGCACTGAAACAAAAGTATTCTATTCTCAATTGTCAATAACTAATCATACTTAAAGAGTTTCAGGTGAAGTTCTGTTAATGTACGGGTAGGTAGGGTAAATACTTAAAATAGGGTAAATACAAAATGACTACAGTAAAAACTACAAAACTAATAACTACTAATTGGAAGACGTGTTTTGAATGTTACACCTAACAACTTCGTCATGATTTGCTGATTTTAAATCAACTAGATTAACTTGTTGTCCGCCAAAACACAGGGACAGTTCTTCAGTAAGACGGGAATAACTAGACACAACCGGAGATATGTCATTTTAAATCAAATTCTGGATGTATTTACTCTTTTATAAAAAAAAAAAAAAATGATTTTGAAAGAGTGTTTTTCAAGTAAGACTCCTTTACGCACGCTTGACTTGGGGAGTAAGCTGGTGAATGCGTGACGAGAGCGTTACGAAAAGTGTGATCGGGCGAGGCGAACGGTCGGATAGTTACGCACGCTTGACTTGGGGAGTCAACTGGTGAATGCGTGACGAGAGCGTTATGAAAAGTGTGATCGGGCGAGGCGAACGGTCGGGCGAGGCGAACGGAAGTTGAGAGGGAGATATAAGTTAGTGAAGTTTTACTTCAGTCGTGTGGTCTAAAGCACACTTTTTATATAGTAAAGTATGTTTTAAATATTAAAAAATAATATGTTTATTTTTATTATAATAAGGTTGTTCGTTGGCAGGGTTGTTAAATTTTCAAACAAAATTTTGTAATATACAACACACATTTTAAATCATGTAAGTAAAATAAATCAAAAAATTATCTAGGAATGCTACTTTTCAGAATTATAATTTTTTTTAAATTTATTTATTTATCTATAATAAAATATATTTACAATGGTTTTATTTGTATGCCTGTCTCACTAGGGTATACCTGTGTCGAGACAGGCGTACATAAATGAATATAGTAGTTAAAATACATATTATGAATAGAATTAGAACAGAAGGGTGATTGGAAGGGTGGTAAATCTTTTAAAGAGAGTTATTTTATAAACGTTGGAGATGGAGTAAAATATAAACACTAAAAAAATCCGCGCACATGTTTTGCGACGAAAATACTTCAGTTTGGCTATTTATTTACGGTCTTACAAACTAATATATTTCAGATTTTTTTACACATTTATTTCATTTATACATTATCGAAAAATTATAAATATGTACTTTGATCAACCAAAAGTACACAATTTTATAATCACGCGTTTGAGCATTTTTATTGCTAAATTGAGTTTAGGTATATATTAAAGCAATTTTGAATGAAGTAAAATCGATATTGAGTCATTATTTAAAAATGCTGGAACGGAGAATCTTTCTCATCGGAACCGCCCTGTACAGTTGCAAAGGTTTTGCAATTTGAATTCTCAGCCGCTGATTAATGGGCCTTAATATAAGAAATACACATTTCAAATATTTATTTACTTTTTCATTTTCGGGAAATCGACAGTTTCATTTTAGTCGGTTTGAACGTGTGTGGTACAGCCAAAATAAAACCAACTATGGATTTCCGCCTCGTGACTTTACCTCTAATAAGATAACATATTAAAAATAAGAAACAATGAAATTTTAAGAAAATTATATAAAACAAAAAAATGCTCGAGAGTGTAAGAACAGTTATTTTTTGGGGCTTATTATGATGTAATTGAAGATGGCATAATTAAGAGAAGATATATTATAATAAAAATAAGATTATTAAAATAATTTTACACTTATGGTCAGAAACAAAATAAGTGGAAGTTTTTAAAAATTGTTTTATTATATTATACGTAGGTCACTTCCAATTTTGAAAAAGGAAATCCGAGTGCTTCGAACCAGAGTTACACAGACAGACAACCGAAATTAGAAGGTACTTTTGATAGTATAAAGAAGGTACGTCAAAATGAAATTATATATGTAAATGAGAAATATCTATTTAATTATAATGCTACTCTTCTGAGACGGAAATAATAGATTTGGAAGCTTTCAGACGTTCACCGCTAATTTTACATTCACCCTTCACAAGAGCATCCTGATGCATTTGATATTCAGACAAATTCAGTAAAAAAACTTTAAAAAACACTTATCAAACATTTAAAAGTAGATCACGCAGGCAGTGCAGAAACTTCGGAAGGAATAAACAGGAACCTCCGCTGCAAATTGTGGGAATATAGTTGGATGAAACGATATAACCCAAGGGTATATTGTGGAAGAATTAACAATACTGGTGGCGTGTCTGATCTGTTCTTGGTTTAAGGTCAGCTCTTGGTTCTGTGGATAATGGAGGCTAATTGTTATGTTTTGGAGATGGGCGATGGACCATTCAGGCTCTATCCCATTCACGAGTTCCTAAATCGGCACCCACCCCGCCGGTGGAATAATGCGACCGGTTATTGAAAATTGTTGGGAAATGCGATTTCAATTCAATCTTTTCGAAAAATGATATTGAAAGTACGCGGCGGTTGATTAAAATATTATATTATCTTTTATTGTTTTAAACAACAAAAAACTATCCTAAATACATCTAGTTTATCTACTACAAATTACGAAGACAAAATACAAGGGAAAGGTTTCGAAAATCAAAACCCGTCTGCTTGGTTCAATATATTCGCATCTCACAATCCAGAAGCCTCGGTTTCGCGCGTAAATTCTGAAACCGTCACTTTGGATCGAGATTGTTAAATATCTATGCAAGATAGCTTTCATATTTCAAAGACAATAAGAAGCATTATTTCATTCTCTTTCTGGTTAAAAGAAAAATACATATGTTTACATGAGAGGAAGAGAGATATATAGCTTTTAAAACGTAGGGTCGCTCGGGACGTCTTTGGTCTTATAAAAGTATAACGCGATAACGTGTTTTGGGATGTATTTATTCCTAAACAAGCAGACGGGTAAAAGAGGTGTTCTTTTAATCAAGAGGCTCGGTAAGAAATAGATGAAAATTTTACTCCCTTGTAAAACAAAAAGAGAAATTTGAGGTTCGTTTTTTTAACATTATCTCCACACAGGAGGCCCTGAGGAACACCCCCTTCCCTGATGAAACTTGCGGTCCGGCCCACCACGCAGTGGGGAAAATCATCCGTAGCCAAGACCTAGACAAACACCACCGCATGTTCCCGGATACCCCTGCTAAGTCACCAAACGTACGAGCCACTTGGGGAGGCCTATGGCAGGGGTATTGGTTATCCAATAAATGGTTCCCGGGGCCCGTTAAAGGCCGTGCAGCCGTTCCTCTTAAACTTGTCAGCTTATTACAATTTGAAACGCACTTTTTAACGGGGACTTTCAGATGAAAAAAAAACAAAATGGCGCGGAATGGCCTTTTGCTGAAAATGTTACATTTGAATTTCTGCGAAATAACTGGATGCAAGCGTTACGCAAATTAAAATCTTCCCATAACAAAAATAAAGTATGGTCCCACTGTACCCTTCATTAAAAGGACGGGTAGGTTGAAGATCGGCAGAGAGGAGAGGGGTGAAGGAAGGTGGGAACGAGTGGTCCATTGAAGATGAACCATTTAAGATTTAGTCTAACGATAAATTAAAAAAAAATGAAAATTGAAATGAGTACCTAGGTATATCTTTCTTGAATGAATAGCATCGTCAGCATAGATATTTTATAAATCCTACTAATTTCCTACTATTCCTACTAATATTATAAAGGTGAAAGTTTGTATGGATGTATGTTTGTTACTCTTTCACGCAAAAACTACTGAATAGATTTAAAAACTACTTTAACTAATAGAAAGCTACATTATTTGAGAGATCTATAGGCT
Source organism: Limnephilus rhombicus (assembly GCA_929108145.2). NCBI lineage: Eukaryota > Metazoa > Arthropoda > Insecta > Trichoptera > Limnephilidae > Limnephilus > Limnephilus rhombicus. The sequence goes on along the minus strand of OV815270.1, from coordinate 57,642,668 downwards.
ATATATATTGGTAAACTCTGGCGTTTTGAAATTATTTTTCACACGTTTTCTGTCGTTAACAAAATCGATTTATTGCAAACGCCAATTGTCGCCTTGGAAACGATGTTTTTTTTAAAATTAGGTTACTATGGACATCCCTTTGATGTTAAAATTCAAATACGTATAAAATACTAATTCCTACTTTACTGAATGGATTTTAATGAAACTTTACAATAATATAAACAAATAGCACAGTGCTCTGGCATTACGAAATTTGTATGAAAAATTTGCAATAGGTGGCACGATTAGTAAGATATCTATAATTCTTTAATCGATTCAAAGTATTAGGGAAGTAGGTACTTCGTTAATTTAAATATTTTCTAAAATAGAATTTTTATTTAAGAATCTTTGTTTTGCAAAATGTCATTCTCAAATTTTGACATCACAGAACAATTATTGTTTTAATTGGATAGACAGGTATCGCATTTTTTAAGTATAAAACTGCCGTACTGGATTTTTTGGTAGAATATAAAAAGAAGAATAATAATTCGTACTTAATAACTATCTCTAAAAATGAATCACCGAAATGTATGTATGTATTTTGGTAGAATATAAAAAGAAAAATAATAATTCGTACTTTATGCTATCTTTAAAAATGAATAACCGAAATATACGTATGTATCCGAAATGTATAAACCGGACGACTGAACCAAATTGGATTTTTTTTTTGTTCGTTTTTTTGTATAAAACTACCGTTGAGTTCTGGCATTATGAAATTTGTATAAGAAATTATAATAGGTGGCATGCGAGCAGTTAGAAAACTGAATGTATCGGGAATGAATGTGTGGAATGCGAGAGGTGAGTGGGGGGAGTGGGGAGGGTGTGTTGGGAGGGTGTTGGTGGAGGAGGGAGGGGGAGGAGGGTGGGGGAGGGGGTTAGGGGAGGGAGAGGGGGAGGGAAGGAAGGGTAAAGGGGAAGGATGGGGGAGGGTGTGGGGAGGGGTAGGGGTGGGGGGAATGAGGTTGATGGGGGGGGGAGTGGTGTGGGGAAAGGGAATGTGGAGGGGTAGGGGGTGAGGGGAGTGGTGGGTGAAGGGAGAGGGGGAGGGAGTTGATGGGGGGAGTGGAGTGGAGAGAGGGAAGGTGGAGGAGGTGGAGTGGGCGGAAGAGGGGGGAGGGAAGGAAGGGAAGGGGGAGGGGTGGAGGAAGGGGTGGGTGGAGAGGGGGGGGGGAATGATGGGGGGAGTGGAGTGGGGGGAGGGGTGGGTGGAGGGGGAGGGGGATTGATGGGGGAAGTGGGGTGGGGAGAGGGAAGGTGGAGGAGGCTGAGTGGAAATCCCCTAATACCATGCGAGCGAAGCCGCGGGAAAAAGCTAGTTATAAATATATGTAAAAATAGTTAATAAAAATTTCATAAAATTTATTTCAAATTACGATTAGAAACTTTGTTTTCATGTAGGACTACATTTTACTTCCTTTGATGTCAATTTTTATATTTGAGTATAGAGCGTGGCGTTTTGTCTTTCTAACGCCGTATGTATCATATTTCTCACTGCGATAATAAGGGAGACACAAAAATTTCTTTGAGACCTGTATGAGTTATTCCGAAAACCGGACAAATAGACTTTAATGGTTAACAAAAACAATGGTTGCCCATTACTGCCCCAGCATCCTAACTTCTCTCCTTCCGAATAGGATCGAGGAAGGTGCGGACTAACCTCCAGCCCGAGGCGCTATTCCTACCGCCCGCGCCCGCAACATGCCACGCACTCACAGAGATTCAACTAAATTGTTATTATACACACGAATGTTTTGAATTAAATCTAACTTAGGGAAACATTATTATTTTATTGGAGATTTTTTCACAAGAAGTTTAGAATATAACAGGCGATTCTAGAAAAAATTAACGAATGAATTGCAAAAAATGGACACGGGAAAGCAAGTTAACATTTTCCAACATTATGTCTATAAACAATAATTCATTAAAAATATGTATATTATACATAAACAGTTTCCTGCTCTGGATCGACGAGAAATAAACAACGCAAAGGATTAAACGAGCAAGTTGGGAAATTTCTTGCCGATAAGATTTCCGTACTTTTGTGCAAGATTGTTGTGTATTGCTTATTCTTGTCGACGTATTCGTATTGCATTGATTTCCTACCGATAATACGATAATATTGCTCGGCAAAATCCATTTCTTTCTTGCTCTATTAATAATGGCGACCCGACAACTCGGAATGAACTCAACTCAACATCTCCTTTGAAAAGTCATTTTAAATAAAAAAGATCAAATTTGTACCGGCTCACATAGGTCTGATAGAAATCGTTGTGTCTCCCTTATTTATTACGCATTAAAAATTTCCAAAGAAATGTCTTCAGCAATATCCCGCAGGATCCTAATATTGAATATTAGCAGGATCCTAATAATATTCAATATTAGGATCCTGCGGGATACTTACTCTTAGTCCTGTCCTGCTGACTGGCTGGCTCCCCGCGCTAACGAAGGACTGCAGCGAAAAGGCTATTATTTTGTTTTCGGTTCCCATACGTACCCGGAGGAACCGTGTCCAAGATCGGATTAATAAATTAATAAAAAAGCCCCGCGCCTCCTAAAGGGGCCCGGAGTGCGAGATGATTGCACTAAATAAAAATTCGACCAATTTTAAAGCGTATTTAAATTTAATTTTGCGCCCCGAATCTAATCGCTTGCATTTAGAGCAAATTTGTCTCGTGATTTAGAAAATGACGTTTAATGATTGTTTAAACGTTCTGTAAGTGGTTCCAGTAATTGTTTTGGGTCTCTCAGACAGTTTAGTCAAAGCCAGTTTGTTGTGAATTATAACATTGTAGCTTTTAGAAAATAACGTGAAGGAATCGCAATCCTAACAGAACAGTTCTACTCTGCCCAGAGGTAGTGGGAGTGTGGAATCTCTAATATTGAGGGATGTTGTGAATAGGCAAAAACAGATACGGCAGGAGAAAGGTTGGAAGAATTTGACTATTCATATCTAGCCGTAAAACCAGGTAAAGCCATTTTGAACATCAGTTCAGTTTGATGCAAATAGCAAACGGAAATGGAATTAGGACATCTTCAACTGGGGAATGTTACGAAGGCGGAAGGAAGGGGCTAAGTGGAAAGAAAAATAACGAAAAAGGTAGGGAATTGCCTAAATATTACGATGCAGTTCCTGAACACTGAATTAAATGTGAATAAATCTTTTTTTTTTTGAATATCCAGGTACCTATTTGAATTAAGATTTTGTTTTCGCGAATGAATGAATGAATGCAAATCTTGGAGGAGAAAATTAACCCCATTCCCGACAACCGACCGAGTTGAAACTCGGCAGATAAACACGTTGTCGATGAAAATGCATTCTGTCAACTTTTGGTGGCACACACACGCTTTTCTCTGAATTTGGCTACTGATCGGCCCAAGAGAAGGCTAAGGTCGTGTCGTTCAAGGCTAAGGGACCGCGGCTGAATGTCGAAACTGTTTCACTACATATTAAAAAACAAATGTAAAAAAAGTTTGTTTCCACGGGCTATTTTTTTAATTTGTACTGCCGGGTTTTGAACCTGCAAGTTCTGAGACCAGATCTAAGAAGCATACCGCTCCGTCACTAATAAAGTACCTACTTATCTCCAGGAGAGACTGTGTATCAGTGAGTTACCTTCGTCTTACCTCATTCAACGTGGACATAACTGCTATGGTACCTCTGAGATTTCTCAGGGCAGGTTATTATCAGGCGAGCTGTCGATCGACAGATGATAATTATTCTAGGAATTTCATCCACAAAGGATGTGGCCTCGTAAAGTATGTGGTTCCGCTGGAAACGCTTGGTGTCAGGTGTCAAGCGGAGGAAACAGGCATAGCTGCGGAGGGAGATGAAGGGAAGAAGGGAAGGCTTCGAAAATTTACGAACGATTGAATTAATATTTATCAGAAAATAAAACCTCTACGAAAAGAACCTAATTTAAAATGAATCGGATTTAATGGTTCTTTGAGGACGGATGTAGTATGAAGTTTAGTGACCGGACAACTCGGAATAAACTCAACTCAACACCTCCTATGATAAGTCATTAAATGTTATGAAAAAAATATTTTAAAAAATACAAGTGTGGAGTTCACACGCGGTAGAAGTGAAGCCTTCAGAAAACTAAAGTAGACAAGAATGGGGAGGCTACAAAGCGGAGACGATTATTTACGCACCGCACAAAGAGGGGACCGATTATTCTATATCTTTATCTCGCAGGCTAAATCCTATACATAGATGTATGGGTTTGTCTCTTTTTAGTATCGCTATTTTTCGTTTCATCGAGTTTCAAATCACAACGGTGCCAAAGAAGTTTTCACTTCAAAATTGGTTAGGTTAGGTTATGGACTATTTTTATTTTTAATTTATTTTTCATAATTTTTATTGACTTTTTAAAGAGGTGTTGAGTGGAGTTGATTTTGAGTTGGCATGGAACCATGACTTTTTAGTGGTGGCGATTTGAAAACGATACTGTGATTTGAATTAGGTATGTATTTTCTCATACCTTGTGTTAACAATCCCATAAAATTCACTATAAAATTCAATTTCAAACAACGAAACATGACCCATTTCATCACGATACTAACTAATAATTTACCAATGGAAGTCAAATAATTAAAATCGATAATAAACAAATGCCAAATTTAGATGATATTATAATAATAGTTATAAAAAAGCGAAGCAACCCGTGGTGCTACATAAAAAAAGTAAGCAGATACAGATACTAGGCGTCTAAACCGGATCGAAGAAAATATGTAATGTAACTCTCCAAGACACAATTAATTCATTTAATTAAATAAAGACAATATTAGCGAAACTTAGTCGAAAATCTGAAAACAGAAAAAGATACGGGACACATCTGGGACACGAACCCAGTAAGCACTACTTGTCGAGCGGAACTCTACCAACTGAGCTAATGAGTCCCTATCCGATTCGGTCATATTTAACAGTATCATACTTCGACTAAGAACTACCAACAATATCTTCATTTTCTTAACGCACATTTTTATTGGCTGCTATCTTTATGTATAATTGCAAGATTCAAATCCGAACTAAATGCTATCTAGATGATGTCCTGGATAAATTTTATCCAATTTTATTTTTAACATGCGACATCTATTGACTTTTTTTCAAGTCTAGGATGAACATTTATTTTTATTTTTACTTAATGAGTAAAACCTCAAATTGTAATATTTTAATTAAATGAAGATATTATTGGCGAAACTCAATGAAAAATCAGCAAACAGAAAAATCAATCGTATCTTTTTCTGATTTTTCTGTTTTCAGATTTTCGATTGAGTTTCGCTAATATTATCTTCATCTAATTAAATATTACAATTTGAGGTTTTACTTGCAGTTCATTGACTTTTTAAAATTCTTTTGTATTTAATGTCAATATAAAATAAAGTTAAATTACAAAATAAGTAAAAATACAAAGGAAAGTGATTTGTCCACAGTCCTCCTCACTAGGAATTCCTGTTCCGAGGAGGACTGTATGTTGTTTTATGGGTGTTGATCTTAATTTAAAGTTGCGTTGGGGTTACTTCATAATTTAAATGATTTCCTCATCTTCATGTTTACTTAGCCATAATTTGATGTCTTTTTTAAACATTTGTATCTCCATGGTATTTTTAATTTCAATTGGAAGGGCGTTATATAATTTTGTAGCATGGGAATTATGGTTATTCTGACCAAAACATGTCTTTAATTCGGGATGTTCAGTCGTTTTTAGGATTTCGTCCTTGTAGTGTAGGTGTGTAATACTCATATTTTTCTTTAAATTTGAGTAGTGCTTTTTTTAGTATAGTTTAATAATGCTGAACACATTAAAGTTTTTAAAAAAATTCTTTGGATGGAGTTCTTATGCGTACTTTTAGGATTATTTTTATTATTACATTTTGTGTTTTAAGTAACTCCTCCATGTGTATGTTTGAGGCAGATGTCCATCCTATAAACCCATATTCTAATCCATACATTTTGCAAGTAAAACCGCACGGGCCAAGCTCCATCTTTCTAGGACTATATTTTGAAACTGACACCAAGGTTAGGTGAAGGTTGTAGGTATTGTTGTACTGAGAAAGGAGACAAGTACATACAAATGTAACGTACAGAATTAATTGATATTCCTGTCCGTTTTACGGATTAGGTATGATTAAGTCACGGAGCGTTTCGGGTGTGGACCGGGTTTGGTTGGGCCCGAGTGAACTCGTTTATTTTTTCATCATCTCCATTTACAAGAGAACAGGTTTCCGGCGTCCGTCGGGGGCGCGCCCCGGGGCTCCGCCCTCGGCTCTCACGCTCGGCCAGCGCTAATCGAAATGAACCAATTTCAGACGAAAAAAGGACTACTACCCGTTCCAGCCCGGGACTGTGGATTGTGGATGGAGAGAACTAGGAGTAGCGTGGAGGAAGCGAGGAATACCAGCTCCTGTGCAAAATACATGCCCATTGCCCACTTTTATTGATTCCAGTTTTTGGATGAGTTTGTAGTGAAATAAATTACCACGAACACGGCTGTTTCCCCAAATCAACAGACAGAAACTCATAAACTGCATCTCAAACAAGGTCACCATTTCCAAATGAAATAAAACTATTGCTCAGTAATTTCGTACACATGTTATACTGTAAAAGCCCGTAAATGGTAAATCTTAGGTTTTACTAGTAAATTCTAAGATTTACCAACATAGGTTTAAGTTAAAGTTGGTAAATCTTACGATTTACTGGAAAATCTTAAGATTTACCGTAGTTAATTAAATATATGTTACTTCAATAATAATATATGGACTTTTACAGAAAGATATACAATCTCATGGAACTTAATATCCATACTCTTAGTATAATCTCAGAACGAAATTGCAACTGCCGTGTTTCAATTTTCTAAAGATAAAAAATTGTTATTGATATTTTCACAACATTGCGATGAAATTACAGTTGCATTACAATTAAGTTGATATCACATGACAATGAAACAACTGTATGAAAAACAATGACATGACAATGAAACAACTGAAACATTATTAAAAACAATGTTAATCATTAGGTATGCACAAAATGAAGTGGTACTCACTACAACACCAACCAAGCCAGCGTAAGCAAGTAAAAAAAATCAATCAAAAGTAACAAAAAATGTGACAAAAAAAACTATATCTCTCTCAATGTTGTAACCAAATATTATACAAAATACATATTAGGTATATATAATCTGGAGGGTTAAGATTCCCCCGATGACATCCAATCTCCGATAGGAGAGGGTGTCATAATAAGAAGTATTTATACTAAGATTTCAAGAAAATAGCTAAAAAAAATAATAAAGGGACGATTTTTGACTTACTGTAAGCAATGATTCCTGACATTATGTAGAGTAAAAAATGTAAACGAAATTTTTGTCACCGGTGACCTTTTTGGTGTCTTTTTTAAGCGAAAATTTCTTTAGCACCGTTTTGATTTGAAACTAAATGAAACGAAAAATAGCGACACTAAAAAGAGACAAATAACATACATACAGGATTTAACCTGCGACAGAATCAGAGACTAATCGGTTTCTTCTTGTGCGGTGCTTCGTAGCCTCCCCACTCTTGTCTACTTTAGTTTTCTGAAGGTTTCACTTCTATCGTAACGTTAACTGCACACTCTGATTTAAAAAATTTATTTTACAAATAAAAACATAAACAAACCAATGGAATGGAATGAAATTAGGACAATTAGGGGCGGGGTGAGGGGTTGTTCGGTAATTGGGCTGAGTGACCAGTGACTGCGTGTGGAACAATTTTTTTTGGTTTGATTTTTTAGAAAAAAACAATAAAAAAGACATCTAAAAAGTCACCGAAAATCAAAATTTAATTTACATTTTTTTACTGCAAATTAGGGAATCACTCGTCAAGGTAAGCAAATACACCCATTAACGAAAAAATAAATAGAATACTAACTAAGGGGGCATACATTAATTACGTGAGCTCAAATGAAGGGGGGGGGGGGGGGGTTCAGCAAAATCACACATTACTTGAAAAGAATATACGAAGTGGCCCAAATTTATCTCACCAAGGGGGGGGAGGAGTCTGGATGGGAAAAAAATGCTCACGTAACAAAAAATATCAAATGCCCTAACTGCAAGTGAGTTAAAGAAAGCGGTGTCCGTATACCTGCTTTATTCCTTAATCCGTGGTGGCTGTTGGTGCTTGGTACTTGCCGTGGTAACTGGTAACGTGATGATAACATGTGATGGTAACCCACGCGGATGGGAGCGGAGGTCAAGCATGCGCAGTGATTGCGCGGTATGGCCTGACCGCCCGAGCCCGCCCGACCAGCCCGGCAGGCCGTGGATGGCCATTTGTCCACGCTCCATTACTGCCCAGAGAGCTCGGTGCCCGGTGCCCGGTGCCCGGTGCCCGGTGCCCGGTGCCCGGTGCCCGGTGCCCGGTGCCCGGTGCCCGGTGCCCGGTGCCGGTGCCCGGTGCCCACTCTCCCCTACCCACCTACCGAGGGAGAGATCGCAGATTTCTGCGAGGAACTAAAGTGCATCAATTCATTTTAAGAATGTTGCAATGAAATAGCTTTACAAAAATTGACTTATGGAGTTGCTAGATAAAATAATATAAATATAGAAAAGTATTCATATATTTATTAAAGGCGTGCCTTATTGCCTGGTCCTAAATTTGATCAACTAAACAATTTGGGAGGCGGAGGCGGGTACCGCCGCCCTAGGAACCTTTATTGGATAACCAACACCTCTGCCATAGGTCACCCCAAGTGGTTCGCTACGTTTGGTGATTTAGCATGAGTGCCCGGGTTCACGGGGTGAGGTTTGTCAAGGTCTTGGAAGCGGATGACCAAGACACACTGAACCCCAGATTCCTACCCACCCCGTAAACCCCTTTCCTTCATGATACAGGCAGCTTGCCTAGCATGGTGACCTAATGTATCTTCTCAAGTAAATGTATTAATCATGTAAACATGTACTTATAAATAAATAAATAAATTCACGGGTCTGTCAAAACCATGGAACTAAGATTGAATCCATACTCTTAGGTCAAAACTAATAATAAACCTAAGGCGCAAACTACACGAGCGGTTCTCCCGCCGCGGGAAACCGCAGCAGACACAATTTACTATGAGCGTTGTATGGCGCAAACTACACGAGCGGTGCTCCCGCCGCGGGAGCTCGCGGGAGAAATTCGCCCGTCACATGCAGCGGTTCTCCCGCCGCTGGTAACCGCCACTTCAAACTACACGGGCGGTTTCCCGCGATTGTATAAGGATCGGGCGGTTTCCCGCGGCGGTAGAATCGCTCGATAGCATGACGGGAAACCGCCACCCGTGTAGTTTGATATGAGCCGCCAGCTTTCTCGAGCGGTTTCCCGCGGCGGGAGAACCGCTCGTGTAGTTTAGGCCTAAGTGATTTAGATATTCTCCGCGTATAAGAAATTAAAAATAATAGATATGAGGGTAAATAGTGATGTTGCAAATTAAACAAAAGAAAATAAATCGTTCACCAAACAGTTTTTTTTTAAATATTGTTTGTGTGTGTAACCTATTTATTAGTTCGAGACAAATTAATAAATGCATAAAATTAGCTACATCTCAATACAATTCAAACTTATTTGGGTTTTGCAATGATGTTTTGCAATTGTTTCTAAATGTACTAAATGAACGATATTTTTTGTTCCTAGTTCAAAGATTTAAAAGTTAACAAAAAAACGTTAAATTGCAAGAAAAAAATAATAACAATAAAATAACAAAGTGATTTCAAAACAATTGATTGAAAAACAAACGAAATTGCTTTTAATATTACAAAAATTAATAGTAAGCAGTGGTGACTAAACAACACAATTGAAAAGTGCGGAATGCGCCAAGTCACGGGTCACGCGGATCGCGGATCGCGGATCGCAGTTGTAGTGGATTGTGAGAAATTCCCCACATTCCGCCTTCGCAGAGCCGCGAGGGAATGCCTTCATTACTAACTACTGAATAATCTCGTGCAATCATACATTACGGCAGGCCTTCCCAAACTTATAAAAGTGAAAACTTCTTTAGCACCGTTGTGATTTGAAACTCGATGAAACGAAAAATGGCGACCCAAAAAAGAGACAAACACATACATCTACAGGATTTAGCCCGTGAGAGAATGATATATTAAAATCGGTCCTCTCTTTGTGCGGTGCTTAGTAGCATAACGGTCTCCTCTTTGTGCGGTGCTTTGTAGCCTTCCCACTCTTGTCTACTTTAGTTTTCTGAAGGTTTCACTTCTGCCGCGTGTGAATTGCACACTCTGTTTTTTTAATATTAACTCCACGCAGGAGGCCCAGAGGAAACTAATTCCTCTCAACGCCTGTGTCATCTTTGGGGATGCTGTGTGGAGGATCTTTTTTTTTTAGAAGGAGAGGAAGTTCTGGGAAGGAAAAGGGTATTAGGGGTGGGTAGGAATTTGGGGGCCAATGTATCAAGGAGTTATGGACGTATAAATCCTTCCCGTCCACTGAGATGAAAGGTCATGTTCCAAGAGAGTACGGCTCGAGAAGTCAACGGAACTCCCTCAACCATTCTCTCCTTATCCGGCCTGCCATGCAGATGGTGAATTGAAAATTCAAGCCGCCAAGACCCAAACAAACCGCACCCCACTAATTATTTTTTTACTCTCTCTCTCTCCCCTTCTACAACCCACTTTCCTTAAAAGCTTCCTTCCCCCTCTCCCCTATCCGAAAATAAGTAAGTACCTACCTACTTATTGCACAAGGACTATAAAATGCTTTTTTTTAGAACGTTTTTTTGCGATGGTGAATTGAATTGAAAGTACCCGTGTTTCGAAAGAAATATGGTCAAAGAAGAACCCTTGAATATATTATATCATTAATATTTAAAAAATTGCCATACGAATTTAAAGAAAATTGCTCTATAAAAAAATTCTCACTGATGTTAAAATCATGGCTCTTAGGGAGTAACCTTATGTATTAAGATTATATTTTGCTCTTTCTTACCATGCATTAAATTGCAAGAATGTGATTAACTACTAATGTATTGCTGTTTTTATGGTGCTCAATTTTTCATGATATTTAAAAAATATACATATTTTCCTATTGCACATCACAATGGTAGTAGGTATGTTATATGTGTATGTGTATTTGTGTATGTTGTTGCTATGCTAATGCGTTTATGATTATTTAATTTGTGGTTGTAACTAATCCGTGGAACTAATCTCCTGCTGACAAGCTACTTGCAGTAAGTAGCTTAGCGGGTAATAAATTCCAATTGTATGCAATTTTTATACAATAATAAAAAAATCCATCTAAACCAGATGTTTTTTGTAAACAAAATCTATTAAAGGTGTCAATGTCAACCTGTTATTGTGGTCCTCCACGTCTCTATCTTTAACAAAGGCATGGTGTGGGGGGGACGACGACGACGTCGAGTGCATCCCCTGCTTTGGGAAACACTGTATTAGAAGAATGAAAACCGCGCAAATTTGCCGAGTTCACGACTTTTCTCAAAGTATCTATGAGAAACGTGCATGGCGTGAAATTTGAGACGAATTCTCATTCTCATTAGAATACGATACTCTTTATTGTAAATTGTAAGACATGTAAGAATTAAATTGTAAGATATGTAAATTGTAAGACATGGGAATGGAGAATACATGATATTTTTTAATATAAATAATATCATACTGTTTCTGTGGTTGAGGGATAAGGCTCTTGACTCACAATTCGAAGGTCGCGGGGGATCAAATCCCAGCGTGCGCAAATAAATTTTATTTGATTAATTTGTGTTATTTCACAATTAATTCATTTAAAATAATATATATCTAGTATATTTTCGAAAGTTCCAGAGTGGAATATACTCTCAGCATCGACCTAATGTAAGACCATCATTCAGAATTGAAACTTTGCTTGAAATGGCTTTAGCCGGGTTTGGTGATCAGATCTGAATAGCCAGACTCCCCCACCTTTCTCTTCCCCGTCTCATTCCCCTCCCCACTACCTTTCCCTTAGATATTGGGTATTCCCCACCTTCCTCTTCCCCACTACCTTCAGCCGCACAACATACCCCATTTAGTGATGCTCAACTTTTCTTTTTTCACTGGCACTGGACGGGAGCAGCTGGGACTCTTGTGAGGTAATCACAAAAAAAAGTATGTAAATATTTGGGCATCATGCCTGTCTTATGTACTGAAATATAAAAATTTAAAAAAAAATAAAAATTTGTGTTTCGTTGTGGGACTCTTGTGAGGTAATCACAAAAAAGTATGTAAATATTTGGGCATCATGCCTGTCTTATGTACTGAAATATAAAAATTAAAAAAAAAAAAAAAATTGTGTTTCGTTGAACTATCCATCCTGCGACATCTTACAGCTTTTTCTTTATCTTTTCAAAGTTCGGCCAATTGGTAGATTTCAATTTAATTGTCAATTTTTTTAGTGTATCAATCAAAAACAATTATTATTATTTTTGGTTTCCCAATTTTCACAAAAAGGCGGTACTGATTTAATTTGATTATCTTCTTTTTAGTGATAAGACATTTTTTAAAGTTTATTCTGCACGGTACTGCCATCTGGTGGTGCGACCCCAAAACTCTCAAAATCACCTGAAGGTTTTTAAAGAGAGCGCGAGGTGGCGCTCGCGATCGATGGATCGATTCAAAGCTTCGGGAGTTTTCAGCTAGGGGTTTTTAAACCGAGTTTGCGATAAGAAACAGGATAAAGCAACAAAAATAACAGAGTTCATGGAAGTCTAATTATTTCTTATTTACACTTGTGATTGTGGTAACCGGTAATCTATTTATATTTTATTTCCGACAATTTTTCACGTGCTCGGCACGCATTTTGTTTGTTTACAAGATTAAGTACGTACCTACCTACATAATATAATGTTAATTATGGGTTCTCAACGTAGGCGATAACGCCCCCCTGTGGAGGTTTGATACTTTTGGGGGGGCAGTAGAAAACCCAGATAAAATTAGGGGCATTGAGGTGGCATAGTGGGGGCGTTGAGATGGTACAGTGAGGGCGTGGGCAGGTAAAAAAATGCGGTCTAAAAAAGACAAAAAACTCGCTCATCACGTACTAATAAACTAATGTGAATTATTATTATTAAGAACTGACACTATACCATGAATACAAGAAGGAAGTAAATAGCAACCCGGCACTTAAAATACAAAATAATTACTTCTTCTAATAGTTCAAAATTATTTTGTGGTAACATCTTAAATTCAAATTAATAGATAACTTTGTATTAACCACTTAATTATTTACAAAAACCGACATGTTTCGTCAGCGAAGCTGACTTCTTCAGGGTTTTGACAGAACTAATTTTAATTACAAAATAATTGCTTTTTTAACTTGCATAAAAAAAGGTATAACAAAAAATTTAATACATTTTTAATTAACCCCCCCCCCCCCCCCACTTCCATTAATTGGGGGGCGCTAGACGATATGATACGATTGTACCACCCCAGCCAGGAGCACTCCTGTCCCGGTGAGACCGGTACACCAGGGAGCACTGATTTGTTAGGACTTGGAACACGTGCTCTGAGGATAGGAAGGAGGTTGGGAGTTTAATCGACCGGTATACATGGCAACCTAATAAGCCAATATTGGAATATAGGATGGGCAGGAATAAAGGAATTGATTGAGCATTATATATATAACGTATCAATCTAGCGTATCCCTTATTTTTGCTTTTTAATCAGTCTTTACGAACAGGATGTTTTCCTATTAAATGGAAATTCAGCTACCTAACACCTATTTTTAAAAAAGGTGATAAACACGAGGTGATTAACTATAGACCTGTATGCCTTTTATCAACAATTCCTAAAGTTTTTGAAAAAATTCTTCTTAAAAAAATTATTTTCCGATTAAACCACGTCATTTCTCCTGAACAACATGGTTTCTCTACTGGAAAATCTACCCTTACTAACTTATTAACGTATCAAAACTATATATCTGATTCCATGTCTAGTAATTGTCAAGTTGACTCTATTTATACCGATTTGAGTAAGGCGTTCGATAAAGTTAATCATGAGTTATTGCTGAATAAACTACAAAAACTCGGAATAGGTGGTTCACTATATAAGTGGTTTAACAGTTACTTAATCAACAGATTACTGGCTGTTAAAATTGATGGTACATTTTCGTATAAATTCACTGCTACGAGTGGTGTTCCTCAGGGGTCACATTTAGGTCCAATCCTGTTTTTATTATTTGTTAATGATGTGTTATATATTTTCAATGATGTTCAAGTATTAATGTTTGCAGACGACCTGAAACTATTTAAAGCAATCAGAAACATTAATGATTGCCATATATTGTCAAATAACTTGTTAAGATTTATTATATGGTGTCACGATAACCGCTTGCAACTTAACATAAGCAAATGTCAAATTATGAGGTTTTATCGAATAAAGAATCCAATATTTTTCGAATATTCCATTAACAATATGTCGTTAGTATCTGTCTCGGAAATCAATGACTTAGGAATTTGGTTTGACACGAAACTCAACTTTATCAAGCATATAGAAATAATAACCAATAAAGCTTTGAAAATGTTGGGATTTATTTTAAGGATATCTAGTGATTTCAACAATGTCAATACTGTAAAAACATTATATATGTCACTCGTAAGGAGTCATTTAGAATACAATTCCACGGTTTGGTCCCCAAATTACGAGGTTCATTTACATGCGATTGAAAGAATCCAAAATAAATTTTTAAGATATGTGAATTTTAAAATGGGCATTCCTAGTGAATGCCTAAATTACGATAACGTACTTTGTTCATTAAATTTAATAAAATTATCCGATCGTAGAATCATTTCCGATTTAACCTGTTTGTATAAAATCATAAATTCAATGTTTGATACCCCTGATTTATTATATGTAATTTCTTTTCATTCTCCAGGCAGGTCAGTCACAAGACAGTACCTACCATATTATTGTAGCAATTCTAAGTCAACAAGTCAATATTATACTCCTATGCGAAGGATTCAACAGCTTGGAAACAAATACTCCGATGTTGTTGATATATTTAGTACATCAATTTTATTATATAAGCATACCTTATTGAAGTTTTTTTCATCAAATAGGGGAATATTTAGCTAAAGCTATTAAAATTGACTAACACATTGACAGTATTTTGTTGGCTGAAAGAAAAAAACTATTTCGGATTTTTTGTATTTTGTACCTACATCCTGTTTGGTTCAAATTCAATACCTAATATTTTTACTTTGTATTTATTTTTGTGCAAGTGTTTTAAACAGTAGTTTCCTGCACTATTTACAAGTATAATTTCGTTAATATTGTTATATATATATATATATATATGTATGTAAAAGCCTAAATAGGCGTAAATAAATAAATAAATAAATATATATATATATATATATATATTTTTTTTTAAGATATCTTCCTTCTTCTTGCCTCTTCTCGGCTCTTCTTGGACCTTCTTGTCTATTTCTGGCTGCTTTACCTCTTCCTGGGTCTTGTCGTTTGTCTCTTCTTGCTTCTTCATGGATCTTCAAGTCTCTTCTTGGATCTTCTTGTCTGTTTCTGGCTGCTGCTTTACCTCTTCCTGGATCTTGACTCTTGCCTCTTCTTGCTTCTTCTTGGATCTTTGAGTCTCTTCTTGGCTCTTCTTGTATCTTCTTGGGTCTTCTCGACTCTTCTTGCCTCTTCTCACATTTTCTTGTTTCTTCTTGTCCGTTTTTGGAATCTTCTAGTCTCTTCTCGGCTCTCCTTGCCTCTAATGGTCTTCTTCTTGTCTCTTCTTGCCTCTTCTTGTCTCTTCTCGTCTCTTCTTGTCTCTTCTGACCTCTGCCTGTCTTATCTTGTCTCTACTTATCTCTTCTTGACTCTTCTCGTCTTTTCTTGCTACTTGTTGGATGTTCTTGTCTCTTCTTGGCTCTTTTTGGCTCTTCTTGGATCTTCTCGTCTCTTTTCTCTTGTCTCTTGGATATTCTCGGCACTACTTGCTATTTCTTGTCGCTTTTCGTCTAATATTCGCTTCTCCTTAGGTTTTCTTCACTCATCTTTGGTTTTACTGCACCTTCTTTCAAATGTTCACCTATTGCTGACTCTTCTCGGTTTTGCCTGCATTTTCTTGTATCTTAATGATTCTCCGTGTTTCTTCTACTCTGTTCTTGCCTCTTCTTGCTTCTTTTAGCCTCTTCCTGATTTTTCTTACTCTTTATGTCTATTTTTGCTGCGTCTTAGCTCTTCTTGAACTTTCTTGGGTCTTCTTGTTTCTTCTTGCATCTTGTCATTTTCTTGAATACTCGAACCAGATAATCCAAAAGTGAATAGATGACACTCCCCCGAAGTGTAATAAATGACTGAATTAATTAATGATAACAGGTGTACTTGAGAAGAACATCTATCAGATTTTTGACCGAAACAAAAAACCTGTAAAAACCTAAAACCATAAACCTAAAAACCGAAAACCCAAAAACAAAAACATGTTGACAAAAAAGAAAAAAAAAGGTTTTGTGTGCACATCCCAGCATCGCCCTGGTGCATTGCCCAAATCGTTGACCGAAATGGCCCCAGCCGCGTCCGGCGACCAGATCTCCTCCCTCCCACCTCCCACCCCCAGCCCCACAATATACCACACACCAGACATCGGCCTCAGACGGGAGCAGCTAGGTCCCCTGTGCGGCATACCCACAAAAAATAAAATAAAGGAGAGTTCCAGAGGTGTCAATGTCTCTCCCTGATTTCTCCGTCTGTAGATCCTTGATTGAGTCTCGCTAATAGGTATTGTATTCATTTAATAAAAAAATTTTAAAAAAAGAATTTGTCAGCCCAAATCAATAACTGCTTCAAGTATATTCTTTACGCATTTAACTGCGACGTAGGTACATTCACGAAATAATCTTGAAAGAATTAAAAAATAATGAACTTGTGACGTCTCCTTTTTAAATAATCAAAATCCAATAAATATGAAAGCAATAAATTTGTTTGACAAAAAATGGGGTTATTGAAAAATAAATACATCTTATCTTGAGCTTCAAGTGGCATCTGGCGTTACACTGCTCAAATTTTGTTTAGACTGTCACTAATCACTTCACACCATAATTGTCGTTGTCCCTCGCTTCATTCTAAATACACTAATGCTTTAGGCACAGAACATTTTTGAATAATTCAAACAAAGGGATTGGATAGTTTTTTACAACACAAACTTTCAATCGAACGTAACTTCTTTTATAAGATAGATAAATTTATTTCGCGAAATGTGGAAAATTATTTAGATTGTTATGCGTGTATATGACAAAATTCGGATTTTAACTTTAACAGAACAGAAGTTATTTGAAAAGGGAGTCGGGAGCAAACCAGACGCGTCCTCTTCCAAGCACGCACCTCTATAAACCCTAATTGGGGGGTGCTGGACAACAAAATATTCTCGAATTTGACGATGGTCAAAATAAGGTTGAGAACCCATGATGTTAACAAATATCTTTTGGTTTGTCACTGTTCAAAGTAAATTTAATATTTTTCATTTAAAAAGAAAGACAAACATTCCCGGGTTACGAATAACCTGACAATATTTGAAAATCTCCTACTACCATCACAGAAAGCGGAAAATGTTGCTTGAGTCGAGTTGGGGACAGCCAGCTGAAGAATAGAAAACGGGACGCCTGGGTGACCCAAATGCGATGACAACTCAGCCACCGACCGGACATGGTTGTAAAAAAAGGTAAAAGCCACGATAGTTAATATTATGGGAAGAAGATAGGTACCTAGCTACTTAATTGTGCATATGCGCAGGGCCGGCCCTGAGCCAAACTTCGACTGGCGCTAGTAAAAACCTTAAGGGCGATGTTATTAGATTAGGTGTTATCAGTAGCTCCTTGATCCTGGGCGCCCTAGCAAGTAGACGAACGACGCCCGGATCGGACTACTCCAATGGCATCTGCACAGGGCCGGCCCTGAATTGCGAGATCTAGGCGGTAATTTTAATTATGTTTTTGATCATCAAATCGACAATCAGCGCCCCTCAAAATTTTTGAAAATTATCTGTTACACGTAGGTTCTCGGTCCGTTTTAGCTTTTTATCAAATTGTGATCAGCTGTCAAGCACAAGGTTCATGTTGTTGTCAGCTGATCACGAGCGTCACACAGATGGAGCAAAACTGTTTTTGTACGCAGTTATTGGAATGTATAACGATGGAAATTTAAATGAATAACTCCCATTCAGTGAAAATACTTGCTTGTTCAAATGTATCGGAGCCTAATCAATGGCAGATTATTTGTTGGTATGCGACGAATGATTTGCTTCAGTATAAACACACATTCTTTGGTATGTTCCCCAGCCCTTTTCCAATCAATAAACGATTTGTGTAAACACATAACTCTGAATTCACGATGCATACCAGCTACATTGGCGGTACGAACACACAACACACGAAGACAGCTCCATCAAGCACTGATTAGTGTTACGTTTATTTAATTGACTTTAATTAGTCGGCAAACATATTTCGCATAGCTGTGTTATGATACGCATAGCGTGACTAGTGTGAATAGTGGCCAGTGGCCGGTGCCAGATGGGCGACGGCGATGGCTGGTTGGTTGGAGTCTCAGAGTATTGTTACTCTGAGGTTGGAGTTGACTTGAGTTGGAGTGTAGACTGGAGAGCCCCTCCGCCCTACAGCTCATATTAATGAACGAATCGAAGGCACAAACCATGTACCACGTTTAACGGGTGACTGATATTCGTAGCAACTGACCGTAGCCGACTTCAGTCAGGGATGCCCGTGAATATACCTGCATGCTAAATGTACTAACTGCATGATTCACCGCCTTTCAGATTAAGATATTTCGAATATGCCTTTGATTAGTAGATGTAATATACATATTATGTAGATAAATCTAGTTTTTTTACAAGGCGAGTAGGGATCAAATGCCATTTAAAGGTTCTGCACTGCGCAATGAAAAGAGCATTATAAAACAAATATTTATTTATTATTTTATAAAACATTACAAAATAATTTAAAAGAAACATTGGAAATTCCTTATAAAACTTAATTTACATTTCCCTAGATCTAGGGAAATTATTAATTATCACAAAATAATTATTATTTAGGGAAATTATTTGGGTGACCGGTATGTATAAATACACCACTGGCGATTGATGACGTCAGCATTACAACATTTAAATGTACCCAAAAAGAGGATGTAGCGCTTGGCATTTTGTCCGACGCACTTGGCATTTTGTCCGACGCACGGATATTTTACGAATACTTTCTCCCTCATACGCATAGCGCCGTTTCGCTCAGCGACTATCGCCTCGCTACCCGGCCGAAAGGTCACCCCATTGACCCAAGCTACCCCCATCCTATATGTTGTGAACCCTATGAAAGTTGAATAAACTTGACATTGTGAAAAACGACTAGGTATTTACTTATACTAATACCCGCCACACGGGTGTTTTAATGTGATGGTGTTTTATTCACTTTCAAATGACGATTTATAAATTCTACGTATAAAAATATATAATAATGGTTAAATATCAGCGTTGTTGATCTAAATTATTTTTTTAAGTCATAACATTTTTCACTGCAGTTCCTTGTTATCATTATTTTATTAAAAAAAATATAACCAGTTACTTATCAGTAAGGCAATTACTGTAGCAACAAAAATTTGAATAAAAAGTAAAACTATCAACAAGTAAAGTCATTTATTTATTTCAATTTATTTATTTATTTTTATCTATTTTATTTTATGGAAATCCACGATACCAAAACAGAGTGTGCAATTCACACGCGGTAGAAGTGAAACCTTCAGAAAACTAAAGAAGGCAAGAGTGGGGAGGCTACGAAGCACCGCACAAAGAGGAGACCGATTATACTATCTCATTCCCTCGCAGGATAAATCCTATAGATAGATGTATGTGTTTGTCTTTCTTTTGTGTCGCTATTTTTCGTTCCATCGAGTTTTAAATTAAAAGGGTGCTAAAGAAGTTTTTACTTTAATAAGGTTGGGTATAAATGTGCAATTCACTTAAATGAGAACCAATTACAGATTTCTTCATTATACGAGTAATAATACATTATACTTAAAAAGTGTTTCTAAAAAAGTGGAAACCACTGACTGGAGCGATTTTGGTCGAAAAATGGACCACTTTTCTTTTTCTGCGATTGATAGCGCGGTCCAAAAATGGACCACATTTTCCTACCATTCGTAAAACATTTATTGTAATTATTTAAAACATTTCCTTGGCCAGCCATTTATTTTAAAAATAAGCCATTGAAATGCTTTATCTATCATGATCATAAATGTCGCACTTCGTAGACTATTTTAGAACGATTTTAAAAATAAATTTAAAAAATATTTTTCCCGCCAAATTTTTAATCTGCTGTTTACGGATAAAATTAATACATCTTTCCATAGACGTGCACCTTTCATCATCAAGTATACCATAGACAACATACAAAAAATCGAAAATATTCTATGTTGACTCGAATGAGTATCCCTCACGGTAGTTAGCGAAAAATTAAAAAAATGACCTTCTGGGAAATCTCGAGCAATCGAGGCAAATTTATTTATTTCGCGTGATCGCTCCAGCGGATAGAACGCTTTAAAAAATGGAAATGATGCTTAACAACCCTTAAAAATTGGCATTTACAGATTTCGCTGACCGTGAAAGGATTGATGAGAGAATTAAAAAAGTACTTCTTTTATTTCACAGTTACAATTCCCTGAAGAAAGAACATTATATTAGTTAAATTAGCTAGCTAAACTCAGACAAAGTGGTGTGTGTGCCTTGTGGGTACAAAAATATACTCTAAATTGAAATATTTATTGAAAACGCTTCTACATTACAAAATTGACGATTCGAAGGTTTATCCCGCCACATGATCATCGAGTATGCAACCCTGCACCCTGCATCGGCCGGTGTACTGTGTACTGGAGTAGCAAGGGCGCCGGTTCGGAACGCCGCGGCGCCGACGCGTGACGTCATTACCCGCACCGCTGGCCGCCGCGGATTAGCCACCGGCGCGGCGCGGCGGTGATGTACCGATGTACGATGACTGCTGACTGCTGCATGGGGCTAGCGTCTAACAACCTCACAGATACACTGCTGCTTATTAGCAATAATGCTTACTGCCAACTGCTAATATCACGTATCAGACTACTATCGTAATCAATGGTAATGGCAATTTATTTATAATTTCTCACCATACATGTGTTCTTATTTTTTTTTACATACAAAAATATTAACCTCACTAGGACTAGCAGCCTGTATTGAGGTTAAATTCATAAATGTGAGTGATGCATTTACACACAAATCACCAAAATACAAAAAAATCACTAAAATACAAAACACTACATCCAAAACACTAAAATATTATATGCGGAAAGTAAAAAATAACAATATTATATTGGTGACCAAATGGGTAATTTGTAACAATATAGAACATAAAACAAATCCTTAATTACTATACCCACCAAGAAACAAAGGTAGTTCAAAACAACTAGGGTGACACTCCGACTTTGACAAATGGAACTCAAATAAAATCTAGTTATTTAAAAAAATATATACCTTTTTATTTAAAAAACAAATATTATTAAAAAAATCTTATTATTTTAAGATATAATTTTTTTTTGTTATTTAAAAAAAGGCCAAGGATGAAAAGATAATATGCCAATCCTCTGACAACACAAAAATCTTAACATTTTTTTAAATTTAGCTAATGAATTGGAAGACTTTATGTAATCTGGCAGAATATTTAACAGAATGAGAATATTAGAGCAATGAGAATATTAGAGCAATGGTCGTAAAGGGTGTATAATTTTTTTCTTGTCTCAGGATGGTCGACAGGAACCTCGGTTAGGCTCGGACTGATCGAGTTAAACCAAAAACTTAATATTTCATTGATTTATTTGTTTTTTTATTGTTCATCCCATTTCCTCTTTTACTTTTGGCAGTTCGAATTTAAATAAAATAACTTCCTCAAAGATATTATTGACATCCATTAAAATTAAAATATACACCTGGGAAATATTTCATAAAACACTTTTTGTAGATTTAAGAAGAAGCCCTTATCAGAATTATTTATATTAGGTAAATTTTCGTTATTTGTTTTTGGGGTGTTATGCCGTGTTGCGCTACCTCCTTCTTTAGCCAACGTTTCGGACATCGTTGCAGTGTCCATCATCAGGGCAGATCCGGCAGATCCGGTACACATCTACCGGATCTGCCGGATCTGCCCTGATGATGGACACTGCAACGATGTCCGAAACGTTGGCTAAAGAAGGAGGTAGCGCAACACGGCATAACACCCCAAAAACAAATAACGAAAATGCTTTTGGCCGTGAAAATCTTAAAACTTATTAGGTAAATTGTTGTGTATTTTTGTATTATGGTCCTAAATTTATTTTATTGGTAAATGACATAGATATTCTTATCACTGTCATATATGATTTTATAAAGACTTTGTATAACCCAAATGAATAAAATAATGAGGCAGTGGCATCCCCAATTGGGGTACGTTGTGAGACTGAAGGCAGTGGGGAAGGGTAAGAGGTGGGAAAGATCTGGTCATCAAACACGCCTAAAGCCATTTCAGGCCAAGATTCAATTCTGAATAGTAGTCTTACACCAGGTCGATATTGGGAGTACCTTCCACTCTGGAACTTGTCGCCAATATACTATGCATTATTTTTAATGCATATATTGTGAAATAACAAAAATTAATCAAATAAAATTTATTTGTGCACACCGGGACTTCTATTCGCAACCTCTATTTTGCTAGTTAAGAGTCTTACTCTCGACCACGAAAGCCGTCGGAGGTCTGTAATTACTACACATTTAAAAGTTCATTGTCCGTTTATCAAAAGAATCCAAATAATGAATGGCACTGAACCCCTTTAATATCCCCTAGAAGACGGATAGTATTTTTTAAATATCTGAAAACCAAATCTAACATTGAAAATTATATTTGAAATAATTGACAGGCTTTTACAATATCAACTTTTTTGCTTTTGAATTTTCACGAACAGTAATAAAATGCGTTAAAAACTTCTAAAACCAAGCTCTACACCCACACATTGCAGTGCATTTGTAGGTGTAGTCACGATTTCTTTGCACTGCTATTGTAGTTGGTCGTATCCTAGGGGTTTTGCTAACAAAGAAAACATCAGAATCGGACGGTTTCCTTGAAAATAAATATAATTTAATTCAATTTTAAGTTACAACCATATTTTGTATTATATCCAATATTAATTAACACTTTTGTGTAATCAGTTTTCGTTTTCGAATAATTAAAATAAAAGATACAATTCAGGAATGATTTAGAAAAGTAAATACATTTGGATGAAAACAAGAAGGTCACACGGTAGTAAGATTTTTTTTTTTTTTAATAATCTGCCCTGATGATGGATACTGCAACGCTGTCCGAAACGTTGACTAAAGAAGGAGGTAGCGCAACACGGCATAACACCCCAAAAATAAATAACGAAAATGTGATTGCTTGTTTTCATGCTTTGATTGACTTGCGTTAGAAATACAATAATTTGAATTAGTTGTCAGTTTGTTTTCAGTGAAAAGGAACTCTTCCAATTTAAAATTTCATCGGTGGCTCGTTTACGATTAATTATTGCAATTAAACTGATTTTCACAGAAGCGCGCATAAAATAAATAATAACTATGAATATCGTTTAAGTTAATCGAGCAGAATTAAAACTGGAAAGAGACGCACATTCCAAAGTACGTTAATACGATTATGCAGAATCCGACAGAGAAAACAACAATAAAATAGCAATAGAAAGTTCACTGATAGTGGGAGCAATCCAGGGGAATAAAATGAAATTTCTTCAAGTCAGTACGCGTGCAGTGTGCAGTGTTCTAAACCAGTGCTCCGCAACCTTTTAACACCCACGACACACCAAAATTCTTCCAAGAATTCCGCGGCACACCAAAAACTAAAATATATAGGTATTAAATCGATACACAAATTTTAGAATATTTTTTTTGTTTTTTATTTGAAAAGTATACATATATATAACTGTAACATATTTATTTTTAAAATAAAATAATAATAAATTAATGCAATACTCGCTTGTTTCAATGAACACAAACGTTTAATATTCGCCTCGATTTTTGACAGCACCACCCGAAGTTCTTGGTCAAGACCTTTTAAGCATGACCGCTATCATTTTTAATTAATACAAGCGTTGAAAAACTGTGCTCACATAAATATGTCGTCGAAAATAGAAGTAGTGTTAAGATTGCTTTGTCGGAAATGCGAGGATATTCTTTTTTAGCGCAAATCCAGAAAACATCTAATGGAACTTCAGAGAAGTGAAGTTTTAAAGTCATGTCATTATTTAAATCTGTATATTCCTCTCGAATTTGCAGAGGCAGTGCTTCCGTACAATTTATTGCATTGGTTGCAAAAGGATTTCGAATCCAATCGTATTGTTCCCTATTAATGGAATAAAAATACTGATCAAATTTCTGCTGAAGCATAGGTAATTAAATGTTATTGGGCCAGATCCACAATTAATTGTTTGTTTTCAATTGTACTATGATTGGTCCTTTGGTACATTTCCAAACATCCTTTTTGCAACTCTTTCTGCTTGAGTTCGAGTTTTTTTTTCAACCCTTGTAATTTGTCGGAGATCGTCAATATATAGTCATACTTCTCGATGTATGCAGCAGTGTGTAAATTGTAACGTCGGATATTTTGTTTTACACAAGAGACAAAACCCCTTTACTCCCTGTTATTGCCGCAGCGCCATCCATGCAAACAGCAATGCAATTGCTCCATTGAATATTTTACATAACAATTGGCACCAGGCACTGGAGGAACATTGAAAAATTATTTGGTTATAATAATTATTCTATACTACGTTTTGAAAAATATACAATATTATCAAAAATAATTTGTCATTGTATATTAAATACATAATAAAATATTATAAAAAGTCAAATACATTGAATTTGACCGCGGCACACCTGTATCCGGCTCACGGCACACCGGTTGCGGAGCACTGTTCTAAACAATGGAGAACTAAGTTGTAAACAGAAACAAGCAAAATCACTTGTGCTTACAAGTTGCGGATTGAGTCTAACATGCTCGCTGTTCAAGTATGCGTTGAAAGGTATTTGGTTCAATGTCCTACTCACACATAAAAAATTAAAGAATTTTAGAACGTGTCGTAAGTATGCAATTAAACTCTCATTACGGGATTGTGTCACTCAAGCCGTGAAACGGGTGCCACCAGTGATAATAGGTAATATTAATGATGCAACCATTATTATTTTGGTGACGCTATTATGCGTTAAGAACAAAAAATCCAACGATTACGATAAAACTTATAACACAATTTCAGAGCGAATCTAAATAAATGCAATAAATACCGAACATATTGTGATTCCAAACGTTGAGTATTCTTTTGTGAGCAAGTTTTTCCGAACCGAGAAATGACAAATTGGCAATTATTTAATTTATCAATGTTCACGACGAAAGTAAAGCAATATCAATTTTGCGAGAGCCTTTAATAAAATTCTCAGCCCCCTCTCAATACGTAGACCATTACGCTTTTCCAACTCGTGAAATATGTTCAAACAAAAAATACCTACATACGAGAACACTTTGGGAGGCGGGTATGGGTACCACCACCCCGGGAACCATTTATTGGATGCCAACACCTCTGCCATAGGTGACCCTAAGTGGTTCGCTACATTTGGTGACTTAGCAGGTGTGCCCGGGTTCGTGGGGTGATATTTGTCCGAGTCTTGGCGGCGGATATGTCTGCCCACCAGCTGCTTGGCAGGCCAGATCGGGAAAGGGAGACCCTATGACTTTTCAAGCTGAACTCTTTTGGAATATTGCCTTGCACCGCAGTGGGAGGGATGGAATCATACGTCCGTCACTCTTGAACCCAATGACCCCAGATTCTTACCAACCCCTCATACCTTATCCTTCCGAGAATTTCTTCACCTTCCTTTCTTTTAAAATACCCTCCACACAGTATTACCAAAGATGACATAGGCCCCGAGAGAAAATATTTTCCCCAGGGCCTCCCTTGTGAAGATATTGTACGATACGATACGATTGTACCACCACAGCTAGGAGCATTCCTGTCCGGGTGAGACCATTACACCAGGGGCACTGATTTGTTAGGGTTAGGAACACGTACTCTGAGGTTGGAGTTTAATCGACCGGTATATATGGCAACCTAATAAGATATTGATACCTAATTTATAATAATACCTAATAAGATAATGATATTGGAATTTAGGAATGGCATATATATATATATATCGCTCAATCCATACCTTTTTTCCTATATATATACTTATATATATATATATATCGCTCAATCCAATTCTTTCTTTCCTTTTCTTTATGATATTCATTTTTCCATATTTCTTTTTTTCCCCTTTCTTTATGATATTCTTCTTCTTGCCTCTTCTCGTGTGATTCTCTTTGTTCCTTTCTTTCAAAGAAAAAAATCTGGAAAAATTCTTGTAAAGGGTATTACAGGACATACCTGACTTACTTTAAGGGCTCCAGTAAGAGTAACCAGTCATGAAAAGCAATTTTTTTATCATTGAAATATTAAAAAGAAAACCTTAAATTAATGCCACCGAAATCAAAAATGCCAATTACATATTTATTCCAAATAGGCTGAGGATTAGCTGGTTACATTTACCTGATATGTTCTGTTATAATGTTTAAATTTTCTGCGCTTGAAGTAAGAAACTACATTATTAAAAAGACAATGCAAACATCGCTAGCGGTCGGGTTAACGGGTCGCGAAAACAGGTTCCACCTTGGTGACTGGGAATGCATTGTGAGTTAGAGGTTTATTAATGAAATCACGATCAAAGACTATAGATAATTACTGTAGAGGCCTTTTTGAAGTGAAACCTCTTTAGCCCCGTTAGTGATTTGAAATACGGATGAAACGGAAATGCGTCACTGAAAATTATCATTTGACGGGCCGTCGGTTCTAATATAATGTGGTAAATTCGCTCCTCGGCGCGAGCCTTCCATGGCGCAGTGGGTAAGACGCTTGTCAGCGGAAAGAGAGAGACATACAGCGAACGGAGGTTCAAATCCTAGTTTTTTCGTCACTTTTAATAACTTTATATCACTTTCAAAAAGCTTTAAATTGCGACTGTTTGTGATGGAGCTTTCAAATCGATAAAAGCAGGATAAGAAAGCGAAGAAAGAAAGAAAGAAAAGTTAAGAAAGCGAAATATTATGTTTCTTTTAACTTAATAATAAAAAAAATAAATAAATAAAAAGGATTTGAGTTTTGAAACATTTAAGCCAAAGTCGCTAATACTATTTACATAAAAACATATTAATGTGGGTATGACATAAAAACAGTAGGTACTTACATAAAAATATATTCATGTGGGATTAGGTACCTAACAAATTATTTATTTATATTTCAAGTTCACTCAAATCATTATGTTTTCTAATATACAACTCAAACGAGCATAAACTAATATTTAATGATTACAAACTTTCTTTTTTCAATTTATACGTAAACGATTTTTTAAACAAATTTACGGAATGTCATTATTAAATATGTATGACCCGGTATCTGCGTTAAGTGATTATTGCATTTTTTTATGTAGGCAACCTCATTCATTTGCAATTTTCTCATCCCGATTCAGTTTATTACAATATTTATTTTTTCTTTTTTAATATTTTGACTTTTACTTATTTTTAATATAGCTGTGCCAATTTTTATAGCAGTATATGTGTTCATTCAGTCTGAAGTCAAATATGAATCGACTACATTGATTTGGGGTGGCATATAGGTTCATGTAATAGAGAACTCCAGTCCAATTTTTTAAATTTTTTTAATGAATAATGACGTTCTAACTTAAATAACAGCATTTTTATTTTTAGAGTTAAGAGTTAGTTTTAACAGTTAAAATAATTGTCAAAGTTTTAATTTTTCAAGATCCCCCGAAAACCACCGTATGTATGGTGAATCGTGTGATGTCATCACTCCTGAAAAATTAGTATAGGATCGGGCAATCAACTGATCAACTGCCGCCATTTTGAATTCCGTATTCTTCCTGGAAGTAGCATTATTATTTTTTTTGAGCAGTAGTTTTTGAATATTTTCAATAATAGAGATAAACTAATAAGAGATACCTTTATTTTTAAAACATTATTTAGGCCTAAATAATGTTTCAATAAACAAAACAACTAAATCTCTATAAACAGTATATAAATAAACGAATAAATTAATACGATGGCTTGTGTCATATCATACATTTCCATACAATGACTTTACGGTGACGTCACGACACGTCGAACAGTGACGTCACCAATAAAATTTGTTTTTACGACCCGATGAAAAATGGACTTTTTAATAATTTTTTAAAAACTCTGCATTTAATATTATTAAGTAAAACTTATATATTCAGAATCAGCGTTTATTGGTCTATATGAACATATTTTTTTAAAGCCATAATATTTTTCACCGGAGTTCCTTATTGGTCCTAAGAAGGGGAAGTCTCCATTTAGAGTAGAGAGGTGGCAGGTTTGATTCTCACGGAAAACAAAAAGTACAGGATGTTAAGGGACCTACTTGACTTACTTTAACCAATGACTCCTGACTCAAGACTTACCATACAACTTTGATGAAGTGTAGTAAAGAAGAGAGATAAAATCACATCAAGCAAGGAGTATTGAGTGTGTGGTACTTACCTGAAAACAAAGAAAACATATCGTTAGATAAATTAAATTAAACATCCTAACACAAAAACGCATTGATTAATGATTATTTAGGTTTCCAAACGAAACTCGAAAAAATGAACATTCTTATTTTTGTGTAATCAATATCCAAAATTCAAACCACTTTAAAATAAACAGGCAAAAGAAAAGAAAGAGACATCTAGCGACTTTCTTGTTTCATTTCTACCACTTGTGAGTTGCACTCACTTTTTTTAAACTTTAACCTGTTAAACGTGGGATGACATTTCAAAAACCGAGCGAAAATTATCTTGACCAGGGTACCTAGCATGGTCGATCGATATAGGTTTTATCGAAAATATCGGTAACTTGTCATCGCTCCCGAGCACGACTGCAGACCGCTAACTAACAAATAAAAGTTCACAACGACTAAGGGTTCCTAATTTATTTGACCTGAACTGTTATTTGTTCGTTAGCCGTCTGCAGTCGTGCTCGGAAGCGATGACAAGTTACCGACATTTTCGATAAAACCTTATGTCGATCGACCATGCTAGGTACCCAGTTCTCTTCGAATATCGTTATAAACACAAAGCAATTGTTTGCGATTGTTTTCTGTTAACCAGAAAATATATCTTATTATTCATGTTTGTTATATGATAATGTCGTATTTACGATACGATATGATACGATTGTACCACCCCAGCCAGGAGCACTCCTGTCTCGGTGAGACCGGTACACCAGGGGGCAATGATTTGTTAGGACTAGGAACACGTGCTCTGAGGATGGAAAGGAGGTTGGAATTTAATCGACCGGTATACATAGCAACCTAATAAGCCAAAATTAGAATTAGGATGGGCAGGAATAAAGGAATGGATTGACCGTTATATTTTTATATATCTTCATTCTTCTTGCTTCTTCTCGGCTCTTCTTGGATCTTCTTGTAAGAATTTTTTCCAGAATAGCTAACTAACTGAAAAAAAGAATAAACAAAACTCCCATTTTGGAAATAATTGTCAAAAAATATGTTCGCACAAATATAAACTGATTTTATTATTTCTAAACACAATTCAAAGGAGTTTTCAAAGAAATAATGACCTTTATACTCTTTTGAAAACTTAAAATAACGATATTTTCGCTATTGACAGCTGCCAAAAGCCTCCCGCAAATTTCATCCTTACTAATATATATTATAAATGCGAAAGTGCGTGAGTATGTTTGTTACGCTTTCACGCCTAAAACGATTTTAAAAATTCTGTTACCAATAGAAAACTACATTATCAGCGAGAAACGTAGGCTGTATATAATGGTAAGCTCTGGCGTTATGAAATTTGTATAAATGAAAATATGTGTATGAGGTGAAAGGGAACGGGGACACACGGGAAAGGACATGCAGATTTCTTTGAATGGCAGTGCAACGCATTAGAAAATAGTAGTAGAAAAAAGCTAGTAGAAAATAATTCAGTGTAGCTACAATAATCAAATAGTACCTAGGTCCTATAATGATATTGGCGCAAGCGTTGACCTTGTCCTTCATACACTTTCTTTATACATAAGGGTTAAATTCGCATTAAAAAGGCAAAGATTTATAACTTTAAAAATTAACTAACAAAAAAATCAAAAGAAAGACCAGTCACAGGTAAGAGGTTAATCCTTATAAAAGGTAATACATATATTAAAAAAAACCGCACACAGATAATTTCATATATAGGACATAATTTCTCTCAGGGTTTACGCCATCTTTCCGGATGCTGAATGGAGAGAGCTAACAGATGTTTTAGTAGTAAGTATTTTATGAAACGAAATAACATGCAAGAACGAAATGAAAAGTTGAAAATTACGGCAAAAATAATAAACAGGTGCAAATTAATAGTATAATTTTTAAATCACAATATAAATTATCTTTAAAAAACAAAGGATAATGAAGAAAAATGTTGTGGAGTCAGCGGGTCATTGATAAATGTACATAAAATATGATATAAATTAGCGTACGTGGTAGAAAACATGCAAAAAATCCATATGGAAATTTCGAAATTTTGCATAGAAAAATATAAATAGATAGAGCAGTAGAACTTACACGATCCTTCAGTCTACACATTCCGAGGATTGTATTATCTAGATTTAAATATTGCTTCAGGATTCAGGATGCGCAACTGATAAGGCCACCACAAAATATTTCAACACGTGCCTAGCCTACATCCGTTAATTTAAACCAAGTGATTCCCGAACATTTTTGTATATTTCCGCTCTTTGGCTCTCAAAATTTCATTTTCGGTGCCCAAGTCTGTTTATTTATTGTTTGAAACATTTACAGAGTGTTAACAATCATAGCATTAATGAAATTGCGACTGGGACGAGGATAGATATCAACACTCCAATTTAAAAGGTGGAGATGCTACTAGTGAAATAAAGAGATAATATTTTTTTTAAATGTGTGCAGTTTACACGCGGTAGAAGTGAAACCTTCAGAAAACGAAAGTAGATAAGAGTAGGGAGGCTACGAAGCACCGCACAAAGAGGAGACTAATTAGCATATCTCTTTCTCTCGCAGGCTAAATCCTATAGAGTATGTTTTTTAGTATCGTTTTTATCGAGTTTCAAATCAAAATGGTGCTAAAGAAGTTTTCACTTCAAAAATGAAATATAATAAGAATACAGTACCTACAGAGAAAGAAATAAAGAAAAGGCATAATAATAAAGCAATTACATAGTTTTTACTTCAAATACTTCTATTTTCCATGCCATTGTAGCTTATAGCTAATAAAATTAGCACGTCATGTATTTAGAATGGTTCAATTAGTGTGATTTTAAATAGAAGTAGTAAGAACTTAGTTTCTAGTTTTAAATCACGAAGGAGAGGAGGGCTTTTCAAAACATGACACTCGTATAAATTTGAATCTGCCAGAAATCTATCCTGGAATTCCATGGTTTAACAGATTTTTTAATCTAACCGCTATTACAGAGATAATCGTAGTGTTTTTATCCACCGTTCAGATATTATACGCTATTAGTCAATTGAAAACACTTCGAATCGCTTCCAAGATTCCCTGCTGTCCCATTCACGTAAAGCCCACTTCAACAATCACTGCTTTAAAGATAAACAGATAGATTCAGAAGCAGAATGTATGCTCTATAGGTCGTTCGTAGTTCAAAAGAGGTTATAAAAATGATCGTGATTAGATCACTGAGAGTGGTGGCAAAATCCCAAAGGAGAAAACTGATGGTCTCCTTGGTCGAGGGATAAGGCTCTAAAGTTCATATCTCGACGTGCACAAGTAATTTTATTTGAATAATTTTCGTTATTTCACAATGAATTAATTAAAAATAATACATAACATACTTGCAGCACGTTCCAGCTACTCCCAGTATCGCCTTGGTATATGACCACCATTTAGAATTGAAAAGTTGCTTGAAACAGCATAAGACGCGTTTGGTGACCAAACCTGAATACCCAGATACTTCTCACCTTCCTCTTTCCTGTCATCTTCCCCTGCCCAGAAACTTGAACCTCACAATTATTGAGGATGCCACAGTCTCACTGGCTCCAGACTGTTGGGAGTAGTTGAGACTCTTGTGTGGTAATCACATCAAAAAAGAAGAAACAAAAATCCTAGATTATTCAGACGACCCCGTAGCTTATGAGTCTAAGCATTTGATTTTGGAAAGGAAGGTTGTAATCTCAATTCTCAAAATCTAACAAAATTATTTGTCAGCAGTCTTCAAGGAACTTGAAAAGAAACAAGTTTCATCCTGGCGGTTAGCTTTAGATAAAGGCCTGGTTCAAAAACGTCTTCCTGTTTGTCTTCTTCTTCTCCTTTTAAGTCATGTGACCTGTATGCCTATTCCCCAAACAAAAAACCCAGCGTCAGATGGCCAGCAAGCAAGCGTATTTCCAACTGAGAGTGGAGAATATAATTACTCATTTATCTGCCTCACAAGAGTCGCAAAGGGACACCTAAAATAATCGCGCTTTGTGTGTCCGCAATCTTTCAGTCACAAAGTTCTCAGTTCCCAGAGAGAGTTCATAATTGAGTTCGAAACGTGAGCCACTTGTACTTGTAGCAAGTATTTACTGAACACACATATCCGGAGGTGCTGAAGAATCTAATTTTTTAAGAAAGTGGCTCAGTTTTTCCGAAGGTGGCCCATGCCAAACAATTTATTCGCTCAATAACTACGGCAAGGACGTCTATTAAAGAATTTTTCACGTAGAATGTCTCTACCCGAGAAGTAAATTTTCATTTTTACAAATACTGAAATACCTGTATATATATACACAACATAACAAAAGTATTTTATTGCGTAAGCAAACGAGGTAACGACTTTCCGTACGCACTATAAAATACAGTGTTAGTACAATGTGCATACCTTGACATTTTTGAGATTCATATATTATTGTTTTATCGCCATTCATATATAATCGTGTTAGATATTCTTGGAATGCATTTTAGCAAAGTGCGATTGTGGGTATAGGTACACGATGTTCCGGGCGAGGTGAATAATCTAATGGAGTTAATTTTTCATGTCATCGCGAGTAAAAAATTTACCCGTAAAAACAAAGTCTTTTTACTATAACACATCAATTTTCAATTTTCGACCGCTGTAATGTCATCCAATTTCAGAGAAATGCGTATTCGTCCGTGCGTGTGTGTGATTGCCACCAGTTGATAGAATGCATTGTCATCGACAGTGATTATATCTGCTGAGTTTCAGCTCGATCAGGAAGTTGGTTGGTAAAGTTGGTAATTCAAATACGTGTATTTAAAAAAAAAGGGTTAAGGTTAAACGTCACGTACGTTATAATCTACGCATTCACAGATGGCGCCAATTAAATAATTTTAGGTTTTTAATACTTTTTGAACGTTACGCTGTAAAATATTAAGGTAAATTAATTGTTTGCGCCCGTACAAATTTAATATGAATATAAATAAATAGTTTTGTCCATAAACCAACCCAAATCTTCCAAGAAAGGCTGAAAAATACAATATTGGATTGAGTCACCGATATAAAATTGAATTTTTCAGCCTTTCTTGAAAGATTTGGGTTTGTTTATGAACAAAACTATTTATTTTTATTCATATTAAATATTTACGGGCGCAAACAATTAATTTACCATAATATTTTAAAGCGTAACGTGCAAAAAGTATCAAAAACCTAAAATTATTTAATTGGCGCCATCTGTGAATGCGTAGATTATAACGTACGTGACGTTTAACCTTAAACAGTAGTTCCAGTGTTTAAGGTTAAACGAAACGTGCGTTATAATCTACGCATTCACAGATGGCGACAATTAAATTATTTTAGGTTTTAAACACTTTTCGAACTTATGCTTTAAAATATAAAGGTGAATTAATTGCTTGTGCCCGTACATACTTAAAACGAATATAAATAAATAGTTTTGTCCGTACACAAACCCATATCTTTCAAGAAAGGCTGACCAATCCTATTTTGTATCGGTGACTCAATCCAATATTGTATTTGTTAGCCGTTTTTGAAAGATTTGAGTTTGTTTATGGATGAAACTATTTATTTATATTCATATTTAATATGTGCGCAAACAATTAATTCACCTTAATTCAGCGTGAAGTTCAAAAAGTGTTTAAAATAATTTAATTGACGCCATCTGTGAATGCGTAGATTATAACGTACGTTAAGTGTAACCACACTGGAACTGGAATATGGCGGAGTAACTCCAGAGTAACTATCGGTTTTCGGAAAGTAAGTACAAAAGTTAAAAGTAACGTACAACAAGCAGTCAAATTGATTGAAAAACGTATTTTGGTAGAATTTAACTATAGTAACGGTCTTTTGTTTTTAATCTTAAAAGTAAAAGTTAAACAAAAGGCCGTTACTATAGTTAAATTTTACCAAAATACGTTTTTCAATCAATTTGACTGCTTGTTGTACGTTACTTTTAACTTTTGTACTTACTTTCCGAAAACCGATAGTTACTCTAGAGTTACTCCGCCATATTGGCATCATTGGCATATTTGACAGTTCTGGTCGAAGTAATGAACGGAAATGGGTGCTTCAACATTGATTATTAATCAGTAATCATGATAAATATTGTAGAAGAGGATGATAATGCATTTAAGCATTAAAATGAATCATCAACATAAAAAAGTTTTTTTTTCAACTTTGAAGATTAAAAAAAAAACATCGCACGTTGCGCCACAATACGAAGTATGTCAAAAAATACAAATAAATAGTAGTATATCTGTGTGTAAGGATGTGATGGCCAACCTTATGATTCCAGAGATATCCTCATTTTTAATGTCAGTGCCATACAAATTTTTCTTAAAAAAATGATAACTCCTTCATTTGTAGACGCAATTGCTTCATACGAAATTTTATAGCATAGTAATAATGATCAGCAAAATCCATTTCTTGCGAAAAAAATAACCTTGAAAATTCAAGTCTCTATGTCTATGAAAGGCGATTTTCAGCCCACTGTGCGGCGCGTCGAGCTAGTTTCAGTCGAACCCAAGCTTTATCAGGGCTGTAGAGTATCAAATTTACTTTATTATTCTGAATACAAAATTACCTACCAACCAAATAATTTGTCTTTTTGCCTCGCTCTCTGCGACACCCTGTAGAAAAGCATATTATTTATACCAAGGAGGATAAACCTCATAATGTGTGGAATGTGCCATGTGGTATTTAACATTATTGTGTATTTATTTATAGGTATTCGGTATGCGTAGTTTTCATAGGAATTTAAATATTGTAGTACCTAAGTACACTGGCACTGAGCGGAAAGCATAAATGGTGCATTTTCCTGGCATTCCAATTGAGTTTTATGATCTGGTTTCCATTTAAATGTCATTGAACCGAATTCCAAATCGCAGATGTCGGAATTTTTGCAATTTATTTCCAGATTTTGCTTGGGATAATTTAAACGAAAATTATCTTGCAATGGCGATGTTTTAAGTGGTTCGCCGACATTGGGTAGGTAAATTCCTGTCCGAATGCGGAATCTCTGCAGTAAAAGTGTATGCATGAAAAAAAACTAAGGTAACTAAATTTCAATAATTACATTAGCATTATTCATTGTGCGTGGGCATTGTATTAGGAATGAAAATATAAACAGAAGCAGCACGCATTGTGAGACGATGGAATGCTAAATACTTTCGATTTTAATTCCTACCATTTCTATGCCTTACATTAATGATTGCGCTATCGGAATGCTAGAAAATTACTTCCATCGGACTTTGGTATGTTAAAAAATGGAAATGCAGTTTTTGTTGGATTATCCACCGTGCATTAAAACAGAAAAAAATGATGCAGAAAGAATTTTATCGGAAATTTTAAAGGAAAGTTGGTGTATTTGTATGAATGTAATGTATATGTAAGCGTATGTATATGTATGTGTGGGTATATGTATGTATGTGTATTATGTATGTGGACATGTATATATATATATATATATATATATATATATATATATATATATAAATTAGAAAGGCTACAGAAGAAGCGAAATAAGCAATGCGTCCCAGGATACGACTAGGAAAAGGATATGAACATTTTGATGAATTGATTAGTTTTAAAAGGTTAGTGAAACAACTTCCAAAAGCAGGCAGCGCTCAAATTTTAATTTCTGCGGTGGCAATTTCGCAAGCTTCCAACTTAAAAAAAATGAAATTCGTAGACCTCATGCTGCGTAGACCGCCTCTCAGAATTAACGTTTTTCCCACTCTTTTTTCGACTGCCAGACAAAGTTTTTAAGAGAGATAAATCTGGAAAACAACATTATTTTATTTTTCTCCATGTCACTAGAGTTTGAATAATGAATCTTGTGCAACCAAAATATAAAACCTTTTTACCGAACAAAATATCTTGATTGCTGTTTTCGAGTCCGATAAATTTCCGTATCTTCGGCCCAGAAAAAAATTTAGGTTTGTAAGTTGTAAAGTACATAATTTTTTCATTAAAATATCTCTAGTAAGTAATTGACTTTAAATAGGAATCGGTATAATATTGGTCCCCATTGCAGATTTGCATTCCGCTAATGATAGTAAGTAGGTGACAGGCGTATATGCACAGCACTGGCGCATGTGTGTATATGTGGACATATCTGAAAGTGCGTGTCGAGGAGACCGGCGCGCCGAGCCGGACCTGGCCAATGTATTCGATTACGAGTCACTTTCGTTTCTCGAACGGCTCGCACGGCCAGTTATGCAGATGGAATCCGTTTAATAAACACCTCATTTTTATCGCCAACTGTCGCTTTCGTCGGGCACGGGCGTCGGCCCGCACGCCGCACGCCGGGCACCGCGACGCCCCGTGCGCGCCGCTGACCGCTAGCACGCCAAACTGCTGATCTGCCCGTTGCACATTATGCAACCGTCTATTGTTGAAAAATGTCACCGTCCGGCGGTCGCATCGGAATGCGGCCCGAGGTTTACCAGACCATAGGACCATCAATTTTAACATATTTTTTAGAAAAACACTCTCTCTAGTAATAAATTTACGGACCTGCTTGCTAGATATGGGTACCGTTGTAGCATAACCGAAACGTATTTTCGATCTGTGTACATCAGTAAACTATCCTGTAAAGGACGAGCAAATAATTTCCTGTCATCGTACACCACGCCACCCTGACGCAACTCCTAACTCAAGACCAAAAAATATTGTACTGACTCTGCCCAGCCCTCGAATCCGTGACGAATTGCTGTCTGCAGTTAAGGTATTCAACAAGAGGAACGTGGATAGGAAACTGAATAGTCAACACCTTGGTTTCACAGATTCTTCTCCGATATACGTATGTGAACATCTGTCACCTTATAACAAGGAACTTCATGCAGCAGCTAGGCGAGCAGCAAAGGACCTGAACTTCAAGTACGTATGGATTAAAAATGGGCGCGTCTTCTTAAGGAAGAATGACATGTCTCCACCACTGCTCGTGAAGAACAAGGCCGTACTACAGAATCTTACCGACAAATCACCCTCAAACCCGTCTTCCTCCGTCCTTTAAACCTAATGTATACGTCTTGTCAAAAATTACAAAATGGATCTGAAAATTTTCTACCAAAATGTTAGGGGAGTTAGAACCAAAACAAATGACATAAAAAACGAAGTTATTATCAATAACTATGATATAATCTGCTTCACCGAAACTTGGTTGAGTTCATCAGTATTCAGTAATGAATTGTTTGATGAGCGTTACCTGGTCTTTCGGAGAGATCGCGAATCAACTAATTCTACATCTAAAAAAGGTGGGGGGGTATTAGCGGCAGTCAACAAGAATCTAATAACAACTAGAAAATCATCTTGGGAAAGTGACGGTGAAGATTTATGGTTAGCTATAAAACTGCATGAATATTCAAACTCGTTCATCTATACAAACTGCTTTCAAAACAATTATTTATATGTGTTCTGTACATTCCCCCCAATTTATCTGTTGATGATTACTGTAATCGAATAAAAAATATTCAGGATATTTATTTGCAACATATTAATTCCAAATCTCAATTTATAATCATTGGTGATTTTAATATACCTGAAATTAAATGGACACCTGATATAACATATAATAACATAATACTAGCTCCATCCAATTATTTTAGTCACAAAGCTCATTCCCTTGTCAATTTGGCCTCAATGTGCAACCTTCACCAATTTAATTATTTACCTAACAAAAATTTTAATATTCTTGACCTTGTTCTTTCCGATAAAACCAATATTAATATTTCAACGACAGCTAACTTATCAAAAATTGATCACCATCATCCCTGTTTTGAAATAAATGTAAGTCTAGAAAAAATGCAATTCCTACAAGAAAATCACTCTCCCGTAAAATACAACTTCAAAAAAGGTAATTATGAAGGATGTTGTCATGATCTAACAAATGTAAACTGGATCTCACTTTTTAACAACTGTCATCTCAATAATAAGGTACAGTTATTCTACAATACACTATGGGATATTATAGACAAGCACATTCCAAAAAAAAAACATACGTAAGAAATCACTATCCCAATTGGTTTAGCGAATCTCTAATAATGCTCCTCAAAGAGAAAAATAAAGTAAGACTTCGGGCTAAAAAATATAACAACCCGATAGACTATTCCGAGTTTGCTACTCTTAGAAAAAGATAAAAAAAAATGCTAAAAGAATGCTACACATCCTACATCAATCTAGTTGAGCGTGGGATAAAAGATAATGTTAAGGCTTTCTGGGCTTATTCTAAATCATTGCGTAATTCAAATTCGATTCCAAAAACAATGCATATGGATTCTATGATTGCAAACAATGGACAGCAGATTGCCAATATATTCTCTAATTATTTTGGATCGGTTTATACTCACTCGAATCCCACATCAAATACTTCCGGACTGAATGTTCCTCAATTCAACCAATTTAATCTTAGTAAACTTAACGTAAGCATGGGAACTATCAAATCTTGTTTAGAAAGCATTGATATACATAAAGGCCCAGGACCAGATAAAATACCTCCTTTGTTTGTAAGATGTTGCTCTAGCGCGTTGATTAAGCCACTTTTCATTATATTTAACGAATCATTATCTACGGGAACTTTCCCAGATTTGTGGAAAAATGCACATATTGTCCCAATACATAAATCTGGCGATCAATCTTCTGTGAAAAATTATCGACCAATTAGTATATTATCATGTTTTGCAAAAGCCTTTGAATCTATAATCTATAGTTCCATATTCGCACACTTTAAACCACAATTATGCATCAATCAACATGGATTTGTTCCTAACAGATCCACAAATTCCAATCTTCTCGATTTCTGTGATTATGTTTGCAATGCGTTTAATGAAAGAACTCAGGTAGATGCTATTTACACAGATTTTCAAAAGGCTTTTGATAAAGTAAATCATTTTATTTTACTACAGAAGCTTGGTCGTATAGGTATTCACGGTGATCTATTTAGGTGGCTTAAATCCTATTTGGAAAACAGAACACAGCTCGTTCTTATAAATGGGTATGAGTCACCTCCCGTAATTGTAACCTCTGGTGTACCCCAAGGGTCCAATCTTGGCCCTCTGCTTTTCTTAATTTTCATTAATGACCTAGGCCTCATGTTACGCTGTGATTTTGTTTTATTTGCCGATGATTTAAAGATTTACCGTAAAATTTCCAATGATTCTGACCAAGTTATGCTTCAAGAAGACCTTTTCACACTACATAACTGGTGTATTCAGAATGATATGTTTTTGAATATTGAAAAATGTTACATTATGACTTTCAGCCGTAACAGAATGCAAAAAGATTATGCATATTCCATAAATAATGCTCGATTAAATGCAGTTACAACCATCAGAGATTTAGGAATCATTCTTGATTCAAAATTTAAATTTGATGTACACGTCAGTGATATCACGACTAAATCCTTGAAAATGATGGGGTTTATACATAGAATATCTAAACCATTTAAAAAACCCCAATCCATTATAACCCTATACAACTCATTGGTCAGAAGCAAATTAGAATATGGTAGTGTTATCTGGAATCCACACTACTTAAAATATTCAAAAACTATTGAATCTGTGCAAAAAAAATTTCTGAGATTGTTATCATTTAAACTTGGACTAAATGCCTTACTCCAATCTTACGAGGAACGACTCCAATATTTTAAGTTTACAACTCTGGAAAAAAGAAGAAAAGTTGCTGACTTAATGAGTCTATACAAAATCATTCATGATAAGCTTGAAACAACTCACTGCCTGAGCAATATTCTTATTAAGGTCCCCAATAGACGTAATTTAAGGAATCAGAATATATTTCATCTTGAATTATTTAAAAACAATATTGCATACTTCAATCCACTGTCTCGGATGTGTCGACTGTATAATTCCATTGAATGTAACCATATAGACATCTATGCAAATAGTCTCGCTTACTTTAAAAAGCAAATTAACAATAGACTAACCTAACATGTAATTGAGAATTGAAAATACTTATCTTAATACTTATCTTGAACTTGAATGTGAATGGCTGTTCTTCACTCTATTTGTACTTTACTTTTTTTGTTTTTCTGTTTTTTTTACATCGTATATCGATCTTTTTTTATCTTTGTCATCTCTATATTGTATCATCACTATTTTTGTTATCTCTTTTTATACCTCCGTTTATATTTTGATATTTCTAATTTCTGTTAACAACTATTAAACTGTGCATTCTGTGAACATTTTTAAGTGGACTATTAACATGTACGCTTTTTACAATGCTAATCCAATGACTTTTTTCTGTTAATACTCTGTAAATGTTCCAAAACAATAAATAAATAAATAAATAAATAAATTAATCTGTCAATTAAAAAAAAAAGATTTATTTTTATTTATATTTTTTTAACGTGAATACCTCCTAAGAGTCTTATCTGCTCCCAACCGTCTGTAGCCAGTATGACTATGGCATCGCCAATTGGGGTAAGTTGGGGCTGAAGGTAGTGCGGAGGGGAAAGAGAAGGAAAATAGGGAGGATTTACCTGGCTTTTTAGATCTAATCACCGAACACGATTAAAGTCATTATTTCAAGCAACGTTTCAGTTCTGAATGGCGGTCTTTCACCAAAGCGATACTGGTAGCATCTCCCACTATGCATTTCCTTCAGGTAGAAAATAATAGTTTTGTTCTCCTACCTCGGGTCACCTAAATAAGATCATTTTGATAATCACATTTCGAATAATTTCAATCAGTAGAAATTGCCTACCCCCTCCAAAACACAAGCACTGCTTTATTAGGTGAGTGCATAAAATGAAAACTAAAAGTGTTTCAATAAATAAATTTTTTTAAAAAATGCGTAAAGAACAAAAGAGCGAAAATTTTTGGCAAGAAAATGTGGGCGTAATAAATGTATGTATCCAGAAATTTCCAAAGAGAACAACAATGTCTACCTAATAACATTATGTTAAAAATATTGTAGTGTGCTACTGAAATAAAATTTTAAAAAATTCTGATGAATTCTTCCCAGAAAATATTTTTATTTCCCCAGATGCGGGGAATTTTCTTTAGATTTAAGAAATTTGTGTGGTCATCACATCACTGGGACAAATGCTGGAATACCTTTGCATTAGCAAGTAGGCATTATTATGATTGGGTTAATAAGGCGCGCGCAGACAAAGCCATCAAAATGCCGCGCCACGGGGAGAAAATATAAATTGAATTAGGCGAGGAATTTGAGGTAAGAGGCGGTGGAAAGCTGCCTTGGCTGGTGACTGGTGACTGGTGCAGTGCGGACTGCGGACAATGATTCAATTTAAAAGTATTTACTCTTAAAGTGATCACTAAAGAGTAGGCGGTGTTTGTCCAAATCTGACACGGAAAGCGGACCACAGTTGCACAGGGGTGACCAACCAACGAACCTTAGGAGGATGTTCATCTTTCATCTTTTTAAATAAGAAATAACGACTATTATCACTTTTTAGTTGCAGACACCAGAATCAGCATTAGAAACATTATATTAAAACAGTACCAAATTTGTTCTAAAAGTACCGCAGACACATTTAGTGTGTAGTAGCAACAACTACTCGAACACGTTGAATCTGTCTTCTACGATATTCCGATAGCGGGTCGCTCTCCCCATGGGCAAATTCAGATACAGATTTGAGAACGTCTCGCTCGACAATACAACAAGTTGTGGCGATGTCCCCGAGTGTGAGACTCTGGAACAAATAGGTTGACATGTGCCAGAATCTCACTATTCGAAACGTAGCTGTAAAACTAAATAAATAAATAAATGTGCTTCCTAAGAAATGGAATTGGCAAAAGAAGCACGACAGACTGATGATAGAGCGCCCTTGAGGTGATTATCCACAAAAACGGCGCTATACAAATCATTCAAATATTAGTATCACTGAATATAGCAGAAATTAAAGAAAAAAATGTGCTTTTTTAATATTTTAATTTCAGTCGTTGATTTCGAAATATTTACTCGTTTATCTCAAAAATAAATTTATTTACAAACTAATACACCGGTGCAAACTAAAACTAATGTCAAACTTTTAAGGTTAACTTTGAGGGAAATATGACCACTGATATTCATAATCAAATGTAATTTACGGTAACTTCTAAGACATTAATAGGGTAACAAGTCAGATTAGCAGCGTAGGTAAATATAACAACAAAAAAGATTCTATGTCAT
The DNA here is from genome assembly GCA_929108145.2 of Limnephilus rhombicus. Taxonomy (NCBI): domain Eukaryota; kingdom Metazoa; phylum Arthropoda; class Insecta; order Trichoptera; family Limnephilidae; genus Limnephilus; species Limnephilus rhombicus. The sequence continues at coordinate 57,599,893 of OV815270.1, read as the reverse complement.
CATAGTACACAGGGTGTAACAGCACGTACCTGGAAGGATTTTAACCAGCGATTCCTGATTTTAGTGATTATATTTGGAGTAAAAAAGGTAGATGTCACTTTACTGCCCGATGATATTTTATTTCTATTAAAAACATTTTTTTTTCAATTAAACTTGCTACTGATCCCATCGCTTTATGTCGCGACGAGTTTGAGCGAAACTCGCGCTGCTGTATCGTGTATAACCGTGCTGCTAGAAGGAGACGCAATGCTTTTCAAATGACTCGCTAGACTACAAAAGCGCTATTCTCCTAACTACTCAGTTGTGACGTGTTATGGAAAATATTTTTGATGTTTTTAATTGAAAAAAATATCACCGGAAAGCAAATAAAGGTTAAAATTCTTTGGGAACGCGCTCTTACATCCTGAATATTATTTTTCTGGGACGAACTGGGAAGCGAACTTTTTATCCCCAAACGTAAAGTCAACTTTACGTGTAAATTAACAATCGTGAAGGTGGCATTAGAAAGTTGACGATTCCTGGCGATGATATCGTTAATGACGCCCCTGATGGCTTGGTGATGATGATGATGATGACGTGGGATTCCACCAGCGGGCGTTAAGTAGTCCAAGAATGCCAACACAATAGAATTCCTCCAACAGCGCATTCTTCTCCGGTGATCGGCGATAGAAGGAAAGCGGGCCTCGAGCCTCTACCAACAGACTAACAGACAAACACACACACTGTCAAGGCCACAATCCACAATCCACTATCACATGACCGTCTTTATGATCAGAGCGAGCTGCACCATTTTATTTATGTTTCATTTTATAATAATAATAATATTTGGAAGATTTGTATGGCAAGCATCATTTTTCCAAAGCGCGGGGAATACGCCGCGGCCAGAAAGAGACTGTTGAACCCTCCGAGACCCAAATTAATTTCAGTATGTTGTCATCACGACAAAAACATGTAACAAAATGTGTTAATAAAATGTAGTAGTTTTTTTCCCAATCATCTTTTACAAAACGTTGCCAAAATTAAGACAAACATAATTTAGCGTTTGAAATATGTACGAATACGATACCGCAGTGGGTAAGAAAGAGGTAGGTGTAAGTATTTATAATTTTAAAAAGTTAATAAAAAACCATTTTACATGTTATCTTTGGGGATGCTGCGTTGAGGGTTTTTTAGAAAAGAAAGGAGAGGAAGTTCTGGGACGGAAGAAGGTATGTGGGTGGGTAGGTGTATCTGGGAGTCAGTGTTTCCACAAACGTGTGCATCGAACTCTCCCACTGCAGTGCAAGGCGACGTTTCGAGAGAGTCTTGCTGAAGAGATCAAAAGGTTTCCGGTTTAATTAGTTAAACCAGTCTCTTCTGATTCCACTTGCCACGCGGTAGGTGTACAGATGCAAGAGCCGCCAAGACCCGGAAAAACTGGAAACCCGGAAGAACATGAATCCGGGCACCCCCGCTAAGTCGCCAAACGTAGCGAACCACTTGGAGTGACGTGTGGCAGAGATGTTGGTTATCCAAAAAATGGTCTCGGGGGGGGGGGGGGGGGGGGTGGCGGTACTCATACCCGCCTCCCAAATTAATATCACATGACACCTTAGGGAATCACAGAAAGAGAAACAAGACATTATACGTAGGTATTAATGAGGAAAAACTTCTTTATTTAGGGCATTATATTTACTGTACATAATTACTATATTATTTCCTGCCCTAACATTTTATTTTAACTTTTAACTTTTACATTTTACTTTATATTTTATAGTTTATGCTTTTACTTTATACTTTAATTTCTTACATCTTATTTCTATTTATTACTTATTACCTCAACTCCTTTTTTTACCTTTTGTTTTTAGATTTAACTTTACATTTATATGTAAATTTCTTCATGTTATTGTATTATAATATATATAAATATAATTATGTCAATGACACATTTCGTGCCGTATGTTTTGAAATATATAAATTATCACTGCTGTCGATATGCTACAAATTAGTTTATAATATATCGATGAATCCACAAATTACAATCTTTAACGTTGCGAAAAAACCTGAAAAAACAATTTTATTTTCCAGGGCGCGATTTGAATCTTCAACCTCGATCCGAAGACATTACCACTCTACCACGGATAATCGTGTGGTTAGTAGTACCAACTGACAATCGGACAATAATGTAGTGTTAATAATTTTTATAATATGCGGTTACAAAGCATCAGAATCGTTGCAACACTATCGCAAGACGTAAGGATAATAAATTATTATAATATAAGCCTTGCCCTCAGCAGTCAGCACGCTCCGGGACAGACTTGGATGGGCAGAGAGCAGATGTTACGCGGTGGAAGGCACCAGGAACCAGGCATGAAGCTGAGGGACTGAGGCGAGTGGTGCGACAGGTGACGGGTAGGTACTTGCAGCAGGTGATGAACACCTTGAAGTGTGCGACAGGACTTACCACTTTCCACTCTACTCACCATGACAGGATGGCCAAATAATACAAGCTGCCTTGCCTTGTGCTGAAAAAAATATCATCGGTGTGCACGTTGTGTAAACGTTAACCGTAAATGGTGGATATGTTGTGTCCATTGCGTGCGTATTCAAGGGAGTATTAAGCATAAAAATTATATTGTAAATTTTAGAAACGAAGTACGGTGGACATTTATGAACCCTGGCATTGCTTGGGAGTTACATACTAGAGTTTTTCGAAATCAAATGAAGATAGTTTACTTTAAACGTCAAGTGTCCAAAATTTTATCAAGAAGGGTGGGAAAAGAGGGTCTGGATTGATTTTCAAAATTTTATGTAGAAAGCGATCTTACTCCTGTCTGGAAGGTCAAATGTGCAAAATTTCATCAATCTTGGAATAAAACTGTACATTTATTTAAAAATTGGGTTTATTTTTTAACTGGTACACTCTTCTTCGCAATATATTATATAGATATACGATAGATAGATACCTAACATCGTAGAATATTAGAACAAGTATCTTGTAGGAGTATTTGGTGATCCAATTATAGGCCCGATTTTGGCCTATAATTCCACATAAAACTGTGCTTTCGAAATTCAAATGGGATGGACATCTACGATATCAGGCGAGTGTAAGTGAGATAGAACACTGGACGGTTGGTCTAAATGTAACATTTGTTTCCATTCAAATTTGTATGGAAGTCACTTCTAGTATTATATTAGTTATTCTACATTAACATGGATACACACTTGGGTCATACAAAGTATTTCTACTTTTTTAATCAATTCATGATTTTTGAAAGCATTGTATTTTCCACACATTGTGAGAGGGCTATTGCTGGAAACATTCCACATTATAAACTAGGATAATTATCGTATTAGGGGTATTAAACAGTGTTGCGTTACCCCCTTAATTAAAAAAATGAGGTAGCGCAACACGAACCAATAAAAACCCTGATAATAATAAATCATGACAATACTTTTGGCGGTGAAAATCTCAAATGATATCAAAACCAAAATAATGTAATCAGATTGGGTTTTCTGTTACTAATAGTAGTTCGACGTACGTCGAAACTATTTGGGAATCAACACTGTTTTGGTAGGTTGCTCAATTCCCGAACCAGAGTCAAACACACATTCATTCCCCTGAGAAGTCCAAAACAATAGTCCTTTATCCGAGATACGAGAATAATAGTTATTCGCTTCTAACCCTCTGGTAGCAATTTCGTATGGCCGTGGGGGTTGTGTGGGTAGAGGGTTAGTGGAGGAGGGGTACGACACCGACTTCGAAATAATCGATTGATTAATCAAGAAATACATTATGATTAGACCTACCACTTAGCACTTGCAGATCTTGCAAATCCCTAAACGCGTCGTTAAACCCTTTAATTTGATGGCCTGGCACAGCGCCGGCTCTGCTCTCACCGGCCATGTTGGCCTAGAAAAAGGCGGGAAATATTTCGTCGTATTGTTGCACTACATATAATATATTATTATCCGTATGCAATGGCCGCATCGACAAGGCAAGGTGTCCTCGGCATACCTATACGTTAGGCAATGGCTATTTACGTTTAAGCGACCAGCAAGTAGCAATAGCAGGCAGCAAGCACAGCACAGCGGTGAGCACACTTGTAAATCTGTGTCTGTAACACCACGATCATAATTAATAACGCATAGTTATGGCCTGCTGGTGTCTTTATTATTAGAAGCTGCAGCTTGCCAGGTCAGGCAGGTGGTGAAACGCTTCGATCTTCGCATGCTAATAATTGCTGGGAATTGATTGAGGAGATATTTTCGCGCCGGTGCCGGTGCACGTCATTATGTAGTGAAAATAGTTATTTTTACGAAATCATCTTCGACGGGAATGTGGCCGTTTTTATTTTTAGTTAAATGAGGATGGAATAGAGCAAAAACGTATTTTAGGTAATAAATATTAGCGTGTCACGGTCGAAAATAGCCAAAAATGCCATTCTATTTTTGAATTGGTTTTGTCTCACCAAGGGCGGAAATTTTAAGGAAAATCGGCATTTGTGGAAAATCCGAATTATAATTATAATTTAATTATGTATTCAATATTCCATTTTATTTCATACTGACATCAGTTTGGCTCTCCTGAAAAATTTTCCCAAATTTAGACAAGTCAAGATGACATGGATACGAGGCAGAAACTGAGGTTTTGTTTTTTACGTTAGTTCCACACCCACACATTTTTGCTTTTTTAATACATTACTTCCACACCCTCGCATTTTTTGCATTTTTTCACACTAGTTCCACACCCTCGCATTTTTTGTTTTTTTTTTTGTACACTAGTTCCAAATCCTCACATTTTTGCATTTTTTTTTTTACATTAGTTCCACACCCTCGGATTTTTTGCAGTTTTTTACATTAGTTCCACACCCTTGGCGGTATATTTGTGGATGCTGTATTGAGAGTCTTTCTTAGGGAAAGGAAGGAGAGGAAGTTTTTGGAAGGAAAAAGGTATGAGGGGTGGGTAGGGATCTGGGGGTCAATATGTCCAGGAGTGACAGACGTATGAAACCATCCCTCCCACTATGGTACAAGGCGATGGGTCGAGAGAATCCGGCTGGAGCGATAAAAATAACTCTCGCAACCAGTCTCTCCAGATCCGGCCCGCCACGCAGTAGCTGGGAAACGCACATGTCGCCAGGACCTAGACAAACCTCACCCCGTGAACCCGGGCACAGCTGATAAATAACCAAACGTAGCGAACCATTTGGGGTGACCTACGGCAGGGGTCTTGAATATCGAATAAATGGTCTCCAGGGCGGCTTCACCTACACCACCTCCAAAATAAATAAAGAATATAGATATAAAAAAAAACAAGATTAATGAAACGAAATGCGGAAGTTAATATTAAAAATAAGAAAAGACATTGACACAAACTTATTGGGAGGTAAATAAAAATAACAGGACGACACGCTTACACAGATTTGTAGTAAATATTATTATACTGATGTGGTCTATAGGAATGCGCCAGCGAGTATGATAATATTCATTAATTACGTTTCTTCTTATTTAAGGTCAAAATGTCAGAGATGAACTGGATTCTTCACGAATCTAGTTCTCGGTTTACGCGCATCGCGCCTGTCAGATAGTAGTGTTGTATAGGTATAGTGGAGCCGTGGAACTGTACCGGATCGCCTCTCGCCTCGTGATCGCCTCAAACTAACTTACTCGGTTCATTTGTAAATATTTGTAAAGGTACATTGTACACAGTGGCGTAGCTAGCATGGGTGGGACCCGGTGCGGATAACGTGACCCCCCATTAAAGTTGACTGTGAGAAATTCAAAACGCAAATTTCAACTTCATAAAAAATCAAAACATTACTAGCCGGTCAAATATGTGTAAAATAAAATTTCGTAATCCTCAAAATGACTTATAATTAATTATTATTCCTTATTTATTTATGTACACACAACAACGAAATACAGAAAAAACATTCAGATGATTGATCATTGTTTTTCAGTCAGTTATCGACCGATTCTGCTTTATTTGTATTCGGGTTTTGCGTTTATCAAATACCGTTTATTACAAAAAAATTAACCATCCAATCCACTTACGTAATTTTTATTTTATTTTTTTATTTTTTTTTACAGTGAATACCGCACAAGAATCTCAACTGCTCCCGTCTGGAGCCAGTGAGACTATGGCATCCCCAATTGGGGTATGTTGTGAGGCTGAAGGTAGTGGGGAGGGGAAGGAGGTGGGGAAGAGGAAGGTTGGGAAGTACCTGGCTATTCAGATCTGGTCACCAAACACGGCTAAAGCCATTTTCAAGCAACGTTTCAATTCTGAATGGTGGTCTTACACCAGGGCGATATTAATAGTATCTTCCAATCTGGAACATGCCGCAAATATACTATATATTATTTTAAATGAATTAATTGTGAAATAACACAAATTAATCAAATAAAATTTATTTGCGCATGCCGGGTTCGAACCCGCGACCTCCGGATTGTGAGTCAAGAGTCTTACCCACTGGACTACGGAGGTCGTCAATGTGTCTTTCAACACTTTTAAAAACATAGCAACAACAATAATAACTATTTCAACAATAATTCCCTTCACGAGTTCACGTCAATCACAATGCACGAAAGAAATGAGAATGACACAGGGGAATCCCCAACCGAGCAATAGTAAGAGTTAGGAACGAAAATAAAATAATAGAATTTTTGAGGAATCCGTGACCGACCGAGTCATAGAGCTACGAAAATATAAATGACAGACCGTGTTCATGCGTAAAATATTTTTGTGACAATATTCTTCGTAATTTTTTTTCCACGGTCGGGTGCAACCTCCATCTGGTGGCACCCAGGGCGGGCCGCCCCAACCGCCCTCCCTTAGCTACGCCACTGACTGTACATGTATACAAGTTCAACGCCCGATACGACATGATACCACGTTGCACAGCACGGCATAGACGTAGTATTGATGAATGCACGTCATACATATTTTCCTACCGATAGAATATTAATACATTACTTGTCACCCAATAAACACAGTCAAACAAACTAGAAGGTAGTAGATACATTCAGTATCGTTCTCGTAAAAGACCACCATTCAGAAATATTGATTGAAATGGCTTTAGCCGCGTTTGGTGATCAGATCTGGATAGCCAGGTACTTCCCACCTTTCTCTTTCCCATATCCCTCCCTTCCATTGTTGTTTACCCCACTAAGTATACCAAGTATCCAAGTAAGTCATATCAGGTGACTGGACAACTCAGAATCGTGCAATTTTAACACCTCCCTTGAAAAGTCATTATAAAAGTGATGATAAAAAAATGGTTAAAAAAGTTACGTAAGTTAGATTAGTTATGGGCTATTTTTCATAACTTTTAATGACTTTTCAAAGGGGTGTTGAAAACGCACGATTCTGAGTTGCCATGGAACCGTCATTTCAATATATAAATTATTCTAGAATTACAAAATCAAGACACTTTGAGAATATTATAATCGATTGGCTTAAAAATGATTTGTTTTCAGTAAAAAAAAGCACCCATTAAAGAACGGTTCCATGATAACTGAAAATCAACTCAACTCAACACATCTTTGAAAAGTCATTAAAAGCTATGAAAAAAAATAAATAGCCATTAACCTAACCTAACGTAACCTATTTAACCAAATTTTTTCATGACGTTTAATGACTGTTCAAAGTAAAAAATATTTTAATATTTTAACAACCCCGATAATTTCCTCCGCATGAATGGGTTTCAAAATAAAAATAAAATCCACTTGAGGAGTTCAGCCATTTTTTTTTTAAATATAGGTATTTTCTGTAACACATGTAACTTTATTTTAGTAGCGCATTATACTGCCCTGAAGAAGCTACGGTGGTAGCGAAACCCAGAAAATAAAAGTGATGTTTACAAAGTTATTGTTTTATTTTAAATTATAATATCACATCACAAAGTATCTGCTTCACATGAACAAAAAAAATAATCTTTCACGACCCTTTCAAGTTATATGTAGGTACATCACATTAAGGAAAATGAAAGATATTTTTTGTGGAAACATTCAACAACATATTTCCAAAGACATACATATTTTTAATAAATGGTCCGGAGACCCTTGAACCCCCGCAAGGCAGAGACAACACATAATAATACATGTCTTCAGAATGAATGAAAATGTATGTGATGGGATTATTACGACACTGTCAATGAACGTTTATAGGTGGCGCAATATCTGACTTTGAACAAACACGAACAAAATATCCATCCATCAATATCTGATTAATTGAAGGGCTATTAAAGTCATATTATTATTTTCCGATGGCACAAATAACATGACATTTATGATGTTTATTGAGGATCGGTATCTCTACTTGGATGATTGGCGGATGCGCTGCCGACCGGATTTCAAAATATAATGAAAATATAATTAAATTATTCCCCTTGCCAAATTTATTGATGCATGTAAAATACGGTCATTTGTCCTAGAGACATATGTCATTCGTGGATATTATTTAGTTATTCATTGCAGGACTAGAAGAAAATGTAAATAAAGTAACAATTATTATAAGCAATAATTCTCAGCCTGAAACACCCATCCACATTGAAAAATCTTCCGAGAAAAGATACATGACGCCGGAAAAAATATAATAAGCAGTAATTGTTGAATGAAACACTAGTATATATTGAATCATTTGGCGGGTATAAGATAAGCCGCCATAGCTCAATTGGGAGAGCAGCTGACCGGCAATCAGAAGGGCACGGGTTCATGTCCCGTTGGCGTCATGTATCTTTTCTCGGAAGATTTTTCAATGTGGATGAGAGTTTCAGGCTGATAATTATTGCTTATAATAATTGTTACCCTTTGTGCTATGCATAAAAATCTTGTCTTAAACGTTAGTTTAACAATTAAAAATAGTAAATAAAGTAGTTTGGTATTTATCTTTTTCATGTTCTCCGTAAAACTGTTAAACACTAATACATATGGAGAGCATTACAAATTAAAAAGGCACGGGGGCAATACTACTATTTTGTGTCATGTGTCAACTGAACTGTCTGTAAGTGACACTGAAAATTTCGGTGGTCAATGCAGAATCGTTAAGCAGTTGAGTCGCGAATATTGGCGCTAATTAGATAGGCAGAAATCCTCGCTTTCGGACTTCGGAGCGTGAAAAAGAGAACGGAATCTCCCGCGAGTATACTTGTAAGGGACATACAAGTCAACCTCTTTCAACGTAGGCGGATTGAGTATAGTTCCAGAAATTAACTTAAAAAGGTGTTTACCTAAATGTAGTGCCCACCTATAATGCAATAAATTAATAGTTACCGACCGGTCCAGACAAAAATTAGCCGAAACCGAAACCCGCGTTCATGATGTGTAATTATAATGATTATTCTAAAACTACCGATCATAAGCAATTCGGATGAAATCTTTAGGAGAATCTGTGTTTTGAAAATTAGGTAACTTTATGCCAAAACATACTAGCATACCTCTTCAAATATAGAACTGTTTTTGACAATGTTCAAACTGCTCGTGATTCGTGATAGTAGAACCAAAGGGAATAATCTCTTACTTATCCCTTACTTACTCCCTTTCGCTAAACAACTTTTGTCCAATGAAATTTTAGTTACTTTGCAATAACGCTACACAATGCACTTCCACTTGCATTGGACAGAACAAAAATTATTTGAAACATAAATCAGACACCAATCAAGACAGATTAAACATAAACAATTTTATTAAAAAGGGTAACAATTATTATAAGCAATAATTATCAGCCTGAAACACTCATCCACATTGAAAAAATCTTCCGAGAAAAAATACATGACGCCAACGGGACTTGAACCCGTGCCCTTCTGATTGCCGGTCAGCTGCTCTCCCAATTGAGCTATGGCGGCTTATCTTATACCCGCCAAATGATTCAATATATACTACTTTTATTAAAATTTATTACAAGTTTATGACTTTCCAATAGTACGATGCTGATTGCCTTTTATCTCTACATATTATAAATTAAAGTCCTCCGCCGCGACTGTCTTTTCGCGATAAACTAAAAAACTACCAAACGGATTTTCATGCGGTTTTCACCAAAAGATAGAGTGAATCATGAGTAAGGTTTAGGTACGAGTATATAATTTTCAAGGTTTGGTGTAAATTGGTTGAAATATATAATAAAAGGAGAATGTCTACATGTGGTGGACGAGCGGAATGGCAAGCGGGCGGTGTGGATTTGATTTTTATGCAAATTAACAGATGGCGGTGTGAGTTAAAGGGTTGGGTAACGATCCGGTAGATGGCGTTGTGTTTCGTTAGCCACAGCAACGCGTGGCCGGGTCAGCTAGTTTTAAATGTAATATTGTGTTATTTTATTTTTGTCGCAACCTGCGTATGTTATAAACTGCGCCTGCTCTCAACACAGGAGTTTCTAGTGAGACAGGCAGAGCACATCACCAGTTTAATGTAATTAATAAAATTGAATAAATAAATACGTCTCTAGCTAGAATAACTTAAATGCAAATATTAAAAAAACTTTGATGTTGTAAAAGTTGTCTTTTACAACATCAATTTTCAAAATATTATTTATTTTGTCAAAGATTATCTTTAAAATTATAAAAAGTAATTGTACTGCTACTGTTTACCATAAAGACTAGACTCATCTATTCATTATACTTTAAACCAGGGGTGGGGAACCTGCGGCCCGCGAGGCCTTTTGGTGTGGCCTGCTGAAAGAACAAAAAAAAAATTCACAGAACGGGATGGTTTTTTTCACGGTGTTTCAGATGCATTTTTAAGATGTTATCGCAAAATCGTTACTAGCAAGCAAGTGGTTAAAATGCAAATAAAAATGTAATTAAACCCCCCATTTTACTTTTATTTTAATTTGTAATAGTGAAGCGATAGTGAAATTCCATCGGAACTTTGAATTTTCTTGTACGGGACAGTCCCGATATTTCAGGATTGATGGCAGTTCTATTTGAAAGGGAATCTTAAGCAGTCTGTCATAAACATTATTTTCTAGTCATCGTTGCGGAAGTAAAGTGAATAGTAAATCAATTAAATCCTATTATTGACAACTACGAAGAAATGAAATGATGAAGCTGAATGAAACGTGAAATCGTTTGAAACTATATTAAGGCTGTGAAAAGTAACTCAAATTGAATAACACGACGCATTTTCCAACACTGCAAGGACAAAAGCCTTCTACATCGTTTGAATGCTTTGGTGAGTGCGCTTAATTAAGTGAGTCATTTAATGAACGATTTAAGGACGTGAAAAGAGAGTAAACGGATTTGAACATATTTAATAATCAACGTCGAACCATCGAATGTGCCTGATAATCTGCAGCACGATATTATTCAATTACAAAGCGATAGATATAACAATGTCCCCAAATAAAGTCAGGAATCACTGGTTATATTAAGTCAAGCATGTCCCTTAATATTTTGTATATAATACAAACAATAATGCCATGAAAATTGCCACACTTCTGGCATAAAAAAAAACATTGCATGTAATTTATTGTAATTAGTAAAATAAATATAAAATTGTATTGCGAACAATAAATGTGCAACAGAATGTAGAAAAACCATTCACGTAATCAGAGTACAATTTAATTTAATTTGGTTGCCTAGTGGACTCCTATGCAGATTCATTCTAAAGGTAAAACCAATCTTGTGTTCACAATGCAATTTCCTGTGTGGATTCATCTGCTAATCCTATCGCATTTCAAATGTAAAACCATTTTGGTGTTCTAGGTGCAGTATTAATTAAAGCTCACAATCCAATTCGCTGTGGTGGAAAATCCAGTTTTGTTTTCAAAACGCAATGAGAAAATTCCATGTGTGGTTTCGTCTGCTTAAGCATTTCGTAGAAACCCGTTCTCGTTTTTGAAGTGCATTTATAAAATTCTAGTTGCTTTTGTTCTGCCAGTATTAGGGAAAAGCCGTTTTCATGTACTCAGTAAAATGGCTACACTCTGTATTTTTAAGTCTCCGCGTACAGATTCACCCCATAACTGAAACCAGTTCTGCGTTTAGAATGCAACGAAAAAATTCCAGGTGGGGATTCATTTTTTGACGCATTCCTCGCGTTAGAAGTGCATTTATAAAATTCTAGTTGCATACTTTGTGTTGCGAAAATTGGTGGAAAGTCATTTTTATGTTCTGAGTGGAGTTATTCCCGCGTACAAACTCACTTTATAATTAAAACCAGTTCTGTGCGAAGAATGCAACGAAAAAATTCCAGGTGGGGTTATATTTCGCTAAAGCGTTTCGTAAGAAATCGTTCTCGTGTGTGAAGTACAGTTATACATTTGTAGTTGCATAATATGCATATGTGCTTCTAGTATTGGAGGAAAGCAATTTCACGTTCTGAGTATAGTTTTAATTCCCCGCGAACAGATTCATCTTGTAATTTAAACCAGTTTTGTGTTAAGAATGCAATGAAAACGCATCAGGTGTGATTAAATAAATTATAGTTTCGTTGTCTATGCTGCCAGAATTAGAGGAAAGCCATTTTTTAGTAGTTTTAATTCCCCGCATGCAAATTTAATCTAAGTTGAATCTAGTTCCGTGTTCAGAATGCAGCAAAAAAGTGGTTTCATCTGCTGATGAATTTTGACGGAAACCATTCTCGTGTTCAAAGTGCAGTTATAAAATTCTGGTTGCAGACTATGTGCGGAGTTATTCAAGAGTAATGGCAGTTACGTAACTGTTTTTTAATTAGTTTTAGTGAAACCAGTTCTTTGATTCGAATGTGGCTCCCCCCCCCCCCCCCGAGACGGAAATCGGAGTGCGGCCCGTGGGTTAAAGTTCCCCACCCCTGCTTTTAACCTTTAAAGGAATTACAAAGATGTTTGCATTTTTGCAATGGGATATTTTCACAAACGATGAATGCCGTTAAAATGTGTGAAAGTGTCTTAAATTATATTTAAAAGTTTCGCTTTCGGCTTAGCATTTAGGGGGTTTTAGGGGGTCAATATGAATAAAGGGACAGCAAGCGTCATACAGCCGTGCATTCACATTGTCCTCTTATGATCAGGGTTGCCAGGTGTTCGGTATTCTACCGAACCGTTCGGTGTTTTAGCATCGTGTTCGGTGTTCGGTTTGACAAAAATACCGAAGTATGGGCGGTTCCGTACTTTTTTCTGATTAATTTTTCTCTCTAATAAACGATTCAACTGTCAGATTTGACGCAATCGGCAATCGATGTTGCGTAGCATTGTAGCATTCCTACTTAGTTTGTGCGATGTTGCCGCAACGTGCACGCGCTCACTGTTTTCGAGTCATTTCGCGGATTAGTGTTACACAACAGGTAACTACGTACTTGCGTAAATGTGATTATTCGAATAATTTGACTGCTTACATTGTTTCAACCCCCCGACGCGGGTTTTGATTTGCCGTTTGCATTTTTTTGCTCACTGTTCGGTATATCTTTGGAAAAACCTGGCAACCCTGCTTATGATGCATTGCAATATCGCCCAGCGAAAAAAATATTTGCCGTTCACTTTTTCAAAAATGTTACTCGAAGAGTGAACAAGAACAGGCGAACGGAACATCGAGTGCGATCCTTCCCCCTTCGTCTTTCCCCCCTCCCGGGAGCGCAGCCGAGAGAGAAGACGAACAAGATTATAATATGTATTCTATCTTTAGAAGTTTTCCCACGGGATCAAAGCAGACATAATTATCAAAGCGAATTCTTCCTGCGCCCGCGATGGCGATGGGGCGGTTAAGACTTTTGCCCCAGACCACATGTTTCGTGCGACTACAGGAATTTACTGTTCGGCGAGATAAGCTTTCCATGAATATTGATTGAGAAAACGCAGAAGGAACTAAATATAACACGATTTTAAAACTTTCCGGTTTTATTGCATTACTGGGGCAAATACTCACTAAGAAAAAAAGGAGATAGGTAGGCCTAAAATATCACTAAGCGCCATATTAAATGTTTTTCCCTTTTTATTCCAATTTTCTGCGCAATTTTCTTAATTTTCAAAAATCAGTCGTCAACTTGTTAAAAAAATAAAATCACTTTAAAGAGCGCAAGTTTGAATGTATTAATTTGTGCACATCGATAGCATCGAAGGTTTCAAAAAAAAAAATTCGAACTAGTTGGAACACTCGCCCGCAGTCCCCTCTTACCCCGCTAATGCTAAAAGAAACTGGCTATTAACGTTAACGTTAGAAACGTCAATCAATTTAAAAAAAAATGGTATTCACGATTCAATTCGACAATGTCCTGTTTAAGTTTTTGCGTTTCGCATTCTGGCTTCCTAATAAAAAAAATCAGAGTGTGCAGTTCACATGCGGTAGAAGTGAAACCTTCGGTAAACTAAAGTAGTTAAGAGTGAGGAGGCTACGAATTACCGCACAAAGAGGAGATCGATTATAATATCTCATTCTCTCGCTGGCTGATGTATGTGTTTGTCTCTTTTTAGTGTCACTTTTTTGGTTTCATCGAGTTTCAAATCACAACGGTGCTAAAGAAGTTTTCAATTCAATAAATTTAATTTATTTTAATCCATCCAATACACAAACACAGAAGCAAGAATATTTTTAATTGATTTACTTGTACCTACCAATTCTGGCAGATTCAGTGGTAAAAAGCTATAGGTAAATATTAACAGAAGCTAGAAAAGGCAAAAAAGAGACGAGGAAGATCTCCCAAAATTCAATACGACTGTCAAACCCAAAAGAAAATTAAATTAACCACATTTCACAAGTGAAATTATCATATGTGAGAAAGAAAAACTCCCTCGTTTCGAAAAGAAAGTGAGTCGCGACTGGCTGAACTTGAACTCGATCCACCAGACTACCAGCCGATAGTCCTCCCCACCGGTTTATCGACATCGATAGGCTGCTAGTCTTGCAACGCGTCTGAATTTAGTTTGGATTGTTCAGACTAGTCGGAACCCGTCCGTAACCTCGTTATTAGATTATAGCGAGAACAAGGAGCTGGAGAAGGACTAACTAATAATAAAGATAAATGGTTAATTTGTGTTTTAGGCTTTTTTTAAAATTAGGTAGCTAAGTACCATATAATTTTGACAATGAAGATATGCAAGATATAAATATTGTACAGTCCTCCTCCCAGGAGATGCCGAGGCGTACGAGGTTTTGGAAAGAAGGTTTTCAATTTTCAGTGACTTGTATATTCTTTTGTACAACTTCAAGGTTTGGATAGGGTATTTTCAGTAACATCTATGACGATGTTTTTCAAATTACTTGTCAAATTTAATTTGTTTGATAATAGGTGGGAGTTTGTTGTATAAACTTTACAGCGAAAAATTCAGAGCTTCTTTGTCCAAAGGCGGTATAATTACTTACACTTAGGGGGCATCTTTAATTACGTGAGGTGTTTTTTTTTCAATTTAGACTCCCCCCCCCTAAAGTGAAATTTACACTACAGTTGCTAAAGGACTACATATTTGTTTTTCATAATAGCCATTATATTTTTTCAGATGATACCTACCTATTTGAAACAAGTAATTTTTTTTTATTATCTCTATAATAATACATATTTTTTTTGAAAATGACCTGAAATTTTTATTGACCCCCCCCCCCCCACCCCCCTCAGTAAATGGGATTTGATGAGATTTTACTGGACCCGTCCCCCATTTTGAGCTCATGTAATTAATATGTGCCCCCTTAGCGTATTTAGTTTGTTTGCTTTGCATTTTTAATTAGGAGCCAAAAAGGTCCAGTCCAGACACGAAACCTTGCGGCAACCTGACACACAGAAAAATATCGTAGATACAGAGAATTACAACAATATTTAACAAAATAAATTTATGATTGGTGTTCATAAAGCATATTTAACGAGTTGTTTGACATGTTCATCGCTGAATTCCAATGGTGATCTGTGATCTGTGACCCACCAAGACGATATCGTTTATTAGACAAGAATAAATGATTAATTTGTAAGGCAAACACTACGATGCGAAACGGACTAAATGTTGTTGTTGTAGTAGGTTTTAAGTAGGGTAAAACAAACAACAAATGAACTCAAAATAATCGGTGCGTAGTTATTTTATTTTAGTTTTTAGATGTTATCCACGCCTGCGTTCATACCAATGACATGTTTTAAGTATTAATGACAGGAATTTAATTTTCCATGTTCCAATTTATGCTTATCGCAGGTTTAATGAGGTGAACATATCGATTATTTTGGTCGGAGCGAATGCTCTCCCAACTCGCTCGTTTATCTCTACTCGCTGTACGTAGGCGAATGCGCCTCGTGACCGCATACCATAGCCCGGAATGCGGTCCCGTCTGTCAGTGCCCAAACGGTTTAACACAAAATGCCAATACGCTATAACAGCCTTTATTCCATCAATACTTAAAGTACACTTTTGCGGAAATCCGGCGAAAACATACACTCATTCTACATGACAGTCAACCAGATAACGTAAAATACACCAGACACGACAAGCGATAATAAACTTAATAAATAATGAGCATACGACACTATTTAGAATGACCAAAAATATACGTTGTATTTGACATGATCCATCGAGAAGGTAATTCAATAAAGTAGTAAATAAAACCAACATCATCATGCTAATAGAGTTCTTGTGTCTAGTGACGATAAGGACGATTTAATAATAAAAAGATTTATACCCATGCATTTGAATGCTAGGAGATTTTTGGCGTGCTTTTGTGTCAGCGAAAAAATTGTCGAGTAACAACATCTCTACATCTCTGCTGTATCCAATCTTGAGAGAATACCTGCAGTCTCCGATACTGCAGTGGGCAGGTTTGCTCAACTCAATCGCCAATGGTAAAGCCTCGAATATATATAAGATATCGTCGGTGACAAAAATATTTCTTTGCAGGCAAGAGGAACAGTTTACGGAAACATCAAAATAAGATAAATCAAAAACAAACAAAAATGTGACAGGCGCCTGAGATACGAACGCGAGCATCGAACGATTTCACTTGATTGGAATTTACCACTTCTCTCGTTGAAATTAGACGGAATAAAAATTAGGAGCAGAGTTTGTAAATTCCAACGAAAGAATGCCAAAAAGAAACACTAGAATAACAATAACCTATCGTCTCATAGAAGGAATGTGTGACGAGAAGATTGATGGGTGTTAGAAAAACAATCAGCATTGGAAATAAATCATAAATAACATTATGTTTTGACGACGGACAGAGAAAATGGAATATTTACGAATGAAAACAAGACTGAGATACCTAGGTCGGTAAAATGATAAAATATTTTTTCGGACAAAAGGCGAATGTTTGCAGACTGAACATCTGTAAAAAATAGCAGTAACTCTCAAAAACTTGGCAAGACTCAGCGGGTCAACAACGTTAAAAATGAACTCAAATACGTTTGACTCGAGAAACTCGTTTGACTTAGAGACCTACGCCCAGAAACAATTTATAAATTGAGAATTAAAAAAAATTCAGATTATCAAATGTAGGTCAAGGTACTTTAAAGTTCTGCAAGAATTTTTGTTTTTATTATTGTGATTATTATCAAAATTTGGTTAGGTTAAATCGTTTCAATGCGGCCTATACCCTATGTTTGATAATGGCCTTGAACTCTGAAACATCTTTCACAACAATAAAAACTAAAAAACTTGCAGAACTTAATAATGACTAATGACATTATTAATATTTATTTAGGAACCTAATAAAAATTTAAAACAAAGTTCTACAAATAAAACACAAAAGCAATAGAAAGAATGTTGAATTTTTATTTGCAAAATACATTTTATTTGTCAATACAGCAGAGCTGTCGAATCATGGTTTAATCATTCTAAAATTTAGTACCCACGTTAGGTATGTTTTAAAGGTAGCAAAATGGTATGAATATAATATTTACGATTCACGATGCAACGAATGAACGAATATGAAAGTGTCTCAATCAATTTTCATCAAGACGAACTGATAATAATTTTAGTAAACCAAAAGCCTATCTACAAGGATGGCTTTTAATTTAAAAGCCTTTTTAATCACACATCGTACTTGCAAAAGAGTGAAGATAATAATATGATTGTGGTAGGTACCTACCCAGGAATATTTTTTTGTTTGTTTATTGGTGTAACTCTAAGAGACCAGCTCAGATATGGGGGCTCCATCGAAGCCAGAGTAAAGTTAGCCTCCCAAAAACTGGGCGTAGGTACTGTAGAGGGCCCGCAGATACTTTAATAGTACACAACTGCTAACCCTGTATAAATCACAAGTACGCCCCACAGTTGAATTTGGCAGCCACCGGAACGTCTGGAGCTCCTAAATACCTGAAAATACCCTCGACTCTGTGCAAACGGGCGGTCCGTTTGATAGATTCTTCCATCTTAACAGACGGATTGCAATCTTTAGAGCACATGCGTAGGGTGGGAATGCTATCCTTGTTCTACAGGTATTACAATGAAAGATGCTCAGAGGAACTAGCGTCATTGATCCTCTCGGCACCTTTGCATAGTCGGGAAACATGCCAAACGCGTGCCCAACATATGTACACGGTTGACATTCGTCACATGAGAACGGGTCGCTTCTTCGACTCGCTCTTGTGTTAAACAGCTCGGCTGTGGAACGGTTTGCCGGCCTCTGTGTTTCCTCCTTCCTACAACATGGGTCTCTTCAAGACCAATGTTCATACCTTCCTCTCCTCAACAAGACCCTCCACACAGCGATACAGCATCTCAGATGACATAGGCCGCGAGGGAAATTATTTTCCTCAGGGCCTCCTGTGTGGAGTTAATGTAATTTTTTTTTTGTTATATACATTTCATTTATAGATGTTATATTCTAAAAACAAGCTCTTTTACATATATACCTACTTATTATTTTAGTCTTCAATGCATAATAGAGTAGGTACCTACATACACTACAAACCTAATAACAGTAATAACGATAAGGACCAATTGTTTCACAGAATTTGGACAATTCATCAAATTTTAAAGTTAATTTTCAAGATGAATCATGAACATCACAGAACTGAAATAATAACATGACTTGAAGAAAACTTAATAGAAAATTAAATTCGTTACATTGTTCAAATATTGTGAAAAACTCGGAATATTATCGGAACACGGTGGAATATTATACCATATTCTTCTGATATGAAACCAACTAGTTTCGGATACAATCCTGTATTCCTTTTCATCTCCAGTCCTCTTGCGAAGGTTGGAAAACATACTTTGCTTTCTTCGCTTCCGCGATCATTTTCCGCAATGTCACCCAAAATAGAGAACTCCAGTCCATTTTTTTTTTTTTTTAATGAATAATGGACCTTCTAACTTAAATAACTGCATTTTTATTTTTATTTTTAGAGTTAGTTTTAATACGACGTCATCACTTCTGAAAAGTTACTGTAGGATCGGCTAATCAGCTGATCAACTGCCGCCATTTTGAAATTCGTTGTTCGAAGTATTCTCCCTAGAAGTAGCATTACTATTTTTTTGTGCAGTAGTTTTTGAATATTTTCAATAATAGAGATAAACTAATAAGAGATATCTTTATTTTTAAAACATTATTTAGGCCTAAATAATATTTCAATAAACACAACAACTAAATCTCTATAAACAGTATGTAAATAAACGAATAAATTAATACGATGGCTTGTATCATACCTACATTCCCATACAATGACTTTACGGTGACGTCACGACACGACAAACAGTAACGTCACCACTAAACATTTCAATAATGTCAACTTGACGGCGTGTTTTTAAGACCCGATTAAAAATGGACTTAAAAATAATTTTTTGAAAACTCTGCATTTAATATTATGAAATAAAACTTATATATTCAGAATCAGCATTTATTGGTCTAAATTTCTAAATGAACATATTTTTTTAAAGCCATAATATTTTTCACTGGAGTTCCTTATTGCCCACCATGACGAGTGAATCATTTAAATTTTAGGAAGATACAATATTTTTGTTTTACAAAATGACCGAATTTAATAATAAGAGCATTAGGTACCTACCTACTAACACTAAAAAATTACTCAACTGATAAACAACCGTCCACCATACATAAATGGTTGTGTAAGTTAAAATATGTTTATTAGTAAGGGGAGTAAAACATTTGCACAGGTAAAAAAATTGAGGCGCATTAATTTTAGGAAGGATATAAGTACCTACCTATTTGGCATCTTAAAGTCAACAAGGAGATGAATGGCGCGGTATTAAGTGCAGACAAGTCTTGGACGATCACAATCTGCCTTTTATTGGCTCAATGTGCCCACTGCTTACTGCTCAGAGTGCTCACTGCTCGGCACTTTTGCCCCGAGACTCTACGGCATAATGGCCGCCGTTGTTCAAAGAGCATTAGCACCGCACCGTGAGAAAAAAATAGAACAGTCAAAAGCAGTTAAAGAGCGATTTTTTTGGTAACTGTTAGTAGTAAACACTGCAAGTAGTCAGTCAGCCTTTGTAATCTAGGGGTAAGGATCTTGACTCGCAATCCGAGGGTCGCGGGATCGAATCCCGGCGTTCGCAAATACATTTTATTTGATTAATTCGTGTTATTTCAGTGAAAGATACTCTCAGTATCGCTCAGGTGTAAGACCAACATTTAGAATTGAAACGTTGCATGAAATGGCATTAGCCGTGTTTGGTGACCAGATCTGAATAGCCAGGTACTTCCCCAACTTTCTCTTCCCCATCTCCTTTCTCTCCCCACCACCTTCAGCCACACAACAACATACCCCATTTGGGGACGCCATTGTCTCACTGGCTCCAGACGGGAGCAGATAGGACCTTGTAAAGGATCCATATAATTTTTTTTTTAAAAAGCACGGGGTTGGCAAAAAACACAGGTTGTAAAATTTTGATACTGGCCATCCGGTAAAGTGCATTTCCGATTTACGCGAGAGTTGAAAGTTGTGTACTTTTATAGAATCTAAGCCTAACTTCATTTCAAAGGTCTGAGCTGGTCACTTAAGGTCAAATAGACAATGGAAAAATTGGCCGGAAGAATACGTCCGTTGTTTAAAAAGGTATAAGTCACAAGCGCTTGAATCTGGGTCCAAATGAACAATGCCCAAGTTATTCTCTTGAAATAACGAAGGCCGTCTCGTCTATAGGTAGGTATTGAAAATGAGAGAAATGCGCGTGCCCCATTTTTGATAACACGAATATCGACAGAGAAAAAGCTACAAGGGAATAAATCACAAATAAATGGAATATTTCTGAAAGTACCCAAAAACTAAAAGGTTTTTGAAAAGTGATAAAATAGGCTTTCAAATTTTATAAATCGAAATAAACACTTAATTATTGAAATTTAAAAAGTTTTAAAAATTACTCACCTTACGTTTTTTCTAACGAAATAAAAACACAATATTTTATTTGATAAATGTATTATTGACGTTTGCGTTACCTCACTTTTTTGTCGCTCTAAGTAAAAATAATTAATAAAAATTTCTCAAATACCCGCTCATAAATTTATTTCAAATTGAGATTCGAAATTTTGGTTTCATAAAGGTGTACATTTTACTTGTTTTGTGGTTAGTTTAATATAAAGCATTTGATAAAGTATTTGAATATAAAGCGGGACGTTTATTCTTTCTAACTTATCTTCATTATATCATATTTGTCACTATTATAGTAAGGGAGATAGAAAGATTTCTTTAAGGGTTATGAGGTGATAATATCAATCTGATTTTAGTTACCCAAAAAGAGATTTACGTAAAAAGTGAGGGTTTTAATAGCTTCTTTTCAATGGTCGGGGTAACACGTTGTGACATAAACAATAAACGTCGCAACTAAACGTATTAACTACCGTCTCAGCATTTGCCGCCTTTCCACTTGATTTGTGTGATCGTCTCCATTTTGTTTTATTAGTCATTTTGGCGGGAATAGCATTCCTGTCACCGCTCTCCAGCGGCGACCTACGCCGGGAATATTCAAAGTGGACCCCTCAGCGCATCTCGCGCTCATCCGTAACTCATCAATGAGAAGAGTGATTGGATTGGGAAGCTGTGGACTGTGGAGTATTTGCACTTACTACTTACTTCTTGCTTCCTCGTTGCGGGTCTCTCGCTTTGTCAACACGGTGGAAGGCAAGTGCAATTATTCAAAAGAGTCCTTTAGCAGAATGCAATTTTCATCGATGGATGGTCTTGATAGCAGAAAACATAAACTAATTGCAGTTGATAAACAAGAAGCAAAAAAAAAAACAAAAATAAGATAAACAGATAACAAGTATATGTAATGTTAAGTTTTTGGTATGAGCTTACCAGGAATATAAAATACCCAAGGAAAGGTTTCGAGCATCTTAAAACTTAATAAGCACGTGTGATCGCCACCCAGTTTCGTATAATCTCACAGGTGTGTAAATTAGGTGGATATTAAAATGACTGGTGGAAACTGGACTAGAGAATATAAACTCCAGCGTCAACTGCTTCCACTATTTTTATTTCTTCTATCTTCGCCCATTAAAATATTTTTGTGTTAAATATAATGATTACAAACATTTTGTAGTGTTCTAATTTCATCTAATAATTTTAGCCATAACTGCAAAGGTAAACCGTAAGAACCTGGTTAACAACAGTTCAATGGGATGCTGAAGAATTCTACACATGTGCGCCGTGCTCCAGCATAACACCCATCATAAATAATGTCAAGTATTGAGAAAAATAATTCCCATTCCGATCTTACGCGATATTAATATACCTACGTGCCCATTGTAATCTAACGATAAGAAAGGAATTTGTAGAGCGGCGATGTGTACGCTGGTTATCTATTGTGTTTGTGTTGTGCTGGGGCCGAGTTTCCCTAGCGGCGAATACAGCGTGGTGTGTGATATCGAGCGGTTTATTGGTACACAAGCAACATAGATATGGGGACCGGGGAATGGAGAGTCGGGGAGGCCTTCTGCAAACACGTCTGGGGAATTAGCCGCCCAAGCGCCGAGGTGCGGATATTGACACAAATCTGGTGCAAACAAACAAACAAACACACGGGGCGGATCTGAACATTGCGTTTCCACCAAGAATGTGATGGACCCATTCACACAAATTGTCATTGCGCTTTTTTAAGAACTTTGGGTTGTTGTAGGTGCTTGTGGTTATATATTGACGAATTACGTGGAAGAGTGGTATGCTCGACTCCGGGCCAAGAGATGGGTTTAATGGGAAAAATACGTAAAAGAAATGCAGGAGGGAGGTGAATATCATGGTAGAGGAATCTCCGAAAGTGGTTTGGTCAAGAGTCCAGTATTATGAAATTCTTCCTCCTTCTTCGGCCAACGTTTGTTTCGTGGAGATTTGATTAGTGGGCGAAGGACGAAGGATGCCTTAAGTTATTATAAGATAATAAATTTTAATCATGAGCACACAATAAAATGAATCATACTCATAGTTAACCGTTTTTTTTTTTAATTTACACACCGTAAATCGATTAGACGAGGGTCTCACTGTTATCAAGCTCACTTGATCAGCTGTATATATCTCATGCATCGCTTTTCGCATTATCATCTTGCGTAAGGGCGTGATTTATCCTGCTCGTAAACTCGTTGCTTTCAAAGATATACAAAGAAAGCATTCTCCGTCCGATTGTTTGAAATATAATATAACTCGAATGGATGAATAGAACGAGAGGAAAGCTTTCGTTCCTGCATAATCATTGGCTCGAGACAAGTAATTTCCGTTCTCTGGAATTACACCTGGAGACATGTAGTATAAACTTGAGAAGAGATCAAAGTCAGAAATCTTAATAGATTTCTGGTAATTCCATCTGATCTTCTGATCGTCCAATTTCTAACGCGCAGGAGTGACAGGGATGCGTTCTTGAAACTAACTTTGGCCGTAACATCGGATACATTTTATTTTAATGATTCCCTTAGTTGAACTATTGTAGTCGAAGAAATATTTATGCAACTAACAATGCACATATGCATCCAAAATTGCGCGACATTATTATAAGGATTGAGATTTAAAAAAAAAAAACACGGAAAAAACAACGTTTTTTTTTTTTTTTACTAAAAACCTATTTTCAAATGAATTTTAAAATATAAAAAATAATATACATATTTTTGGCTTTGACTAAGGTTTGAACCTACCTACTTCCCAATTATCGGAATCAACCGAGCTACCCAACCACGTTAAATTCCTATATAAAATACTTTAATATTTTAATGTCAGAAAAATGCGTATATGTCCGCCGCGTGTTGGTGAGTGGTGATCGCCCACAAAAACTGATAGATTGCATTATTATTGACAAGTCTATCTGCCGAGTTTCAGCTCGATCGGATGTCGGGAAGTAGGATAATTTCCACTTCCAAGATTTCGCTACATTCAAACAAAGAAAAGTGAAATTCAAATAGACGTATTTAAAAAAATATCATTAAGTTTGGTAGTGTAATTAATGTATGCCCCTTACACAAAAAGATAATGTCGGAAAACCTCGTCATGAACGCGTGTTACGCTCTTTCTAGCCCGCTGAGTTTTTCGTCGGTATTGACAATCATGATGTACGAGTGCATGCCAACAAATTGCCCTGTGAACCAGACTCTTCCACTAATCATGGGGAGCTGTGGACTGGAAGAAGCAGAAGACTCTGCTTCTTCTGTCTTTCAGTTTGCCAATGACGACTTCCTCCAGCAATTTTTAGATTCGGCGTGAAAAGCGCCCAACATATTTGTTGACAGCTTAAACAATAGCTCTTCCAGAATCCATGGCTCTCCAACATCACTTCCAATATCGTCCATCCTTTGTTTCACATCATACACGCGAGAAAACGCTGCCTGGGAACTTGAGAGTACAGAGAACTTCTGTCAAAACGTGGGATACGGAATGCAATAGGAATGCATCGAGCTAAGAAGGTGTAAGAACACGTTTGCTAAGAGAAGTTTCCCATAAGAGTTTCAAAGGCGCATTCATTCCCAATAATAAAGCACCTCACTCAGTTCCAAGTCTAGCCGGATGTAAATCGAGATTATTTCATATTACACCCATTATGTACGTAATGAATTCCTAGCATGTTATGTCACTTAGGCAGGGGGATCAGCCGTTATTAAAGAATGAATGTTTCGTTCCGGTCAACATGCTCAGTTGTGCGACTCACACGTATAGTAATCGATGATCACGAGTGGAAAATAATTAATTATCAATAAAAATATTTTAAATTGCTCACGAAACTTGTTGTTTATAATGCCTAAAGATTAACGAATGGTGTGAAGCACGCCGATGATATCGGTTGAATAGATTCACACATCGTGGAATTAGAAATACGCTACGTTTATTTATTTATTAATATTTTATACGCCCAGAGTATTTTCACATTGGTTACGTATAATGGTTACAATTTTTTTAAAAGGGTTACAATAAACAACGGTTTCATACGGTTAAAAATTTTAATAAATGTGTAATAATTTAAACATTTTCAGAAATAATATTTTGACGTGAAAGATTTGTTCAAGTGTGTTTTAAATATCAAAATTGTTACATTACAAATGTCGATAGTATTCGAGTATTCATTTTGTAAACTATGAAGGCGATGAATTGGCGAGTTTGCCACATAATTTGTTTGTGAACAGTGACAATGAAGTAATTTCTTATGCCTTGTGTGTGGAGTAGGTACTCTTATATTAACTAGACTTGGGAGTTCGCAATAATCGGGCTCCGAATTTACAATTAAAAAAAGAAGCATAAATCGCTATTTTATATTGAGGTAGCCAGACAACGGAATTACACTATAATTGACTACGAACTAATGAGGGAATTACAATTTTCATAATTTAAAAGAAGTGAATAAAAGATTTGGATGGTTCTAAGCATCGACCAAGGTTCCAAGCAAACATTTTAATGCTTTCACATTATTGACTTTTTTCTGATGTTAGTTTTACAAGTTTAAGTTACATATTCTAGTTTTTTCATAAAATATCACTTCGAGGTATTTAATTTTAACAGTGACGTATTGTGAATATGAATATGCATGATTGAATAATATTGTTTCGACAAAAAGTTATTGATTTACATTTGTTACTATTTAGAAATAAATTGTTAGTTACACACCAACCGTACAATTCATTTAAACTTGATTGAAGCTCTAGGCTCTAGACCAGGGTTTCCCAACCTTTATTTCGCCGAGCCTCCCCGAACCAAAAAAAAAATAAATTTATGCCCCCCTTAATTAAATTTCAACAAAGAGAAGGAACACATTTTTTTTATATTAACTCAGTTATTTATTTGAATTTCAAATAGGTGCAATACAGATACAATATATTTATTTATTATGGATTTTTAATAGAAGAGTAGGTACACTTTTAATCATTAATTACTTTAACATTTACATTTCTTATTTTTCTTTTTATTATACATACCTATTATTATATCATTATTTTTTATTTACAAGTTTAATATACTAAAAAACTTACCTTTTATGGAGATGAACAATTTCACACTTAAATATTTCACTTAACAGACTTGAAACGAAACTTGGATTATTTTGTGAACCAACTATTAACAGGAGCGAGTACGGCGAGTGAGTGAAAGATGGATTCATGCGGGAAGGTGTGCATCACACGTAGTGTTGTGACTTGTCGAAACTTGATAGCAGCGATTGAATGGCAATTCGGAACAGTTAATTAACCTAAGCGTTAAATAGATATTTTTTCGGAAATGCAAACGTACCTATTACGCCCCCCCCTGACATTTCTCTACGCCCCCCTGGTTGGGAAGTCCCGCTCTAGACTATGGGCAATAAAGAGTAGGAAGAGTACAGGACCTAAGGGGTCATCCATTAATCACGTGAGGCTCGAAAGTGGGGGGGGGGGTATAATGAGATATCACGTGTATTTATTTTTCGTGAATATTCTGAAAATTTCAAAATACACGTAATTTTGGGGGGTGGGGGTTAGTCTAAAATCTCACCACATATCACCAGCGGGGGAGGGGGGGGGGGGGTAAAAAAGTTGCTAAAAAAACATCACGCGATTAATGGACGACCCCTAAATGGCTACCTTGCTATAAATCACTAGAGGCGGAGAATTCTTTAGAGTTTGTCGATTTTACTTTTACAAATAATTTTTTTTCACTCAGCTAGCGAACCAAATTAGCAATTTTCCCTTTACGGGGCCTTAAGATTGTGAAGAAGTAATTCAAATTAGGTATATTTTATAAAATGCCTTCGTGAAATCTGTATATATATTGCTGACTTGATTTTTTTGAACAAACGCAATAGTAATATAATTTTGAATAGAAGCAAACGGTTGTCATTTTACAAATCCAAGTTTTTTTTATTTATAATATCTAGGTACTAAGTTGTTTTACGTTGCGTTGGAGTGAGTTTACATACGGAGTAACGCGATCTCACTCAGCCTTTTCCATACCAGATCAATATCCAAATAAGGCATTTAGTTCTTTAAATCGGTGTATCATTTAATAAACTACGTATTTATATAGAGAATAACATAAGAATAATATAACAGTGCTGGCGCAGCCGGCAGGATTTGAATCCACACTTTAAATATAAGAAAGCTATAAAGATGTTTGTTATGATGTCTTACCGGTGGTGTCTGCATCGTCACTGCTGGAGTAGGCCCGCGAGTGCTGCAGCATGGTGGCTGCTCGAGACAGGACCTCCAGAGGTGTCTCCACCGTCTCCATATTTTCCTGAAATTAATTAAAAGTCAGAAATAAGCTAATTAGTTTAGCATTACACAAGAGTCAATTGCCTGGTGGCAGTGGAACAATGACACCCCCAAGAAATTGTAGAATGATGTGAAGCAAAATGAAAAGAGAGAGTAAAAGAGAAAGGGTAGAGGGAAGACGTTTCGTGTTTTGCTTTTGTGTCAAGTACCCTTTAGATCAGAGGTTCCCAAACTTATTTTTCTCGTAGACCCTTTTCAAAATTTTACTGATTTCGGTGGAACCCCTGCTGCTACATTTTTACCACATTCCCAAAACTCGTCAAAAATGTGAAGATTAGATCTAACGATGAAAATTTGCGTCGCGGCTAAGTTCCAACCCTAAATTCGGAGTGGTATAAATAAAAAGAAAAATAGTGTATTTTTTATGTTCTATTTATTAAAATAATAAATATGATTACATACTTAGGGGGGAAATAGAGTAGATGACTCAAAAGAATGTTTTTTTTTTTTAATTTCATAAATTGTTAGTATAACTATTGAATATGTTCCCAAAGTTTTAAATAAAAATTTCAATTCGTTCCGGTGTAAACTAGAAACGCATTTTTTTCGAAACGACTTTTTTGGAATTTGTGTGCACTCTACTCAAGCTCAGAAAGTTTTTTAATAATAATAATAATGTAGTATTTGTATATCGCACTTTTGTGATATTTCACTTCAAGTGCGCTTAATTATAATAAACTTAAAATTAATCCTATAGTGTTCCTTACGAGTCCTTACAAAATTGATTAAATAATGTGAAACAAAGAATATACAGTACATACAAAGCAATTTCAAAAGAACAATATTAACAACAAGAATCATTAAAACTAAATTATAATAAAGAATAGGAGGCAGTTTACGTTTAGAAATAATAATAACAGAGTGCAAAGAGTAACAGTGATACGTAAAGCCATTTTGAACCAAATTGAAGTCAGACCAGGACGATAATCAGAACATCTTCCACCCTGAACGAAGGACAAATAAAACATGTATGTAATTTATATTTTTATGTTACTCTATTTGTACCCCGCAGGGGGAGGCAGAGAGGACGGACCGCAAAACAACTGTCTTGGCAAACGCTCCTTATTTTTATTTTCCCTTCAGACGGTTATGAACTGCAAATACTGGGTCTTGATGCAAATCTGTGTTCCTTGGCTGTAGAGGGGTATTAATTTATTCCTTATTTCCAAGAAATACGAAAGAATGCTCCTAATATCTGACTGAAATCAATAGCGGAACATCTCGACAGGTACGGAGTTGCGGCAAAGAGCCAAGCAAACGGTTTACGGCGTGGGAACACCTTCAAGAGGCTTTTATCCCGCAAGAGACTTATTCAACAAGTATCCTGGGCGGAACACGTAACGAACGAGGAAGTATTACTTTGTAAGCAGCATGAAAGGGGAATTTTTCTCACAACCAAGAAGAGAAACGCCGTATATTTTGGCGTCATGCTAAGTAACTAAATAAACCTACTGTATATCAACTTGTTATATACGGTGTCCGGAAAATCGTAGTACTAGCAGGAAACTGCTGAATGGTTGGAGAGCAGTGGTTCCCAACCTTTTTTTGACCAGTGACCAATATTACATTTATTTGTTCAGGGTCCACAAGGTACGAGTACAATAATGACAAACTGTTAATCGAGTAATTAAATGCGTCCTTGCAATCGCTATCATTTTGCAAATCAATGTGCTCTTTTTGGACTTCTTCAGCTACGTCTCCATCATTAATACCAAAAGGGTTACGAATAAGCTTTTGGATACATATTGATTCGGTTTTTGTAGTAAATAAATAAATGTGTCGTGGACCACATTTTGAATCTCGCGAACCACCTGTGGTCCACGGACCACCGGTTGGGAACCACTGGTATAGAGAATTCAAAAAAAAAATTTCGTTCCCAAAATTTGAATTAAAAAAAAAAACAATTTTTTCCATCTTTTTCGACAGATAAAGCGTCAAAAAAAAAAAAATTAAGCCGGGTTTACACTTCGACGCATTTTAAAATACATATAATAATTAGCTGATATTAACCCTATCAACATTTTTCAATTAGTTGTTTTAAATTAATTTTGTTTTCAATTTTAATGACTTAATATCACTTTTCAAAGGTATTCTGTTGTGTCACTGGTCTGTTTTGTTATGGAACCGGAAGATGAAGATGGTAATAGTAATAAATTATCGTAGCTGAGGAACTTGAGGAGTTGGACCGAGAACAAGAACGTGATATTATGAAAATGATGAATAGCGACCTCCCGAGGAGAAGGATTAATTCATTCAAACTAACGATCTAGAATCTAGAAAGATTTACAGAGAGATTCGACAAATTGTTTAATATTCTAAGTTGCAGTTTTCCCGGTTCGCAGAGTCGTATAGAGAAAGCCTGTGAAACAATGAGTTATTCAATGAAATGAGGCCCAGTAGAAATTTTTAATTTCATACCAACATAAGTAGTTCCATAGTCAGAAGGTTCATAGAACAATCGACCGTTAGGACCAAGTCAACCGACAAGAAGGTTAAACGCTTAGGTATACCTTGAGCCTATTCAAGATATCATAATAATTTTCTTTGTCTGAACGTTTTGATGTTTGTCTTACTTTTAATAAAGGTTTGCGAAGATAAGCGAAATTAACGCATGTTATAAATTTTCAACAAAATTATTCGTTGGCTAAAAACGATTTTTTGTCACTACTTTCGTGAATTTATCAACAACAAAAAAACTGGGGATAAAATCATAGAACACAGAAAATTCTTAATTCACTGGGTAAAATAAATGATTGACGGAAAGAAATCTTTTACTTTAAATGGGGGTAGGTTTAGTCACTCATCATAAAAAAATAAATAAAAATAAAATAGTTGCAAAACAATCACCCATCAAATTCTTCAATCACACCATAATTAAATAACATTTTTTTAAAATAAAAATAAAAATCTGTACAGTGTATGACCATTTGTTCGTAGTGATAGACAGTAATTGTCCAGATAATGATAAAAATCTTTTGTAGGTAACACAACCAGAAGACGCACACTTACTTATTTTGTTTTATAGTCAATAATATTATAACTTTTTCATGTTAAAACTCTGTAAGGGGGCATACATTAATTACGTGAGCAATTACCTTCCATTTTTTTCCAATCTAGACCCTCTCCCCTCACCTTGGTGAGATAAATTTGGGCCACGGTCGTATATTCTTTTCAAGTAACGTGAGATTTTGCTGGACCCCCCACCTTTTTGAGCTCACGTAATTAATGTATGCCCCCTAAATGTTCCAAAACAATAAATAAATAAATAACCGGTAAAATATTTAATATAAGAAATATCCGCAAAATCGTAAATTCATCGACGCGCTTCACCAAATCTGACTTCACTTTTCAACAACGTTGCTTTTTATGCTGGTATGGCAGTTTTCGATTCACATTGAACTAATAGAATTTTTTTATTATAATACTCACATGTAATAACTTTTGAGGCTCTTCCCATAATTCAACAAAAATATATCTGTAGATTTTGGTTAAATATTTACGCGCGTTAGTGTGAAAAGGACAGTAAAATTGAGAGGGGGCAATCACTAGTTGCGGACATTCACAGTCTTGATTACCCTACTTAAATATACATTATTTAAATGTATCGAGATGAATGTGTCCGATTTCAGCAAATGAAAAATGAATGTAATTTTGCCGTCGAAAGCAGTTTTTTTCACGATTTAATAAAATGGATATAATGTACGAATTTCCGAAAATTATAGACAAGATTTTTTTAGGTAAACAACTGACCAATCTTGCATTGTGATTAATGATTGTATTTTTAATGATGTCATTATTGACGGGCTTTCAACTAGTAAACTTTAAATAGTGTCACTAAATCATCTTGGAATTTCATCTCGCTTTTCACCCTTGCTTTGCCAAATCGTAGACAAACGACGAAATTCTTATTTGAATGGAGCATACCTAATAATAAAGCAAAACAACGCGATAACAATTAAATACTCAGACGTATTCTGGCCGCTGTTGGGACTTGGGACCAGAATAGGAATTCTTGGGCGTCTCTCAGTTATTTCCCCACCGTGGCAATTTGAAAAATATTTTGGCAGTAGACCATTGATATTATAATACGCTTAGGAATTCCCTTCCCGCCTTCGTGCTGCTGGCTGCTGCTGGCCTGGGAGATGTTACACGTTATATGTTAGTAGTTAAGACTTTAGCGATATGGGGGTTTTACACGATTTTTTTTTCATACCGAAAGAACCGATAGCCCATATAGAATGTACCTGCCCAAATACATAAAAGGGTAAGGGACCCACATGAAAAAAACTTTGCTCATGCATGTTTAGATTTAATACAGAGTTGTCATTAGAAAAGAGAGAATACTACGTTAGGACGTACTAAATTGTAAAAAATTGGCAACAACGTGAACGTGACCAAAGATCGCATGAAAGCATCTGTCATTTTTCTTTGCCGTTGCCGTCAACAAATCATAAAAAATACACACGAAATTAAATCTAAAATACATATAGGTAAAGCCGTTTTCGTGAAAAATCAACCTAAGGGTGCTGAATTAATAAAATATATGCCCCATTTTCATTGCCTTTGAAAAACAAATATTGTCAAAATTCTTTGAAATAGCAAACTGTATATGTACGTTCACAATCAGTTCCTAATATACACATACATATATTATAATATTTTTATAACAATACTAGCACAGACCCATGAAAAATGATACTATAGGACAGGATTTGCGAAGCTGAAGGTTTTTATAAAATATATTCTCCATTATCATTGCCGTACAAAAACAAATACATATTGTAAAAGAAATGTATAATATATCTGTCAAATTAGAGAGCCGTTAGTTACTAAATTTGAAAAATCACGCGATTTGGCAAACATTAAAAGAAAAGAAATATCTACAAAATATATCACGGAAAAGTTTTCAAATTTAAGGTACATGTAAGTAGGTACCTTTAACAAGATCATAGGGGTAGTTTTATTATATTTTATAATTTAAAATACACATAAATAAAGTAGCACATATCCAGGTTAAGCATATTAAATATCTGGATATTTCAGTTTGGTTAGATATTTTGACCTCAAATCCAAAATTAAGATTGTACGAAACGGGCTGCCCGGCGGTTCGCCTTAAATTGTGAAAAAAGGTACCAAAATAGAACACTTTTCACGTTCTTTTTTCATCCCTAATCCACATGAAAAGACGACCCATAGAGAAACTGGGTGAGAAAAAAGTATCGTGTAAATCGACCATTAGACGATGCAGTCCTCAGTCCTGGCACGTAGCGATCACCGCTTCTCGGAGAAATAGCCCCATTTCGAAGAAATCGACGTTTATACACGTCTCACCGAGTTTGATAACAATGATAATTATAATAATTGATCCGGCGAGGGAATACGCTTCATTGGGAATTATGATTAAAAAGTACCTACGCGCCCAATTTGTAAAACATTGGTTTCAATCATCATTTGACAGGCCACACAAGCGGTACAAGTTTGTCCCTTCCTTGGAGTTGAAATGAACTTGGTACCGAATTCGCTGGATTTTGATTTACTTACTTCTAAAGTAGCTATTAACCCACGATGAAACTTATAAAAATAATATAAGTACATATTCTTTGGTATACAGCAATATTTTAAAACATAAAAAGTGCAGTAATTAGACAAGTAGTATAGTAGAAATCAAGAATTTCATATTGCATTTTAAAACAACAACGCCTTGAATCATAAATAACTCTTCACCAGGAAAATATCAACCTAATAATAATCAATACGTTCCTTGGGAAATTCATTCTAATGTATTTATCTTAGGAATTTATTAAAACAATATTCATATCTGAAAGGATAAAGATAAATTTATTACAATATCGGTCTTTTGAAAAAAATGTTTTCTACAGAAATTTTACAGGCCATGCAATCAGAATGAGTTTGTGCTTTTGGAATAGCGGTTGTTCAGTTTTCATAATATTATCTGAAAGGATTAAGATAAATGTATTAACTTAGGTAGGACCCGAAAAGCTGCTAAAATAAAAGACAAACATTTTATTCGATTCGCAGGACTGACTGAATTATATTTTCAAATGCGTGGATAGGAAAGTGGTTAGAGTTCAATCGACCGGTTTATTGGAATTGAGGATGGGCAAGAATATAATTTTTTTTTGTAGGTACATATTATGTAATACCACTCAAATCATTTATAAAATGTATGTTCAAGAATAGATTTAAATAAATTAAATTAAAAATAGAGCGTTGTTTTCTTCCTTTAGGTCTTCCTTCTTTACGCCTGTATTTGGCTCCTCATGGTTCTTCTTTTCTCTGTTTGACTCTTCTTTTTTCTATTCAGCTCTTCTAGACTTTTCTACGTTCTCCTTCGCGCTTTTTGGCTCTTCTTATTTCTTCTTGACTTTTTTTGGCTTTTCTTTTCTTATTTTGGCTCTTCTCGATTCTTTTTGTCTCTTCTTATTATATCTTATTGCATCTTCTCGCTCTTCTCGCATTCTATTGCACCTTTTCACTCCTTCTCGGTTCATCTTGGCTAGTCTTAGCCCTCCTTACATTTTCTCGCCCCTTCATGGCTTTTCTTGGCTTGCCTTGCATCTTCTTGCAACTTATTGCCCCTTCTTAGCTCATCTTGGCTAGTCTTGGCTCTCCTTACATTTTCTCGCCCCTTCGTGGCTTTCTTGGCTTGCCTTGCATCTTCTTGCAACTTATTGCTCCTTCTTGGCTCATATTTCTCTTCTTTCCCACATATATTTCTTCGAGGCAAAATTAGGGAGCCGGCTAAAAGACGTGGACTCAGGGTTTCGTCTGCGGTTGGGCCGATAGCCACGCACATTGTCATTGGGACTGCCTGGTGGTTTGTGGAATACCTTAATAATAATAATAATAATATTTGGATGATTTATATAGCGCCGTTTTTGTGAAAAATCACCTCAAGGGCGCTGTACAAACTTATAATACATTTCTAAAATCTAAAAAACTACAAGCTAGGCAAACAATTATAAACAACTTATGGCTAAAAATTGCATACATCGGTTCATTGATCACCGATACGAAAATATGTGTACAATATTTTGACCAATGGACGCGATGCTGACCTTCTCTGTAATTTCTCTGTTATAATTGTAAATTATATTAGATATCACTGTTATATTATGCATTATATTATCACTGTTACTTTTTCGTTATTTCTCTTATCCAGGCTTCCTCAACCGGGCGCAGCTCTTATTTTTCTTTTTATTTACTAACACTTTTATCTGTATATATTTTCTGTGTAGATTTCAGAAGAATTATTCTACGGGCTCCCATATTTATTATTATTTTGTATTATGTTAATGTAAGTACTTGCATACTGCTTTCTAACCCCATATGCATGAACATTGGAGGATCTAAAATCGTTCAAATAAATGTAGCTTCTTTCAATAAAATAGATCTTGACGTACGCGGTGAAGGAGGAAACCATATGTTTCTTTATAACGGCCGTTGGGAAAGTGGTGGGGTCCCCTCCAATGATTCATCTTGGCTTGTCTTGCATCTTCTTAGATCTTCTCGCCCCTTCTTGGCTCGTCTTGGCTTGCCTTGGCTCTCCTTCCATTTTCTCGCCTTAAAAAAAAACTAACACTCGTGCTTAGATTTAGACAGAGGCTAGTATTAGTGTTAGAAGGGATATCATAAACAGGAAGGCATTTAACTAATTTAAAACAAATAATGTTAAGGTTGTATAGAAAATATTTTTGGCATTCGATGCAATTATTAAAGGTCAAAATAATATTCTTCACGTAACAACCTACACTTTGATGAAGAAATCATGAACACAATTTTACCTGTCGTAGATTACGATATGAGCTGTTTAGCGCCCGTCACTATTATTGCTGATGTTAACCACATATTCCGCCTTACCTTTGATATCATTAAGCAGCCTGTGAAGCAGACTCGTTGCCAACAAAACTCGTAAAAGAAAAATGCAAAAATGATGATATAAATGGAACACGGAACAGTGTAAAGAGCGTTTCCTGCCAAATACTAGGATATTAACTATAAAGCAGAGTATCTGTTTGTATAATATCTAAAATACCGAAACTCTCGAGGTGTGATATTTTGAAAATTGAAATGAATTTTCAACTTGAAATTTGTAGGGCAACGCATTTATTTTCAGTCCTTAGCTTTATTCATTCATATAATGAGTTGTGGAGCTTTGAAAAATACATTTTTTTTAGAAAAAAATAAATATTGAACTTTGGATGAAGTCGGGTAGAAAAACCAGTAACAGACCAGTAAACTTGATATGTAATGAATAAATAGATTTTATTAAATAGTAACAGCCTTACTAAAAAAAAACCACAGCGCGACCGATTAACTGTGTTATTGTAATAACATAAGTAAAGCTCGTATACACTAAAAGACGTTTTATTACCAATAACGTTTCTTACGTAGTCACGCTGTTAAAACGCATTGAAGATGTGACAACGTTGTATATGGTTTTAATTTACTAGGAAACAATGTTGTTTTAATTTTTCTCCGCAAGGGGCATTATTGGCGCGCTTATGCATTAGTTCGTCGGCCCGCAAACAGCCCGCGATGACAAAACAGCTCGGTGTGTTTTATGGCGGGATATCGAAAATTTTGTGATTTTACTTAATAATTTCTATTGTAGTGACGAATTTACTCTTCTGTTCACATAATTGATATATTTACCATGTTATTTGTGTGGTTTACATCAGTTTAATCAAGTTATTGTACAAACGCCGTACTTTCAAAGTTGAACTGTCAGAATATTGTTTTGTATAGGTTACTTGAAAGATAAAATTTTCATTTTAAGATCTTTATTTTAAGAGAATTTCTTAAAAGTGATAATTTTTTATAATATTAAAATCTAATACATGTGTTCGTAAAGGTATCAAAAAAATTAACGTCTTTAGAGATGCCAGAAATCTGTTTTAAATTTCGGTATTATTTCTAAGTTATTTTTTTTGCAATAAAAAAAAACTTTGAAATTTTTTATTATTTTTTATTGTATACACGATGAAAAAGTGAGGTGACAGTTTCCTTCCAAATTTATTACACAAAAGGACTGTGTTTTTTAAATTTTGATTTTATTTAAATTTCTCTACATTTTGGTCAAAAATGTTGTGGGAGGAAATTTTTTTCCATTTTTTTCCGAGTTTGAATCTTAAAATACGGCAGTTTTTGAAAGCTAAAGTGTATTTCAAATACTCATCTCTAAAAGGTAATTTTATCTAGTTTTCATAAATGGTATTTGTTTTTACGATACCTTCAAAAATAAGAAATATATAGAACATTCAAAATACTATGGAAAAATTACAAATACCGTTCGGACATCAATGGTTAAAACAGAGATAAACTACCCCCTCAGGCCGTGGAAACCATGTGTATTTCTTTCAAAGAACAAATTTTTAATTAGTAATGTTTTCACATCCGCGGCCGTTTGTCAATTGAATAAAATTTTCACTGGGTTTTTTAGTAAGGCTGTTAATGTTTGTAGACATATTTAACAGTTTTATCGAGCTTGGAATGAGAGCCACTATACCTACAAATAGCCTTTTAACTATTCATGATTGAAAACCTAAGATGAAAACAAAATTCAGCACGTAAATATCCTAAAAGTTATAAAAATAATACGATTACACCCAAATTACATAAAATGGTAAATTTTTACAAAGCCGGGACCAGCACATTTTGGACAAAAAAAATTAAATATATACCCCAGTAGATAGGTAATAGGTAATTAGATGTAATTAATTCCGTGAGCGGAAATTGAAAATAATGTATATTATTGACAATTTTTTAAATTTAAAAATACGAAAATATCATTTTTCAATGACCTCCATGTTGTTATCTTTATTTTAAAAAACAGCCTACGTTTTTAAATGGTTTGTCTGGCAAGGCAGGGTTTGTATAGCGGGCTTGTGAATATTATCTTTACTTTAAAAAACAGCCTACGTTTTTAAATGGTTTGTCTGGCTACGCAGGGTTTGTCTAGCGGGCTTGTGTGACAGATCGGCCGCGCCATGTCAGTTTGCGAAGACGCGAAGTGAATTTTGATTTTACGCAATTGAAATTTAAAATGCATCATTTTCCGCCTCCCCCAATGCAAAAAGTTTCCGAAATACGTAATTCTGATAATTATTCAACTTCTGCAAAGTGTTTTTTCGTGAAAAAGTGCATATTTACCGCTGTAATTTACAACATGGAGGTCATTAAAAAATGACATTTTCGTATTTTTAAATTTAAGAAATTAACGATAATATACATTTTTTTCAATTTCCGCTCACGGAATTAATTACATCTAATTATTACCTATCTACTGGAGTGTAAAATGAGCTGGTCCCGGTTTTGTAAAAAATTAATCACAAAATATATTTTTTTAAAAGTGCCTGAAAAATAAAGCGCAATTTTTACCTTTTCCCCTCCTCTTCAATTCCGTTATTTTGAAAATCTATTTTGAAGCCATCAGATCCATAAAACATGTGAATTTCATCCCACGACAACTGAGCATAGAGTATGATTAATGATTACATTTAAAAAATTAACACAATAACCGATGCCAATAATTATTAATTTAATGTGAGTACAATTCACAATGTAAAATATAAACATAATAATTTTTGTATTTAAGGATTAAACACAATAATATACTAGACTATTTATTATGACTACACCTACCAGGTTGTGATTTGCTAAATTTGATGAAATGATTCGTTCGGATCATTCGAGCGATGGAGATTAGCGGGTTTTTAATACGGACATTTTCGGTTTTCGATTCGGCCATTCGATGTAATTAATATCATACCCCCAAATATTCATACGGAACGTATGAACTGCTACTGCGGTTCAAAGCCAATTAATCCAACTAAATTTCACCGTTTATCCCACATTTAAGGTTTTACAAAAAATAATAAATAAATAATTTTAAATAAGGACAGTGGCCGAGTCCGAATCGACTAGCTAAGTCCTCCATCATGACACAAGCAACATTTTCCGCATATTGTGGTGGTAGTAGGAGATTTTCAACCATTGTCAGGTTATTCGTAAGCCGGGAATTTTTGTCTGTCATAAAAAAAATCATTTTAATTCATAGATATCACCAACCTACCTAAATTTGGGTAACGTCGCCCGAGTGTTTAAAACAGATTAAACCAGTGTTTCTCAACGTGGGCCGCAAGCGGGGGCAATTTTTTGGAGAGCAAAAAGAGAGTGCGCAATCATCACTTTTACCTATCTAAATTATGTTTCCTTACATTTATTAAATATAGAACTTTTTGGAATATTGTAAGTCCGATGTATTTTAAAAGTATTCATTTTACATACGCTAAACAGTTTAGGTACCAACAAATTAAATTTTTGGACAAAACTTTTTATTGGTTCCACCGTGAACCATTCATCGTTAACTTTCTGTCATGTCTTCGTGAGGATAATAAAAATTTAATATTATTTTAGAAAGCAATCACTTTGTGGTTTGACTATTAATTAATAATTTAATTCACAATTTCTTCAGCCCCAAAACATACACTATTTTGGGATGTCATATTCATATTCCCACTGATTTTTGGATAATTTGGACGAACGCAAATCAAAATATTAAAAAAAATCTAACAAATCTCCCGCCATATTAAGTAATGACTTCACTTTCTTTCACATATTTTTTTTCACCGTGGAAAAGATTTTATTTGTTGTAAAAAGTCGCCCATAAAACGTTTGAGATGGAACTGAGATTCCACCAACAAAGCTCAAGAACCACTGGTCAGACTACTTTGTGAAGATTCATAATTTGTTGACTGATGTTTCATGATTATGAATGTTGCCAGCATTTAAATTCAAATTACGAGTAGTTGCTGCAGTAGCTTCGCCTTCGTTTTCCAATAATTCAAGCTCTATTTAAGTTAATTACTCCTAGTTAATAAATTGATGTTAGTTCCTCCCGTACTTAAAATAAATGTAGGATAGTTAGAGTTAGAGCTCTATTGATGGCTCCCATCATTGGTCATGTCATGAGTCATTGATTATTTTTGCTTATCCGTGAATATTATAGGTAAAAAAACGAAGTTCAAACCAATAAATTTAACCTGAAATAATGAAAAGGTTGCATGTAATGTGGAAATCAAAATAAATTAATAACTTTGATTTATTTATTTATTTATACATGCATATATATTACAAAACATTATAAAATGAAACTTTGTCTGTCCAACTGGGAAGGATACCCGTTTCAGGACAGCCAAATTGTATATTTAGTTCACAATATTATTAACAAGGGAATGGTTTCGTTCGAACTTTTGAGAACATTAAAAATTGTATTCTGAACGAAGGGATGGTTTCTTAATGTCTTTGAAAGAATCTTAAAGATGTGATTTTTTTTTCAAGGTCATTTTGGAGAACATAAATAATTGCATTCAGAGTGAATGAGTGGTTTCTTTAGTGAGATCACAAGGAGATTCTTTCCAGGCCATTTCAGAGAACATTTACAATTGCATAATTAGAATTTACAGATTTATAAACCAACATTTGACATATGAATTCCCAATGTATTTATGACTATTTAATTTTAATGGAATACTATGATACTATAATTGATATAACTAATATTTATTGCTTTTTTTGTTCATGAACCAGAATATGAGGTAGGTACAGTCAAAATAAGGTAGCCTGTAATTAGTTTATTGGAAAGGGGAGATGTACCTAATGTAGTTTATT
Organism: Limnephilus rhombicus; assembly: GCA_929108145.2. NCBI lineage: Eukaryota > Metazoa > Arthropoda > Insecta > Trichoptera > Limnephilidae > Limnephilus > Limnephilus rhombicus. Next base: position 57,559,661 of record OV815270.1, on the reverse strand, counting down.
TCCTAATTAGTCGAGATTTCGCTTTTTGGGATTCGCGTAAATATGAATAATTATTTAAGCGATTGTTAGGCGAACCCTACACGTTCAGTATTTATTGTGATCCGTCAACATTTATCAAACGTGATAATTATGTGATTAACATTGAGGAGTAGGCTACACGTTCAATATGTATCACGATCCATATCACGATTCGAAATCCAGGAATCTAGAAATCCTGCGATCCGTCAATAAGCTAGCCTAAACGTTCAAATAATATCACGATTCTTGATAAATATAGACATACTACAATAAATATTGAACGCGTAGGGTAGCACTCCGATCCATCAATATGGACCGTGATATGGATCACGATCCATCAATATGGAACGTGATATGGATCACGATCCATCAATATAGAGCGTGATAGATATTGAATGTGTAGCCAACACCTTAAACTTTTATAGAATACCGTGAAATAGAGGAAGTTCAAATTGAATAGGTTTTGTCAAGAGAGTTTGGTAAAGAAAACCATTACATATAAATCAAAATAGAATAAGTTGGTTGTTTTCAGGTGGAAAAAATATAATAAACAGTAATTGTTGAATGAAACACTAGTATATATTGAATTATTGGGCGGGTATTAGATAAGCCGCCATAGCTCAGTGGTCACGGGTTCAAGTCCCGTTGGCGGCAAGTATCTTTTCTCGGAAGATTTTTCAATGTAGATGAGTGTTTCAGGCTGATAATTATTGCTTATAATAATAGAATAAACGTTCGGTTTGCAGCACTGAATTTGAATTAGAAAACAAATGATGTGTTAACCATAATAAAAAAAAAATTAAAGTCAAATTAAAATTCTGTTAATTTAAATGACACGAGTTTTGCGGAATGAAAAAATTAACGACTTGCATTTGTGATGATTTCGAAAAATTCCTGTTTTCGTACGACATAATTCCGTGTTAACAGATAATACTTAAAATAAATGACGAGTAAGAAAATAAAAGTGCAATTTTCTATTTGGAAACTTGATCGAAGTATATTGAATTTCTGCCAAAATATATTCTACCTACACTTGCTGTCTGGCATAACGCGTTTTGACACTATTACATCAGCTATTCTACTTAAAAATTAAGGCGATTTTTCTTAAAAATAAACCCGGTTTTCCCAAATCGATAATAAATATATCAGGTGTACTCCTGGTGTCTTCATAAGCTCAACTCCTCGGAGTCTGAACACTGTTTGACGATGATTGATGTTTGACAAACTTTTTGCCCAAATAAAACCTGTAATATCACCTTACCAGTTTGGATTTATGCCAGGTAGAAGTACACTTTCTAACTTGATTATTTATGAAAATTTTATAACCAATGCTTTTAAAGAAAAAAAACAAGTAGACTCTGTCTATACTGATTTTAGTAAAGCCTTTGATTCAGTTTCCCATAAAATTCTCATTTGGAAATTAGAAAAGCTTGGTATATATGGCAGTATATTAGCCTGGTTTGAAAGCTATCTTACTGGAAGACAACAAATTGTTAGAATAAAATCCTCTTTGTCGGAAAAAATTTATGCAACAAGTGGAGTTCCACAGGGTTCACACCTTGGCCCAATATTATTTATCTTGTTTATAAATGATCTTTCAAAAATATTTCATGATGTATTTATCTTCCTTTTTGCTGATGACCTCAAAATTTTTAGAATAATTCAAAATATTTACCATTGCAACAATCTTCAAGATAATATCAACAAATTGTTAATTTGGTGTAATGAAAATAGACTTTACTTAAATATCTCAAAATGTCATATAGTTAGATTTTCTCGAATAAAAAATCCAGTGATCTTCAATTACAACATTGATAACAATATTCTGGAGACCTTAACACAAATTAAAGACTTGGGCATCACTTTTCAATCTAATCTTTCATTTGTTAACCACATAACAGAAATCTCTAATAAGGCCTTAAAAATGTTGGGATTTATAACTAGGCTAACTAGAAATTTTAACAATATTAAGTGTATAAAACTGTTATATTTTGCATATGTTAGAAGTCAACTTGAATACAATTCTCCCGTCTGGAACCCATATTACAATATACATGTACAAGCTGTTGAAAGAATACAAAACAAATTCTTACGTTTTCTTAATTTTAAAATGGGTATTCCAGCAATTATGTTCAACTACAATACTATTTTGAATGATATGAATATGCTTAAATTGTCAGACAGAAGAACTTTCACTGACTTGGTATTTCTGTATAAAATTCTAAATGATTTAGTTGACAGTCCGGTATTGCTCGAATTGATAAGCTTCCGGATTCCACTACGTAATACTAGAAGTCAGGATTTATTTCAGTGCAGTAATTCTAGAACTAACTACCATATGTATTCCTCTTTACCCCGAATACTAATGGAGGGAAACAATTATACCAAGTCAGTGGACATATTCAATTTATCTTTAAACAAATATAAAATATTGTTACGAAGGCAGTTCAGTTATGTACAATAAATACTGTATATTTCTTACTATTCATATGTAAAAGCCCCGAAAAAGGGCGTTAATAAATAAATAAATAAATAAATAAATAAATAAATAAATAAATGATTATCCACCTGTCCTTCTTGGCCAAGGCTGGAGGGGTGATGCAGGCAGCAGGCAGCAGACCACGAGTCTACAGTGTCTATCTAATCAGCAAATAATAATACATATTTATAACCTGAAACAACGAGTAAACAAACGCGTAAACGGCTCGCTACAAGTCACGACGACTCTGTAACAAGGAGCATAGCATGAAATAATACTATTATACTGCTCGAAGCTGACATTGAGTTGTAGGAGAATAATTGCGGGTATGCAATGCCACCGATCAATTTGCCGACCGACGTGCCGTACTAGAAGGAGCGCGAGTGCGTTGATTGTTGATGGTCCGCGGCAACCATCAGCCATACTCTCGGGCTCGGCAGCTCGGCAGCTTACAGCTCTACACGGGCTCTATCTGTTTAGCCTTCGCATTCCACGGGCGATCATCGCTCGTACTGAAAAAATGAAATCATATTCTGCCTGACCGAGGCAACCCGGTGTCGACTGCAATTTTCTGCCTCTGCAATGGTCGGCCGAATAACATTGTAAACGTGGAATTGCGGCAAAGCTATGAAAGGCTGAAGTCTAAAATAGCGTCAAAGGTGGGTGAACTTGGTAGATTAAGAGAGAAAAGGGTGAATCAATTTTCTAGTTGACTTTATTCAATTTTCGTTGAGGAAACCCACCCTCCGAGGAAAACTAAGTGAAAAGTTTCGCAATGGACACAAAAACATAAAAAAAATCGAGTTGCTTATTTCGTATTATGATTTCATTTTCAGGTAGATTTGATACTAAGCGTCACAACTATTTCGCCTTCCGAAGACAATATTCGGACTTTAGCATGAAGAAAATAACAAAATATTGTGATTTTATCCTGCAAATGTGTAGACGAAAGAAAGGACAGAGATAAATCACTTGAAACCTTCAGATCTCAGTAGGAGGATTGCCGTTTTTTATTCTTTTATTTTTTTTTTACAGTGAATACCGCACAAGAATCTCAACTGCTCCCGTCTGGAGCCAGTGAGACTATGGCATCCCCAATTGGGGTATGTTGTGAGGCTGAAGGTAGTGGGGAGGGGAAAGAGGTGGGGAAGAGGAAGGTTGGGCAGTACCTGGCTATTCAGATCTGGTCACCAAACACGGCTAAAGCCATTTTCAAGCAACGTTTCAATTCTGAATGGTGGTCTTACACCAGGGCGATACTGATAGTATCGTCCACTCCACTCTTGGCTAGGGACATAACTTGTATCTATCACCCTCAATTTGATAGTCGCTTATCGATCGCTAGGGTAGTGACATCTGTTCCGCCTTCCGAAATCGTGAAACTGAGAGTTTTGGCTTCGTAAGACTATAAACCATCAGATAAATATAATACTTAAGTACCTATATCCACTAATTCTCTAGCAACAATTATCGCAAAAATATGGCAAAAAAATTTCTGAAGATTTAATTTATTGTTAAATAATACTTTATTTAATTTGCTTCTCATAATTTTAAAACTATTTCATTGATATTGCTTACATTTTTTAAATATTTTGTTTATTAGGTTTTTATTTGGACTTATATTGCTGCATTACATACTAATTTATATATTTTGCATATCTACTGTACTAATAAGTTAATTAAATGTAAAAAGCTCAATTTGGGCCTAAATAAATTAATAAATAAAATATTTGTTTAAAAAGTTTTGAAAAAATTAAATTTTCTTTTCCTTTTCAATGTATCAGATACAAGTCGATCATATCGATGCCGATATCAGAAAAATTTCCCTAACACCGGCCGCGTTACCACCTTGACGCGGCAAGTTGTCATGCGGCGGCCATCCGAATCTGTGATATTTATAATGGTGTATTTTGCAAGTGTCCGATCTGTGTCCACTTGGCTACACTGTACAGTGTACAGTACTTACAGCATACACTCCAATAAGAAACAATGCGATTTCGTGGGAGTATTTTAAGCTTTAAAAGGATTGAAGTAATTATGTTCCACGCCTGTTTAGCGTAACGGAGACCAATTTATACTCACGTAAATTACGTACAGACTCACGTAAATATAAAATGAGCTTCATTTTTTTTTTATTTATTTCTGTTTCCACAACGCAACTTTACTGAGTAAGATCTTTTTTAGATATTTAAGCATGAATAATATGTACATATTATTTAGGTTTACCTAATATGGACATGACGGGGAGATTTATTTAAAATATTTAATTTCAGAAAAAATAAAATTACAATTTTCACTTATTTATCGAGAACGGTTACCTAAATTAGATACTAAGGAATACATTACAATACCTAGTATGTAGCTGTACCCTTTCATAATTTTCTCATTTAGTTTTTACAGCGAATATTTTTTTTCGAAATACAATACTTTAGAGGGAATAATAACCAGACAAAACCGGAAATATGTCATTTTTAAATCAAATTTTAGACGCTGCTACGTGGGTTTTTCGCCAAGTGGCAAAGCCAAGTATACATTTCGTAAAATAACTGTGGTGTTGTAGTGCTGGTCAGGAACCCACAGATTTTATCCCGTAGGAAGCGCCAATTCTGGACGGGTTATGGAACCCGTCAAGAATACCTGTGGTTCCCAAATATGCTCAGGGTGTGGATCTTAAACCACGATATGTGTCGCTCTCCAAGGGAGGGTGTGCCAGGTACATAATTTAAAAGGCAGAGTTGTGAGAACAAGCTTATAATTTTAAAAACAAGTAGCAATCAGGGTTTTAAATATGTCATCTCACTTACCCCCATGAACCGACCTCTTTTATTATGAATACTATCGCTAGCTAGCTAATATACTGTCCATCTAGTGGCTGCAAGGCCCAGGCGGCATTTCCCCATGCAGGATCTGGATAGCCCCTCACCGAAGCCGAGATCTGGAGACAGTTCCTCCGCCAAAGGGAAGTCGTCAAGCGGCCTTTCGCCGCGATCAAATTAGCAAGTCATCCCCATGCAGGATCTGGATAGCCCTCACCGAAGCCGAGATCTGGAGACAGTTCCTCCACCAAAGGGAAGTCGTCAAGCGGCCTTTCGCCGCGATCAAATTAGCAAGTCATCCAAATGCAGGATCTGGATAGCCCTCACCGAAGCCGAGATTTGGAGACAGTTCCGCCGCCAATGGAAAGTCGTCAAGCGGCCTTTCGCCGCGAACAAATTAGCAAGTCATCCCGCCGCCAAAGGAAAATCATCAGGGGGCCTTTCGCTAGAAGGATTAGCATGTAGGGAGGCCGCCCTCGGTCCAGACGAGAGTCAATGTCGGCGTAAATTTACTATTCCGCCACAAAGATCGGCAAATAGCATCGCGGGCTAACGGAACCCCAATCATCCGTCAAAACGGGCTCTGACCCAAGTGTGATCGGACGTATTTCTCATGGATTAAATCTTTCCCGGTTCTGGCACGCCTGGCCGCCATACAAGTTTACGTTGCGGAATCTCAACTAATCCCACCAAAGGAATGCAAACTTGCGATCACACAATACGTTCACGTAATCACTTTTACCGCCCGGCATTTCTCAAGTAAAAAGGAATTATTTTCCCGTTCAAATACTAAATTCTCACAAAAACTCCATTGACTGTCGCGTAGCTAGGTTCCGGGCCCAACTCTCCGAAACCTACCTACACAAGAAGTGACGTATTGCCGCGGAACTGCTCCAGAGGTCGCCCCAGGCCGTCGATAAAGTCAGAGCTGGCACCCTAATAATTAATAACAAGTTCCTACCTAATTGCGATTTCGACGGGTAGAGTTGTTAGGATGCAGTACAAATAATAAAGATGTTAATAATTATATTTAAAGTAATACGGATTTGTACTGCATCATAACAACGCATTGACTCTTTTAAAAATTATAAATTGTTTTCGAAAGAATGTCATTTTATATAGTAAAGCTACGTTTTAAATTTTAAGAAAATATGTTCATTTTTAGAACAATAAGATTTTACCGTAGGCCGTTGGAAGATTTGTTCAGTTTTCAAACAAAATTTTGTATTGTACAAAATACATTTCAAATCATATAAACATGCAGTAAAATAAATCAATGAATTATTTGGGAAAGCTACTTCTCAGAATTTTAATTTTAGTTTTAAATAAAATCATTAAAAAATATATCCGTGCCCTTGTTTTGGGACGAAAACACTTCAGTTTGTCTATTTATTTGCGGTCTTACAAACTAATATATTTATTAAAAAAAATTAAATTCTTATTTTGCTTAGACATTATTGAAATATCATAAATACTAATGATCAAAAAATAATTACAAAAAGTACATAATTATAATAGTTTTATCATCACAAGGTTGAGCATTTTTTAATGTAGGTATTTATCAAAGCAAATTTTGAATGCAATAAAATCGATATTGAGTTATTATGTTAAAATGCCGGCATGGAGAATAATTAATATTTGTCATCGGAACCGCCCTGTACAGTTGTAAGATCACCGTTCGACGAAATTTAAATTCTCGGCCGCCGGTTAACGGCTCTAAATTTAAAAAAAAACATAGAAAATAACAAGCAACCGCGATACGTGAAATTTGAAACTTGTATCTCGTAATTATAAATAATGAAAATACTTTAAAAAATAAAATCAAACAAGTAATTTTATCATAAATATCAAACGAAAATTATTCACAAAAAAGTGCGTCATTATTTCGTGTGCTAGATTATGTACAACTTAATAGAGCGCCCCTGAAATAATTTTCATAAAAAAACGGTGCTATATAAATCATCACACTATCATTATTATTTGCAAATCAATTGCAGTGCAAAATCAATTAAAATTTTATAATTTTGAATTAAAATAGTTTTGGAAGGAAAATAATTTAGAAAATAAATATTTGAAGCTTCCTGGGTTTTTTAACAACGAAATTAAAAAAAATCCTAGAGTAAATAGGATCATAATATCTTCAAGTAGAAACCAAAAAGGTATTGTGCACGTTGCCCATTACGAGAATGAAAAAAAAATACACAATACAAATGACCATACACTTCAATGAAGCAACTCTCAACTCTCAGTCTTTCAATAGTAGGCGTAGGAAAGACACCTCTTGTTACCTGAAATTTTACAGCTTTACAAGTCGATGGGGTACTTCAGAGACACAGCGGTATAAAGGTGGGTCTTTATTCCTTTCGAGGAATTTTTATACAATATTGGCGGTGGATAAAGCCCGAACCCAAAATTTTACGGCTAGACATTCCGGCGACGGCGACCGGATAGTTTTGTTAGGCTGCATCGCCCAAACCCCGGATAAACTACTCTGGGTGGTTGCATTTACAATGAATACGCATTGCTCAGTGTATTGGCTAGAAGCATTCAAGAAATAAACAAAATATTTCAATAAAAACATAAATAGTAGATAGAACAATTGCAAATTTTTAATTTATTTTAGGTGAAATAGGCAGTAATTAGCAAGACAATATAAAACATTAACTGGAGAATTCGCCTGCATCTTAAGTATTTCCTAGATAATTTTTAGCGGCTGATAAATAAACCTAAAATACATATTTTTTAAATGTATTCAAAGAAATTTCTTTTAAGAGGGTTATTTTGAAAAATGAGAAAAAGAGCACAATGCGTAATCTAACAAATAATTTTTCAGAAAAGTTTAAGGAAAAAAAACTAAATTTATATAGAGAAAAACAACACGATGTATAAACAATGATGCAGTTTGCCCTTATATTGTTACTCTGAGAGTTTGCCAGCAATAAAAATAATTGTTATAATATTTATTTAAAATTTTTAAACTCTATGAGTAAAATCTCAAATTATAATATTTAATTAAATGAAGACAATATTAGCGAAACTCCATCGAAAATCTGGATACAGAAAAATCAGAAAAAGATGTTGGCTCCACTGGGACCAAAAAAATCAGAAAAAGATAATCGACTCCACTGGGACCAGTGGAGCTAATATCTTTTCCTGATTTTTCTGTTCCCAGATTATCGATAGTTTCGCTAATATTGTCATATTATTGTAGTTTGTCTGGTCTTGGTCTAGTCTGTAGTTCGTAAGAAGACAGAGAAAAATATATACCTACGTATATTAAATTTGAAGAGCACTTTTTTTCATTAGCTCCACACAAGAGGCCCCGAGGAAAATAGTTGCCGTAAGGGCCTGTGTCACCTTTGGGAATGCTGTGTGGAGGGTATTTTTAAGGAAAGGAATGAGAGGAAGTTCTGGAAAGGAAAAAGGTACGGGCGATGGTAGGAATCCGAGGGTTTATTTAGCATTAAGTAGTTTAGCATCTCTCCCGATCCGGCCAGCCACTTAGTTGGTGGGCAGACCCGCCGCCAAGATCCTTGACGACGATTTTTCACAAAATCAAATCATCCAATATTATTATTATTTTTAAACAAAGTGCATATTGAATCGAAGTTCTTTTTTAATGATACAGCTTTCAAAAATAGACCATTATTTATCAAAGAATATCCTCCAGGATTTGGTTTTGATTACGACAGATTGCAGGCTGCCTCCTTCTTGAAAAGCTTTATATAGTTACTCTTGTTCATTTGCAGAATGCGAAGGAATTCCAAAAACAGGTCTCCTCACCTCCATACTAAGTCCTTAGGTATGTGAAGGATGAAATATATTTCGCCAAAATATAAGACGAATATAAAAAAATCTTACGTCGAAATCTTCTGAATTTTTTTCGGTATTATATGTATTATTTTCAAAGTCTTCAATCTCATGGTCTAAAAATCCAACTTAGTAAAAACATTATTTTTGAGCCAATAAATCAAATTCACCAACACGTGTTGACCAGGCCTTCATTCACCGAGCACGATAAAAATGATGAAACTAAACAGATTGTCCTAGAACGTAAGATTTTTCATATTCATTAGTCACATATACCTATAATAGGGCCCGTATATTCTATCAGTTGCTCTTTGGGATCGTGAAATTAAATGTTGTCGTGTAAATACTTGGGATCGCTATGTATATCTATAATCTAACTCGTATTGTTAATTTCTTCGCTTTTCGGAACAACTCATATAGGTCTCATAGAAATCGTTGTCTCCTTTACTATAAACGGTGTTTGAAAGAGAAAACACAACGCTTTCTATTCAAATCTAAAACTTAACCACAAAAGAAGTAAAATGTACACTTATCTAAAACCAAAGTTCGAATCGTAATTAAAAAAAATTATTAAACTCTTGGATTTTTTTATTAAACATTTTTACATGGAACCACAAAAAGTGAGGCGACAATAACGTTTATATTACATTTGTCTAAGAAAATATGTATGTTTTTTATGTTATCAGTAATTTTAGTTAGAAAAAACCTAAGGTGAGCCAATTTTAAAACTTTTGGATGTTTGAATTCAAAATTTTTAGACTTCAAAATTACATATAGGTATGTTTTTTTCGGATGTGTTCAGAAATATTCCATTTATTTAGATTTTATGGTAAAATGGAAATATTTTTACACTCTAACAAAATATGAACGAGGTCTGAGGGGTTAAGCGCACTAATTCGGCCGCATTTTTTTGCAGGATAGTTAATTTTATCCGAAGTTCGAAATATGCGTGCGTATTAGCATGGAGTGAAATTTTTTTTTTTGAGAATTTCGAAATCGGCATAGTTGGAAAAGATGCTCCATATATTAACAATTACAGCAAAAACAATATTCATAAAACCTAGACATCGCCAAAGCTTTGTATTTTATCATTTTCACGATTTTAAGTATTTATAGCTTATATACGCGAAATAAAACACACGTAAAATTTGTATTTTACCACTTATTTTACAGATAATACATTCATAGATTGGTAGAATGGAACAAATAGTGGAAATAAAAAATGTTCTCATATTATTTACCGTATTGAAAAACTTGAAAATTGCAAAAGTTGCTATGCTACTGCATTTTGGAGTCAAAAAGTGGCATAAGGTTTCGTGACTATAACCTTGTTTTTATTAAGTCATCTCGTCTCAAGGGTTCACTGACAGCAGCTGAGGCTTCTGTTACAATTTTCACACATCCCTCTATGCCTTGAGTGGGCAAGGAAAATTCTTTACCATGACATCGACAATTATCGTGTGATCGGTAATAGCTTGTCAAATTGTTCCGTCCCTAACAGATTTGATGAGCGGTGACTCGGTTACATTATCCCAATTCAAACCACCAATATATAATTATCTACCGAAAAATCAAAAAGGCACTTTGAAGGGACGAATAACATCTGATTGCGTTTTCATTTACCGGGCTTCCAATATTCTTCTTAACGCCAACTCTCTTAACCATTTTCGGTTGTCGGGTAAGATGGTTAACAATACGTTTGTGATACCCAAAAAACCAATGCGCTGGATTACTGTATTACTGATTATTTAAAATCACTGGACAAATATCGTGAAAGCAATATTGTTTCATGCAAATGCCTAACTCCGGAAATACATATTGGTTTGGTCTTAATGTTGAACCACATAGGTACGTGAACTGTCGTTAAAGTTAACAAATTTTCTGATGGTTTTAGGGTAGAAATGTAAAGCTGAAGAACCCGCTTCGTTTTAGTGAGCCAACTGGAATGTACAATTTTACCGTTTTTTTGACAAGTTTTCATTGCGGAACCTGGAATTATCAATCTCATCAATCAGTCGATGGTTTTACATATTTTCTATATATATAGCTGAGCTATACTTAAATCCTGTTCATTTTTCATGCTTGCGAAAGAACATTGAATGACTTTAAATTTCAGGATAAGAAGTTGTTCACACTTATTTAAGGATTTTCCAATAATTTCAGTGAAACGTTGCGGTCCAGTCGATGCAGTTTATAAGTAGTCGCAAAATGAGCTCGTTTGCGTATAACTGACAGACAATCCAGTGTAAAGGCCGTTTGAGAAATGATTCAAGACACTAAATCTCTTTTGTAGCCCGTATTGACTGCAGTTCCATCGCATCCAATTGCAACAAACTATATCGACGAATATTACTCCTATACACAACATGTATCGTTCTGTGAAATTGAGCCAACATTTTGTAATACAGCAGAAAATATATCTGCCTAACGTTCTGGCTACAACAGGAATGCTGAATATTTTTTCGTTATGCTTTATTCACAAAAAAACCTCGTAATACATCTTCACAATTCACAAGTAGGCAAAACATTCAAAGGTAATTCTCATCCAGATGTCACATTGCCATAATGTTCAAAGTTTGAAGAACAGTTAATATAAACCCTTAAATAGCCCATCGAAAAATAGTTGAATATTCTAATGCAGCACACAATTAAAAATACTACGTAAACTGTAACTCGACCGACGCGCACTTTGATAAACAAAAATCATCGAAGAGACGAGGGCCTAACACATACCCCCAATAAACTCAACAATTCTCCGAGTTCCTTCAGAAGGAAAGGTCCTAGTCCGTTTAGAGCAGTGGTTCCTAACCGGTGGTCCATGAACCACACTTGGTCCGCGAGATCTAAAATGTGGTCAGCGAAAAATTTGTTCATTTTACTACAAAACCGAATCGAAAGGAGTCCTAAAGCTGATTCGTAACCCTTTTGGTATTAGTGTTGGAGAGGTAGCTGAAGAAGTCCAAGAAGAGCTCATTTTTGTACCATGTGGTCCCTATGAGAACAAATAAATGCCATGGTGGTCCCTGGCCAAAAAATGGTCGGGAAACACTGGTTTAGAGGGAAGCCCAATCCGCAGATATATGGAAAATTCATCTAGATTCTAGATCAAATCACTGTGTTTGAAACACGTTTGGGGTGGGAGGATTTAGTCTCTGGAGGGAATAGTTTAACTGTTGATACGGTGTTTCTTTATAATTATATCAAAGGAGAATAAGTAAATAAATATTATTTTTTTACATAAATAGAAGCATTTCTAAGAATCTGGAGAACATTTTTGTGTTTTCAATATTTTTATGAAAAATTGAAAGTGGTGGCGATGTCCTAATTATAAATATTTATTTTTTATATTTTTTATTTGAGATAAGTACATAATGGAACACCAATTTCGCGTATGCCGAATTCTATATTACGAAAAAAAAAGTCTCCATACTAGATCGCTCCACCCTAGTGCGTATGGCTTATGGTACGGCCACACTGCGGCCAACTTCCAACTTCAAACTTTTGGACGATTGTGTGGAGGGGTAGTTCGTGCGTTGGAAGTTCGAGTTGGCCCAAGATTAGATCGCGACGGCCAGCTCACACGAACCAGCCTGCCGCAGCCGTCCGCACATCAGTCTGTAATGGCAGGCGATCAGGACACGCGTGCCGCGTACCATCAAAATGGCAATATTATTACGGGAGAATGGTATAACAATTGTTTGAAAAAATGTTGTGTAAATATTTCTACGTAATAATGTAGGCCACTGATAAGATACAGCGCCGAATCAGCTGTTCGACGTCCGCCATGCATTACTTTCGCGGGCCATCATTAAAAGTGGAACAAATGTTCGGACAAAGGAAAAGATATATCTGAGGATCGGATTGAGATAATGCAAGCGAAGCATGGCCAAAGTTGCATCTTTTTCGGTCTATTTCCAGGTCAAAAGAAAATCAGTTTGCAACGATGCTTTTTCTTTCGATGTGATACATAAAAAACGATACACGTTCCTGTACAAGATAATGTAAAACGCCATAATATTGTTTTACGTAATATTCAATTTTTAGCCCCTAGAATGCCAACGAATCCGTAGCGGGTTTGCTAGGAACTCACCGCACTTGCTTCGATTTTATGGTATTTTGAAAGTAAATAATAAAGTCTCTTAATATTATTCTAGATTGTCGATTCGTCAATTGCAAACATTGATTTTTGTCTATGAAAAAGCACGTAGCAAATTCCGTGACAAATTTAATATTCAATTTCAAGACTTATTTGAACGCTTATTTAGCTGGAAAATTCTAAGTATAGGGATGGTTATTAAGCCATTAGTTTTGAATCTAATGGGGGTATTTTTTTTGGATGAAGTATTCTTTATAAATATGAAATAAGGCGTTTCTCTTTTACACTTCTGTGATAGATAGTACATTAAATTCCCGAAATATCTCTAGAGTAGGGAATGGTTTCCAAATGATGATTTTTATAATTATTCTTTGAATAGTAATTATGGGCTGTAAGGAAGCCTTAAAGGCCCCTCCCCACCATATTATGTATAAAAAACATTATCTGGTAGAACATACGGTAAGATGGACAGACGGTACACTTTACGAACAAATCATTTTATAAAAAAACAAGTTAGTCAGAAAATGGTGTCAGCCGGAGGATGGCGGACGGTTCTGCATTGTAGCTGACACACAAAGGGTTAAAACCAGGAAATATTATATTTTTTAAAAGCTTTCTGAAGAAACTAGTTACTAAGGAAGGGTTGTTTCACAGAATTAGAACAATTCATCGAATTTTTAGGTTAATTTTCAAGTTCTGTGAAAGTCCATTCGAGTTGTGTTATTATTTTAGTTCTGTGCCACAAACTGGTCCACAATGATATAAAAACAGAACTTGAATGGAACCCTCACAGAACTTACACAGACTTAAAACTCACCTTTTCAGACATTCGTATCCATAAACTCAAAATCTTTCACCTTCACATCCAATACCCGCGACACCGTAAATAACTAACCTGTAAAAACGTAGAAAAAAAAAATGTAAGCGTTTGTGAAGGTCATTTCATGAACATTCTCCAACCCTAAAGAGTCCTAAATTCTCCAGTATTTTAAAATAAATACCAACTCTACTTTTGCCACTAATCTATTCATCAATGTATTACTAACAGTGATGAGGGTAGCAAATAATGTAAAATCATGCAATGTCCAGTGTGTTAACTGTAATGTCCTCCGCGTGCAAAGCCTTATCTTCTCCAAGCATAAACTTTCTAATTAAAGTGTGTTTATTGGAAGTGACCTGCCAGGTAAGTATGTTTCTGTATCCATTTGTAAATAGTAAAATTAGTTAGAACCTAAGCATTCCTAATAAATTGTACAGCGCCCTTGAGGTGATTTTTCACAAAAACGGCGCTTTATAAATTATGCAATTATTATTATTATTATTAGCTAGAAAATTAACTTTGAATGAAAAATTATTAAAATTCTGTAAAAAAACTGGCCCAAAGAAAGTTATCACGAAAAAAGAGCTTCTCCAGACAACCAGTTCCAAATTTTGAAAATGATGATACTTGCAATGTTCTACAGTTCAATAATAACAGTAATTACTTTTAACTTATTAAATTATTTGCTCTCACATCACATCACAAATAAACCTAACTTGATCGTGTGTCGTGTGTGCTCCCAATTTTTCCCTTCCCCTGTGACTAAAATAGATTTAAAGCCAGCCCCTAAAATTACACATAAAACCGAGGGGTTACGTACGAGAATACACTATGGAGTATACAATATTACACACGTGTGTTATAAGTTATAAGGGTTCTTCTCGAGGGGTGATTCGGAGCAAGAAAGGAAGCAGTCATTCTTTTTTATACCATCGGCTTCTTCAAAATATGGTTTCTCCGGCAGATGCTCCGAACTTTCGAACATCACTTTCGTTCAATAAAAATATCATAAATTATTAGTAAAAAAAATAACGACATTAAATACATTCTTTGAGCCTATTGACAAACAGGTTTTAAGAAAACATATTTATGGTAGCTTTCAGGACCAACCAAACAAAAGCTACAGACAAGGATTGACAGATTCCATTTCACTCTTTTAATTCGACTGAGTATTCGCTATGCCTAAAGACATCAACCTTTCTTTGGATGTTGAGATATTAAGATAATAAATATGTATACATGTGTGAAGAAGTGTGTTGTATATTTGTGTACAGTGTTAATAATAATGGTAGCTACGATGTTTGAATATTGTTTAATTTAAACTAATGCAAACCACTCGATTTATTTTGATATTCCACCGGTTCAAGTCAACATTGATTTAAAAGGGAGAAGTTGCAAAAAATTATATTGCTGAGTATGAATGAAATTAAATCGGAGCAGTTTTCTCCTCTGTTTTTGTTGCACATCAACGACCTTTTGTCATGTGCACCAATTCACTGTTACGCGGATGACAGTACAGTTCATGATAGCTTTTTGTTTGACAAGCCCCCAAAGGGCTCACAAACTCCAACAGCTCGTAAGCAAAGAATGGACGGTTACCTCGAGAGTGTTTTCTCTTGGGGTAAAAATAATCTCGTTGAATTTAATGTTTCAAAGACCCAATCTTGTCTGATTACGTCTAAAACGGATCGCCATGAAAATCTAGTCTCTTTCAACGGAAGCAATCTTCCGAACAGGCCCTCCATTGATATGCTTGGTGTAACCCTAAGTGACCAGCTCAGGTATGGGGGCTCCATCATAGCCAGAGTAAAGTTAGCCTCCCAAAAACTGGGCGTACTGTACAGGGCCCGCAGATACTTTAATAGTACACAACTGCTAACCCTGTACAAATCGCAAGTGCGCCCCACGGTTGAATTTGGCAGCCACCTCTGGTCTGGAGCTCCAAAATACCTTAAAAATACCCTCGACTCTGTGCAGAAACGGGCGGTCCGTTTGATAGATTCTCCCATCTTAACAGACGGATTGCAATCTTTAGAGCACAGGCGTCGGGTGGGAATGCTATCCTTGTTCTACCGGTATTACAATGGAAGATGCTCCGAGGAACTAGCATCATTGATCCCTTCGGCACCGGTGCATAGTCGGGAAACACGCCAAACGCGTGCCCAACATTTGTACACAGTTGACATTTGTCACATGAGAACGGGTCGTTTCTTCGACTCGTTCTTGTGTTCAACAGCTCGGCTGTGGAATGATTTGCCGGCCTCTGTGTTTCCTCCTTCCTACAACATGGGTCTCTTCAAGACCAATGTTCATTCCTTCCTCTCCTCAAAAAGACCCTCCACACAGCATCCCAGATGACATAGGCCCTGAGGGAAATTATTTTCCTCAGGGCCTCCTGTGTGGAGTTAATGTAAAAAAAAAAAAAGTCAAATGAATGTGCAAGCATCTACAACTTATTCATGCAGATAGAACTGAGTGCAGTCGGGTCGGGTGTACCTACGAAAAGGTACTGATCTTTGGAAAGTAGAATTCAAGTCGAATATTACAAAGATTCTTGAAATAATATAAGGAATCATAACAGAATACAAATATGAATAGTATTCCTACTTAGTTAATTACACAGACTTTAGCAACATCATTAGCGAGTAAACTCAACCGGAACTAATTATACATCATGCAATTCCATTGTTAAAAAGACAAACTTTATTCAGAAAACATTATAAATTCTTGAATAATAATATTCTTCTATTGTCACACGAAAGACAATGCTGGTGTCATTGTTGAACGTGAGTATTTTCACAAATTCACAAGGTCATTTACACATCCGCAAAGAAGGGATGATTTGGTAATAAGTATTTAATTGTAGATGTATGAGTATATGGATTACAGGGTTACCATGGCAACCTCGACAGGGGAATTTTGTGGGCCGGAAAGAAATAAGGCAGGGGGGAGAGGAAGTACCCGGAAAAATAAATCATGTCTATAATTATTTATAAAGCACCTCTTTTAAAAAATACAGCTCGTTTGTTTTCCTCTTTAAAAATCAAAATATCTTATTTGTTATAAACCCAGTCGTGCGACTGTTGTTGCAACTTATGAGGGTCTAGAATCTAGAAGGATTGAGAAAATAGTTATTATTATTACAGCTGTCTTAAATTTGCTGATAAAATTCACAAAAACGATATATATTCTTATTCTTGAAGACTAATTTAAGTTATGTATGCTTATGTAAGTTCGTAAAACACTATTTACAAAAGATGTTAGCCCTTCTGTGGATTTAACTTCCCTTCTCAGCTCAAACTCACCCCTCAAGATACGACGAACACGTCGAACTGAAAGGAGACTTCGGTATACGATGAACATTACGTCAAATAAAATAGGATTCAGAAATACTTGATGCGATTATTAGTTGAAATATTAGCAGCTGGTGCCTGGTGCCTACATCACTTAACAAAGGTATAACGTAATAGTAGTAACCTTTGATGGTTTAAAATAATTATGTAAGTACATTGCCCTTGAGCTGATAGTGCAAAAAAGGTGGTTTAATATTTAATGTATGTAGATACGAATGAATAGATAACTTTGATAGCATCTATCTATTCTGTATTGCAATGTATTCAATAGTTATATTCGAATATGACGATTTATTTGGACTTTTTAACTTGGTTTGAAACGGACTCGAGGAAGGATGATGTTTATAATATGTTCAACTGAATGATTCAATTCATTAAATATTTTAGGGTATCGCACATCATTCAACTACTTAATTTAAGAAACATATATGTGCCAAGACCGAGTTGTTTGGCGGTCGGTTCACTCTGCCTACCCCTGCGGGGAAACGGCGTGATGGTTAGTTAGTTAGTTTACTAACCGATCTTAGTTATTATTGACGAAGGGGTGGGTTACTTCGGTAACTGGTTGGTTCAAAATCTAACAATAGGTATAGTGATTTAAACAAACATATTGTTTTTAATTAATTTGTATAGCAGCAACCTAATTTCGGACATACTATATTATTATTATTTCGCTTCAAAACGGAAATACCTGAGCCCCAACACTCTAACAAGATACCAAATGCAAAGAGAGACCTATAAAAAGATATTTTATTTGATTTATTGGAGGGCTGGAATTCCAACAATCCATGCGCTTGATAGCTGCAAGACGAGTGGTTATCTAGCCCACTTCATAGTTAAGTAAATTGAAATACGTGTATAAAAAGATATTTTACTTAATTTATCGGGGGCTAGAATTCCAATAATCCATGCGCTTGATAGCTGCAAGACGAGTTGTTATCGAGCCTCCTAAGTTAAGTAAATTCTAATGTAAAATCCATGCTAATTTGTACAGCGCTCTTCAGGCGATTTTTCGCAAAAACAGCTCTATATAAGTTGTCCAAATTTATTATTATTATATGGTTTGCCTATGAAACATAGAATAGAAGAAGAGACCGGAAGGCAAGTACGATTAGGTTTTAGTACAAACATAGTTAGTACTGGCAACTCGTATTTAAGTGCCAATTATTAGTTATTAGCACTAAAGGCCACACACCGCTTTCCTTACGCTGGAATTTCTAACGGAGATGGGGTCTTCAAGAAGGCCATTCTCAATTCCCATGGACCATATTATTATCTTGATCGTGTGTGATGTAGAAATGCCTTTATTGACACAGATCAATATGATGAATCCAAAAACTATCTCAGCTCCCATCTACATATCAGATTAATGTGACCCGTTACACGATCCGTTCATCCGTTTTTGAGTCGATTATTCAACTGCATTTTACTGTTATATTTTGCATATGTTAGAAGTCAACTAGAGTACAATTCTACCGTCTGGAACCCATATTATAATATACATGTACAAGCTCTTAAAAGAATACAAAACAAATCCTTACGTTTTCTAAATTTTAAAATGGGTATTCCAGCAATTATGTTAAACTACAACACTATTTTAAATTAAATGAATATGCTCAAATTGTCAGACAGAAGAATTTTCACTGATTTGGTAATTCTGTATAAAATTCTAAATAATTTAGTTGATAGTCCGGTATTGCTTCAATTGATAAGCTTCCGGATTGCACCACGTAATACCAGAAGTCAGGATTTATTTCAGAGCAGAAATTCTGGAACTAACTCCCATATGTATTCCTCTTTGCCCAGAATACTAATGGAGGGAAAAAATTATACTAACTCAGTGGACATCTTCAATTTATCTTTAAACAAATATTTAATTCTTTGTAAAAGTAATACATAATATTTATATATTATGTAATCACAGTGTAATTTGTAAATTTCATACTTATGTAAAAGCCCCGAAAAAGGGCGCAAATAAATAAATAAATTTCCTCTGAAGACTTTTTTTTCTTATTTACGTTTCTATGGCACTACATTCCCGAATCAAACAAAATGCTACCTCATTTTAACCCCAATATGTACATATTATACTCTCACAATAATATGTCTATTGAGGGAGGTTCGTCAACTTTTTCCAATTTTGATTTATTTCCGGTACTGTCCTTTTGAGAGTAGTGTCCTAAAATTTCAATCTTTAGCATAGTCTCCCATTAAGGTAAATAAAAAAACTTATTTATGTAGATTTGTGAAGCGCCTTTCTAGTGTCACATTTCACTATAAAAATACGTAAAGGTTTAAAGCTGTTGATTTAACGATAAAAAGAAACTTATTTTAAGTTCGGATCTTCACCGCATTTTGAAAGAGAAATGAGAGGCAAATTAATGCCAAATATAAAATAATGTATAAGTACGTAGGTACCCGTTTAAAAGATGAACGTTCAAATCTTCACAATGATGAGTTCTGATTATGAAAGCTGAAAAGCATTACCAAACCTTATTTTTGGTCACACCTCATTACCAACATACCAACAGCAACAACCCCGATGACATCAACGAGACGAGAACAATTCAGAAATAATATGCGTAGATTTGGGTGTGCGGCATGCAGCATTAAAAAAGCAATATCGATTCACAAAATTGCAAGCTATCGATTTATTTTTGTCACAGCACTTCTGGTGGGTAGTTGATTGGTGTCGGTAGTCCTTTGTGAGAGCGGGCAGCGGGCATTGGGCATGGGCAGCAGTGAGCAGAGCTAGCAGGCTAGCAGTGGAGCAGTGGAATGCGACCGACAGCTGCGTCCCCCCACCCGGAGTAGGTAGGCAGCAGCGGTTCTAGGTTAGGTGGTACTGGACGGGTACCTACCCGCACCGCACGGGCCGTCTCTCTTCTCCTTTATCCAGAATGCTGGCAACATTCATGTTTTATTCGCTGATTCGAAATTTGAATGTGCCGCGCGTCGCGGAACAAATGTGTCGCAGTGATAATGGCCGAAATCGATCGATATTATCGAGATTATAAAGAACCCTGACGTACCTACAACGCAACACACAGCTAGCTTTGTATTTATAATAATGTCAGAACTGGATGATGTTGACGAACACCATTGTAATATGGAGTTATATAGAATACTTACATATAATATATGATTTAGAAGGAATATTTTCATGATACTTTAGCGACAAAAACAATGTTCCGAATAATATTGTAGTAGTTACTTAGATTATGTTATCTTCCGTGCACCTAATTAAAAATATATTTTAAAAGAAATAACCAACGTAGTATGTTTTAATAAAATATAAACGTTGAATAAAATAATAGTAAGATGTGTTACCTTGTTATAAATCTCGACTGGAATCCGAATTCAGAGATGGACCATCACAGGAAATCAGTAAACAATTGACACAATATTCCGATAAAACAACAACCAAATAAGTTGACACTTGTAAATAAACGAAGGTCCGAAGACTTGAATAACACAGGAAGGAATGTGGCACTAGGAATATACTTAAGTTTACACACAATGCACAAAAAATCACGAAATAATAACGGACAATAATAGTATGTGGAACGTTCTGAAAAAATCAATACTACGCACGGCTATGCGGGTCCAACCGCATTCCTTCGAAGTTTGCTTTAAAATACAAAAAGCCACATGAACGATTTTCACAGAACACCGTAACAAACGGAAGCACGATGTTGTGAATTATTTTTAAGTAAATTCAAATACCGGTAACGACGGAAAAACGACCGCTCGCCGCTAATATTGTTGATGAATTAATAATATTTGACATTTGTGGCCAGCCTGCCGCTATAGGAATGCTTGGAATGTCAAAAATGCCGGTGCTGCCATCTAATGGCAAACACGCCAACTAGCGGCCGCAATGGCGGCTCGGGCTTACACGTTCACGAGATTGGCGCGCGCAATCAAACCACGTTATTAATAAGTTCTTCTTTATATTGCCAATTAAATGCTTATCTGGTATTGGTAATTCATGTTAGGGATTAATTATTAGGCATTTGTGTAGCATTGTTTGGGTCCATATTTATGTTCACACAAACAGCACAGGAGATATATTTTTGTAAAGAAAAACAACATTTTTGCACGTTATCCGGTTTACATTTTTTAGTAACAGATTTTTTTGAGGCATTGCGTTGAATTGCATTTTACTTTTTTGTTCATTGAATATTCCACGATTATCCAATTAATATATTTGGCACCGGTTTTCGATTAAATCACTCAGTTTTATAAAATACGATACTTTACGCGTTCTACCATACCTACTCCGGATAACCTTTAACTACTGCAAATAGAAGGGCTCTTGTAGTTTTTCAGATAAATCTAAGTAATTATAATATCCATAACTATTTATATTTGTTTTTTTACGAAATTGTAATGAAATACTCTATTCTTATGAACCTACTATTTAATATCAAATAATTTAATCTATTTTGGTAAGTAAACTAAACTATTTTGAGGCGCATCTTCGGATCGGTTCTAGAAAATGGATTTTGGCGCAGACGTTATAACAATGAGCTCTATACTTTGTAAGGAGGTAAACGTCGCAAAATTTATAAAACTGGGAAGACTTCGGTGGCTGGGTCATGTGGAGAGAATGACCGAGCATCAAGCACCAAATCCCTGCTGAACTCAAGACCAACAGGGTGAAGGAGCCTGGGAAGACCAAGACTAAGATGGAGCGACAACGTCCTCAAAGACATATCTATCTTGGAGCTTCTAAACTGGAGAGAGCTGGCACAAAACCGAGATGAGAGGAGGAAGACTCTTGAGGAGGCCAAGACCCACCAGGGGTTGTAGAGCCAATGGTGGTGATGATTTTGGTAAGTGCATCCGGGTAAGTGCATCCGGGCAAGTGCACCTACCAAGAAAATTTTGTATTAGGTATACCCAAGTGTTTTTCACTGTCATTCCGAACCCGAAATTCCACCGGTAGGTACTATGTATTTATAAGTTAATATATATATATATATATATATATATATATATATATATATAGGTGGGGTTTCTCTTTCCACTTTCCACCTATTGAAGTACTATTTTGGAATACTAAAATCGATGTTTTTGGTTAAGTAATTAAATTAATAAAGTATGCAGAATCCAACAAAATACTGCACACTTTATTCTATTCTACATATTTAGGTACGCATTAAGTTCGTATAAACTCGTAGATAACTAATTTCAAATTTGTTTTTTATTTTTATTAAAAATATAACACAGCATTTTCTTAGGCCTGGGCTAATCAGCAATCTAATGTCCACCAAACTGCGAGAAAATTTGTAATTTTAAAAGATTTATAGAAAATAAATGAATTGTTATCAACAATTACGATTATTCAGTCAACAATAATATATATAAAGGGTGATAAGGGACGTACTTGACATACGAGAACATTAACCAGTGATTCCTGAAATTATTTGGAGTAAAAAATGTAACTGAAATTTTGGTCCCCGGGGTTTTTTTTTTGTTTTTTTGTTCAACAAAAACATAAAAAATAATAGGTTTTAGACAGTTTGGGGGAGGGGTAAGAGGTTGGGTGTTTACTTGTATGAGTTATCAGTGAAGGATTTGGAAGAATGCGGAAGATTTTTTTTTTTGTTTGATTTTGAAGAACAAAAAAATTGAAAAAAAAGTCGTTGAAAAAGTCATATTTTTTACTCCAAATAATGCCAGGAATCACTGGAGTAGTACGTCCCTTAACAACCTAATCGTCGTGTCCTCAGGAATAATAATAATCAGGGTAAGGAATTTACCAACTAGAACCAATTACTTGTTATGTTCTGTTTTCCTTTGGAGTTTTGAGTATAATTTAGTGGGAACATTTATTAACATGCCGGCAAAACAATCCTAAAACATTTATTTATTGATTTATGAGCGTAAGGAAAGTTTCATTTTCAATTTAATAGTAATAGCTCCGAGTTCTCAGGAATACAATGACTTTTTGGAATCTAATGGATTTAGGAAAATATTCAAATTTGAAAGAAGTTGATACATTTGCCATAGTTTTTAATTTTTGTTAGCGGTGGAAATCTCGTTTTTGTCTTCAGACCACTGTCAATCTCATGCAAGATTAGCAGATATTGTCAGTTGGATATAATAGGTAAATTTGTCTACCTAGCGCAGCGGTTGTCAACCTTTTTGAGCCTGCGTACCCCTTGCCTCTTAGTACAAATTTACTTTATATCGTACCCTCTACCTTTCTTCTGTACACGTGTAATGGTTCATTTTAAATTCTTTAACAACTTAAAAATTACAACAAAATCAATATGCAATTTTTACACAGTGTAACATGACTTCGGCGTTTTTAACCAGTGATTCTACATGCGGAATTGAAGAAAACACGATATTGCGTACCTACCCTCATTTTTTGCTTTGCGTACCACAAGGGGTACGCGAACCGCAGTTTTAAAACCGCTGATATAGCGTAAAACCGATTATGTTATAATTAAATTTTTAATAATTTTTCTGATTTCGTTTGAGTGGCTATTGGGAGAGATTATAAGTAATTAGAGATTTTTATTCTTCGAATGTGTAATAATACCTAATATGTATAAATATATTCGAATGTTTATTTTATCAGTATTTAAAAAGGTTGCATTTAGTACTGCTGATTGGTTTACATAGGCTGATCACGAAACCAGTCATTCTTTGGTTTAACCTAATCCTAACCTAACCGACATTGAGTCGTTTGGGATTGATAAACACGGGCGATTTAAAAAATAACTTCGAAATAAAATAACTGTCTATAATATTAAATTTAAACAATAATACAATGTAAAGAAATAATAAACAATAATCGAGCGAGTACCGACGACAATTTTGAACGTAAAACTAATACCTACATAGGATAGTATTAATTATTTTGCGTTTAGTTCGTAAACCTCCATTTAATTAAAAAAAAAAAAAAAAAAATATCCGTACTAATATTATAAATGCGAAAGTGTGTGTGTTTGTTTGTTACGCTTTCACGCCTAAACCACTGAACCGATTTTAATTTTTTTTTAAATTCCACTGAACCAATTTTAAAAATTCTTTCACCAATAGAAAGCTACATTATCAGCCAGTAACATAGGCTGTAGGTATATAATGATAAGGTCTGGCGTTATGAAATGATAATATGTGTATTTCTTATATTTTAGCGGCAGGGAGGAAAGGCAGGGGGGAGGTGGGGTTCGCGGAGAGGGAAGAGACGAGGGAAAGGGAAGGCGGGGAATGTGGAAGGGACGGGGACGCACGGGAAAGGACATGCAGGAAGAATAATTTTTTTCTTTTGAATGGCATTGCAACGCACGCTGGGTACGAGCTAGTATTTAATAATTGCAGTTTAGGGCTTGCAAGGAAATTTTTAAACTTTTGAAACAGTGAAAGATTGATGTGAACCTACTGAACCTGGTATGAACAAAAAATAAAACCCAAAAAATGTCGTTCAGAACAGTTTTGCATTAGTAGACCAGATTATTTACAAAAAAAGAATATACCTACCGGAAACCTCCACCCCTGCACGTTTCCTGTTGTCTCCCTTCATATTTATGTTAGCATCATCCACATCTATTAAATTGATAGTCTCCAAAGCTAAGGTCTCGCAATACTCCTGCATTCTCCTGGTTTATACATAAAATAAGCCTCCCTGATAATAATAAAAATAATATTTGGATTATTTGTAAAGCGCCGTTTTCATGAAAAATCACTTAATCAAAAATCACAATATGGTCGAATCTTCCATCCGTGCTGCTGGTTCTATCTGATAGAGTAAGTTAATCGTATTTACCAGTTTCATAATCAATAATGTCTTCAGTGGTCAATTATTATGTTTGTTATGAAATAAAACAATAATTTAAAATATTTATATTTTATTTGGTGCAGTTAACAATAAACACGCATAAATAAATATTTCCGTTCATGTATGCGTGCGTGTATTGTATAATTTTATATATTTGTATAATTACACAAGAATTTAACGAAACTGTTGATAATTTATTACATTCATACATACATAGCTATTTCTGCCATTTGATACGTTAAACGACGACATTTAAGTGCATTTAATATTGTTTGACATTTTTCCTAAACCATAAATGTATCTATCTTTAAAAGCACATATAAATACTAAACCTACCACAACGGGAAAGAATCCAACAAATAAACATAGAGGAATATGTACTAACAACTAGTTTAATGAATTTTTAAAATAATTATTTATATTATTATCTACTACCTTTTACGACTGTGTCAAATATAATTTGAAATGATTGTTAACTATATAACAGTACTGATAAATACACATATTATCTTTTTTGAAACATTGTGTGTATATTATAATTAATAAATAAATGTATGGGTTTCTCATATAAATGACCTTTTCAGTATAATTTTCATTTAAATAATCTTTTTGGGATAAAATTTATATAAATAATCTTTTGGGAGATTTGTGCTCAAATTGATCAATATTAATCTAACATGTTACTTGCAGAATACCCTTTAAATATGCACTAAGCGCACAACACTCTGTGCAAGCACCAACAGAATCATCGATCCAATAATCAATATATAATACACATGTTAGCGTATATTATTTTTATATATTATATTTAAATAAATCAACAAAATTCTAAACAGCAATAAATTCAAAAAAAAAAAGTTTTATAAAATGAACATTATATATGTTTTAATTAAATGAAAAACAAATTACGTACTTTGTATAACATCACTGTATAATCTATATTAACAATATGTTTCAAAAACAAAGTTTTCTTCGTCAGGTTAAGAAACCGTCATAATTGTCAATCTCATATTTTCAAATTTAGAATTAAAAATATTATCCTCGACTGATTTTTCCATAGGCAACTACCTATGGTTAGAAAGGAGGCGTCTACTAATATCTACAGGAATTCCAAAAACTGAAAAAATCGAACTAATATCTATGAGAAACAAAGTGTTGACGAATATCTACAGCTCAAACTGTTGACTAATATCTATGAAAACCAAAGTGTTGACGAATATCTACAGCTCAAACTGCTGACTAATAATATCTATGAGAACCAAAGTGTTGACGAATATCTACAGCACTGGCAGAGGTTGGATTTGCAATAACGTAATATTGCGTATGCAGTAGGTATAAAAAAACTTAATTTATGTAAGTATGTATGTAAAAATCCCTAATATCGGACTATTGGACACATTTAGCTGATTAGTCCAACCTGCGCTCTGTAGATATTAATTCAACCTACGCTCTGTAGATATTAGTCAACACTCTGAAGTTCGTAGATATTAGTTCAACATATGAGCTGTAGATATTCGTCCGACATGTAGATATTAGTATCTGGAGTCATTAGAAATATTCGTTCTAAGAACTGATTTGAAACCTAGATAGCGTCTCGGATAAATATAAATGATATAGAAAAATTTGTCGAAAATAATATTGTTATTCTAAAATTTGAAAATATGAAATTGACAGTAATTATGATGGCTTCTTAGAATGTGGCAATTGGTAAAAGCGCACGTCCCGGTTAGACGAGAGGTTCTGGGTTCGGGTCCCAGTTGCGACCATTATCTTTTTCTATTTGTCTTGTTCTCTTTCATATTTTCGTTTAGATTATTAGTGTTGTCTTTTTCTTCAATTATATATATGTTTTATTTGGAAAGGGAAAGATGTGCAAAAGAAACAGATTTCAAACTATTAGAATACCTATCAAATCAACCCCAATTTATTAATATTAATTTACTTCCCAACTCTTTTAAAAATATGTATGTTTAACAAAATTTATTTAACAATCACATGCCATTATTAAGATGGAGACTAGGAATTCGTTGAAACATACAAAAACTCATAGTAGGCCATCACTTTTAAATGTAAACACAAGATGGTTACCGAAATCAAACTTTGACATTTTATCTAATAAATGCAGATTAATAAATACATTTTATAAAAGTTGTAAAAAGCAGCTTTGCAAAAGGGACTTATCACATAATTAAATAAATGCCTAACTTACAAGGGTACAGGACGGATAATAAATATTTAACAGGAGATATACAAATATTAATTATAATAAATATTCATTTAATACACAATCTTTTTATCAATCAGGTTATAAAGAAACTCGAAATTTCAACTGATTTCATAAATGAATTAAGGAGTTAAATACATTTAAAACAACTAATTTACAAAATGTTTTGAACTCACAAAAAGATTAATTTTGGCTAACTTACATAGTTTTCTCACTTGGGTTCCATTATGTGGGATACATATAATAATAATAAATTTGGACAACTTATATAGCGCTGTTTTTGCGAAAAATCGCCTCAAGAGCGCAAAACGAATAAAATTGTAAAAGTTTTAATAATAAAAATTATTAGCTTATTTTATTCAACTCTCATAAATAGGTATAATTTAAAAAATCAATGAAAACATCGTCTCACAAATTTAGGGAGTGGAAATGTATATTTTAAGGAATCATCCACATTTTTTTCATAAGATTTTTAAGTAGGTACCTAACCGCCCCTCTTTTAGGTATCTAATATTTAATATAGAAGCGTTTACGAGGATTGTGACTTGTGACTCATCATGGTGTCAGCCACGTGAACCTCATTACTTTCCGGACAAAACAGAATCCTTGATCATTAAGTAGCAATTACAGTAAATCACCAATACCGCAACAGCAACGTGCCATGAAATACATTCATGGTAATGGCCCAAAAGTTTTACAATGCTTTTAAATGACACGGACTTTTCGAAGTCGGTAGCGAATTATAAAACTGAAATAAATGCACATTGTAGAAAAAAATTCTTCAAAAAATTGTTTAGAAAGAATAATAAAAAATGAACAAAGCAGAAAACCAATTACCAGTGACACTAAGGTCTCACTCTTAGTAACCGTGTAACCTGGTGCGGACCAGCACCCCCTAGTTACGCCAGTCTACTTACAAGTAATTTGCATTATATTATAATAACCAAAAAACATCTTTCGTTTTTTCATGTTAACTTGCTATTTTTTTCACACATAATTTTAGGTAACGCGACCAAATAGATTTAAGTTTGTCTATTCTATTTTTAATGGGTTTGCACTGTAACTATCTTTTATCCTATTATTATATTCTATAATATGGTGGACTTCAGCTACCCGTGGCGGTTTCATTATATTGAATACTGACTATTTATTGATTTATTATTAAAGCGAAACAATATATATTGTATGCCTGAAGTGAGAAGCAACGAAGAATTTTTTTAATAATAATATATCGTATTATAATATTATCTAGTATAAGTTTTTGGGTCCCAATAAAATTTTTACAAGCCACTAAAGAAAAATCACACACTTCACTACTTCAAACAGTAATCTTAAATGATAAAGTAGTAATGTTTACACAACACAGGTACGTACTTAGACGGGGGTATTGGTAAAATATAAAAATGGCATTATACATTACATGCTTTGCTCTAAATATGAGAAAGCTAAAGAAATAAGCCAGTGAATGTATACCTACATCTGGAAATTACAAAAAATGTTTCGTTTTATATCACAAGTTTCCAAAACACGACAGGAATGGTTGAATACATTACTTATTTATGATTTTATATTAATATTTTTCTTTATGTTGGACCTGCAAAATCAGGTAGTGTTCACAATATATTTTCCGACCACCACTTAAATAGGTTTTTAAATTATCTCAAAAATTTAAATTTTTTATTTTATACAAATTGTTTACTTACACCGATGGACAATATGCTTTTCAATGGATATAAAGATATTTTTTTCACCATTACAAAAAGCCTTTTTATTTTCTCTCAAAAATTTAGATTATTTTGACATCATTTACTTGTTTCATGTTTTCAAAAGAAATGTAGATTTTTTGGCAAAGTAAATTAAACCATTTACATATTACACGGTACAAATATGAAACAAAAACTCGAACTTTTCGTTTGTTTTGCAAATAAGTGATGGCGCTCCAAATAAGTTATTTTTTTCTATTGAGATAATAAAGTGATTATGGATCTTTAGATTGCAAGCTATTTCTTTTTCTATTATTTATTATAAAAGTAGAAGTACTGAACATTTTAAATAGGTTACATCTGAAAATCTTTTATTACCAGAAAATATATTCAAGGAAGTTTTAAGCAGGGCCGGATTTACTGATAAACTGCAAAAGATCTATTTTGGGGCGCCGCATTCTAAGGGGGTTTCATTTATGCCACAGTATTATTGTTGATTTTAATAGCTCCAACTAATTTCTTTATGTAGTGTAGTTTCACTTATGTTTTTCACAAAATATATTCGCTCGGTAATGGTCACAGTTGAAACATCCGACAAAAAGTTTAAGAATACTTTGAGAGAGCTTTTCTCTAGCAGGTTAAATGGGATTAAATATGAAGAGACCACACATGTTCTATGAAAAGCTGGAGAAATTATTTATTTAGAGGAAGCAACACAATGTTTTGTCAAACTAAAAACCGACAAAAGTTGAGATTTTCTCCATGAAAAATAGGTTTTTATAGCTACTAATTTCATCATAGTGAAATCCAGCACTGGTTTTAAGGAATTTGTATCACATACATTGGATATTTAATAATTGTTTATGCGTAATAAATAATGCTTCCATAATATTATTAAACAGTCATCCTTGACTGCCCATTAGACAAGATTCTTAATCATATTTACCTTTAACATAAGTGCTCGCTGGAGATTGATAAATACACAATGATAATATTATCCTGTAATGGCTATCTTTAAAATTAAAATATTTCTTACGAATTTATGTTTACTGAACCTGCAGTAAAATCCAAAATACACGTACCTTTTCACTATCACGGAAACGTACCTTCTTTTCAATGATCAAGGTGTTCAAATTCTGAATTTATTCTGTTATATTATAGGCTTTCACTTGGTTTAAGTTCTAGGGCACGAATATTTATTTCTTTATCAAAATGCCATATTTAATGGGACGCCGTAAAGATTTCAAGAGAAAGACCGTTTAAAAATTCACATAGACATACATTTAAAAACTTTAAGAAAGTAAATATTTTATATACTCTCTACCCAAACACAATAAAATAAATTGGGTATAGAACTTCACGACGAATCAGCTTCAATTTCGTAAAAATAATAAGGGTCTTGAATGTGAATTAAATTTGGAGCGAGCATTGTATTTCTCTGAAATAGAAGTAAAGGTTCCAGGAGCCGAAACTGGGGAAATTTTTAGCCCATTTTTGTTAGGAATAATTTCAAAGGCGGCTCCTTGTTCATAGTCATCGTAATCAGTCTGGTAACCCATCAACAGGGGCCTCTCTTGAGAATTGCAAATCTTTCTATTTCCAATGAAGCTCGCCATTCTTTTAGGCGTTGGGAAATTCAAACCTAATGGTCGAGCAGAGGAGAGAATGGGCAATTTCTTTATATTCCTTCTATCGGATTTGTAAGCGGCTCGATCCAACACATCTTGCACAATAGGAGAGCTGCGTTCAGAATATTTAAAGGAACTGTTTCTGCTGACAGAAATGGAAGGAGTGAATGCCTCTCGGCCGGGGATAATTCCGTTCCGAGTGGGGGTCGCAGGTTTGAAGTAATTAAGGAAACCACTGTTCCCGCAAAAGGTGTTCAAATTGCCAGAATTGAAACAGTACGGTCTAGAGTACCCGTTCTGAGCCTGAGTGAGATTCTTCGTTCTGTAACTATTCAAAACACTCTTGTGAATGTCAATACTGTCGAGATTACTCGATTGGTTACAACTATAAGACTGCGTTGGCTTTTGTGTCGAAATGGGAACGGAGCGTTTGAGATTACCAATTAGATTTTCAGACATTTTATAAGGGAATGTGGAGTTAGTTTCAGAACTTGGCGTGTTGGCCGTCGAAGAATGGCAGGAGAACTGCTTGTGTCTGTCTTCGAGGTAATCGCCGGTCTCGATGGTGGCGGAGACCTGCTGTTGCTGGGGGTGGTAGGAGGGGTGCGAAGAGTGCGAGGAGTGTGAAGAGTGGGAGGAGTGGGAGGGACCCGCATCCTGCGCGCCTGCCTGTCACACCTCTTGAAGGAACTTGAGTGGACAGACTCCCTGGCGGTTGTCGCCGGATCTGATCATTACCATCCCGTCCACCTCTTCCCCCACCTGGATGACGATCTGATCCCTCAGTAGCATTAGGCCATTGTCTCCGTCGGACACCTGGAAACAAATTAAACCGTAAAGCAAAGCTTACCAAACGCTTTACGCCATCTGCTTTCTAAAAGTAGCCCAGGAAATCATTTAAATTACGGAAAAAAGTTATCGATCAGCATCTGTGTAATTACTTACCTACTTTTAATTATCAAAATCCCTTACAAATAAACTACTGATAAATAAGCGACACTGCTTCTATCACGACACTGCTTCTATCACGACACTCTCTTGAAGAGTCGTGGTGAACACAGTGGCGCACTTCGGTTGTAAAAACAAGCACCTTATTATGGATCCTACTAAACCGCATTCGGCGCAGTTGTTGTGCGCGTATCGGCGTATGTATGACACATAAATTGAATTTAAAGAACTCTGAATTGTTTAAATGTGGACACAATATTCAAACAGCAGAAAGTAGAAGAATTTCCCCTTCATCTGCAGTTCCCCGGAGGCACATCTGTGCTGACTTAAGTGACTACCGGTGCCGTCGACTGGCTGAATAATCTTAGCGTTCCACTTCAACCTCCACCGACTATTCCCTACATCCATACTACAAGAAGAAGAAAAGGTAAGAAATTGTGCTTGGT
This sequence comes from Limnephilus rhombicus, assembly GCA_929108145.2. NCBI lineage: Eukaryota > Metazoa > Arthropoda > Insecta > Trichoptera > Limnephilidae > Limnephilus > Limnephilus rhombicus. The sequence goes on along the minus strand of OV815270.1, from coordinate 57,527,525 downwards.
GAAGATGGGAAGCCATCTGGACTGTCAGTGTCGAGACAATTATATATACGTGGAAAGGTTTATCTGTGGTTGAACTCATCTTACCTGCAGATTGTGCGTGACCTGTAGCGGCTTCTCTCCGGCCTGCAACCTCGTGCAGTAGTTGGACGGGAAGTAACCCACACGGCCGAGACACTTGCCCTTCCACCAGTCCTGGTCCGAGGTGTCGATCACCGTCACCTTGTAGCCCGCCTTCAGGTCCAGCTCGTCCTGGTGCCGCGACGAGAAGTTGTACAGCACCACGTACAGGTTGGTCGGCAGTAGTCTGTGGGGCTTTTGCTGAAATTCACATCGTTGTTTAGCATTACTGTGGAATATAAGATATTTGAAAAAAAGCTACAAGAAAAAACGAAAGGGGTAGGGAATAATGGAAACCAAGTGAATTTGTGCGTGGTTTTGGGAAATCTGTGCTTAAAAAGCTCGCAAGGGGTGCTAGGTTTAAATCAATGATATTAGTTACAAATACATTATTTTTACGGAAGTGGTCACTGGTGATGCAGCAAAATTGCTGTTGGTTCATTGCAAATATTTTTTTATGATTCCAATGGCAAGACGTGTGAAGACGTTTATTCAAGCTTTATTTTTTTAAATATCATAAAGTACTGTGTCGAATTCTGTAGGTATTTATAACCCTTTCAAAATTGTATAATTACTTTAAATAAATTTTCGAAACGTTATTTTTTATCGAAAAGTCACCAATTATCAGAACACATAATTTCGAGTCAATTTAAATTTTCATAAATAAAGTTGTTCTCAATTTAACAAGATTTTAAATTTATCTCCTGCAAGGCAAGCCCTCATCGACTCCAATCCAACCCATATTCAGGGTACAGATATAATCCCTTCTACAGAAATAAAATTTCTGGGTTTCACTATAGACAATAGTCTTTTCTCTTGAATCACAAATTTCAAAAGCTGCGAGTTCAGGCTTTTTCCATCTAAGGCAGATAAAACCAATCAGGCGATGCCTTCCCTCTGATGGAGCAAAGTCGCCCATAAATAATTTATGAACGAATTATGCGTTCGTTGTCTCATGTATGGACTATTGTAATAGTGCGTGTGCTGGCCTGCCTAAAAAACAATTCAACAGAATCCAGTCCCTTTTCAATGCTGCGAGGAGATTGATTTTTGGTGAATCTAAGTATTGCCGTATAACCCCGCTTCTAAGGGATCGCCTTCATTGGCTTCGATGCCCTGAAAGAATATAGTTCAAGATCTGCTTAATGACCTTCAAAGGCATTGCAAGGAATGGCGCCAGCCTATATATCGGAACTATCTATGTGTCCGACAAAACTTAAGCGATGGACAACTTACTCTAAGGTCATCAGATCTAGATGTTACTAAACGTTTAATCGAACTTTCTAGGTCATATCGAGCCGTTTACTATGATCAATCTTTTCGTGTACCTGAAATAAACTTCCCCCAGCTCTTACTAATATCCAGAACTTCACTGAATTTAAACGGGCTTTAAAAACAAACTTATATAAAAAAATCATACCTATCATGAATCTTAACTCCTTTTAAATAAACTCTAATAAGCCATGTTCCTTGAGTTTCAGGTAATTGTTTGGTTTCGGTTACATCCTTACTATACTTTTATGTTTAATGTGCACTCCGAATATTTCTTTTTTCTAAAGGTAAACTGTCCCCTGTTCTACATTATATTTTAGCTTTAACGATTGGCACGGTTATTGTTTATCATATTGTCCTGTCCTAAAACAGCTCTGTTGTTGTTAATTTTGTTCTCTTGGCATTGCTTTGTATGTAAGTACTATATTATTTGTTCAATTTTTTGTAAGGAGCACTATAGGATTACTTTTAAGTTTATTATAGTTAAGCGCACTTGAAGTGAAATAACACAAAACTGTGCTATAGAAATACTAAGTTATTATTATTATTATAAACCATATTTAAAAAAAAATGGCTACTATTCATTTCAGTTAACGTTATCCAAGCTCGCAACCAAATGTAAAAGAATTGTCGGAACCTGTTTTACCGGCGATGGGCACGGGCTCGTGCTGGCCGAGGAGAGGCTCTTGTCGTGGTCGTCCGGCAGCTCCACGCTGCTCATGCGCATATTGCGCGCGCTCAACAGCCGCCTGTTGTGCACGGGGCTAGAGGGCGCTGCAAACACACAATAGCGCCACCATACCAACTCGTTTAGTAAAGACGCAAACCATTTGGAGAATTGTGCAGATTTTATTCAATGTGTGAAGATTTTGAGTAGTTGTGTGATAGATAAAATTATAAAATAATAATAGAAGTTTAAACATTAGCAGCATTGATCATGTTATGGTTATGGTAAGTTATATACAGCAATAATTACACAAGCTAGTTAATAGTAAGGACAAGTATGATTATCTTACATGATAAAAACAAGGAAAATTGAAAGAAGATGATCATGATAAATAAGACGTGAAATAAAATTATATTCCATCGTATATGGAATATAAACAGTATATTTAACTGATAATGGGTTACAAACAACGGATTCGTGATAAAGTAATAGAAATAAATGGAAAGCGAAGATAAATTAAAACCATTTATGAACACTAAAATGTTGTTGTGTGACAGAAGAAATAATACATAGCAACGATAAAATATAAAGAACACTAACCGAACAAAATAACATGTCTAATAACATACATTTGTTACTCATTTAGACAAATAACTATGCTAATATATAGATTAACCAAAATAAATAAAATCACACATTTTTTAAATTATAAAAGGTTAAAATGTACACAAGCAGTAGCAGCTCTAGAAGGCGTTTTCAGTAGGTTTAAAAAAATATTATTTATTAATATTTAAAAAAAATAATGTTATTAATAATTGCGATTAAGCATTATTATAGTTTTTGATTAAAGCATATTTATAAAGCTTTTCATGTATTTGAATGTCCTATCAGATCTTTTCAAATACTTAAATAATATCGTCTTTGAAAAATCGAAATAATTCATAATTGTTTTTAAGGGGTCAGGAATTTTTTTAGGCACCACGTACCTAATAATATGTTTGTGGACGACGATGTTATACGTTACGGGGTACCCCACGAAATTAACTTAAAAAAGAACCAATTGACTTTAATTGAAGCATAAACATATAACCAAAAACTCATATTGAAATAATTCAATTGATCAAGTGAAAAATGAAAAACTTTAAAATTCAAAACGGAATTTCGCGCTAACGAACTTGAGTACTTAGATACGAATATACGAAAATATTTATTTTTACAAAACAATATACGGTGTCGTGAAACTCGTAGTGCAACCGGGAACTGGTTAATGTACCTCATAGATAACCTAAAGAAAATAATTTCTATCGGAGCATTTCAATTTAAAAAAACCTTTTTATTTTCAAATTTTACCTATGAATTTATCACGCCGATTTCACGCTCAAATCAAAAAATTATGGTATAAACTTAATTAAATCCTAATGTGATGAAGATATATATTATTTACCTGTAAAATATAAATATATATACAAAAATATCTACCTTTAAATTGTAATTTTTAATGTGTAATTTTTTAGCATTTACCCTAATTTCCCGACCCCTGCAAAAGCTGATAAAACCTCAAACAATATCACATTTATTTACAAGCTCGTTATTTAAAATCATCAATGAAACACGATTAGGAGCACAAGTCACAAAATAAGTAATTGTATTCATACTTGACTTTGATTTTGAATGAATTCTGTGGCGAAGAGAATAATTAGCTCTACCATGCAAAACCAAATCGGTTTTAGTACCTAAAGAAAAATAAAACAAATTAAATTGTGTGAAAACAAAAAGCCAAAGAAAACACAGATAAATCATTTGAGGGCTATTTAAGCACATAATTTCTTTAAAGAAACACTGAATAAGCACTTAAAGTAAAGCAAAGAAACTAGAAATTGAAAGAACCAGAAAGACTTTGGAAAAGTTTCAACGTTATAAAGAAAAGTGATCAATTATGTCGTTTGACAAGGAGATACCAGATGTCATTGAAATTCCTTAAGTGGGCTTAAAGTGTTTTCTTTTTGGTTCTTTTCAAAACCTTTCAAAATCAGTTTGCATTTGATAAAATATATTTTAAGAACTGCTTGTGGATATTATTACAAATAGAAATGAAAAAATTTAAAATTATTGATTGATTTTTGACGAACTAATTAATAAAAGGTGACGCCTTACATAAAGTAGTTGATGATTTTACTTAACAGAAGGCAAATTAGAAGTTTTTTGAGAACATCGAAAATTATCATAGCTTGCCTTTGAAAAGTAACAAAACAACGAATCTACGCAGGGTTTCTTGTAACAATTAAAAAAATAACATTTAAATTTAAATAAGCTAAAACAAAAATGAATAATTCTACTTAGTAGATACAATTGGAGTTGACAATGACAAAGCTAGCGTATTAAACAAATGTCCAAAATACAGAAGGAAGGAAGAGTTTGATGGACACAACAAAGCAAGCAAACAGTGTTTGTAGTAAGTAGAATCAGAATATTATAGTAGAAGTGAACACTGATCATTGCCGTCACAGAATAACGCCAGGAAGCCGGCTCACCGTACACCTGGAAGAACCTGAAGGGGTTAACACTGCTATCAGTTGTTATCACTAACACCCTCAGGTAGAAGTGAAGCAAGCTGCAGGAAGGTGGAGAATGGTGAAGGAATCACTGAAACTTGGTGCAATCCTAGAAGTATTAATGGAAAGCATGCTGCTGGCTGTGCGCGTTAGCTGAAAGTGTTAAAGTGCGGTTCTCTGAAATGTACGAGTGTGTTTCGAAATTTCCAACACGAGAATTCCTGATTTGAGATTTCTCGAAGCGAGAATTCCGGACTTGAGATTTTTCAAGATGAGACATCTCAAGAGTTACATTTTGTATGGACGATAATAAATATCGATCACGACCTCTAGTTGTGTGCTGCCTTGGTGGTCTAGCGGTAAGGCTTTTGACTCGCAATCCGAAGGCCGCTGGATTGAATCCCGACGTGAGCAAATAATTTTTATTTTTTTATTTTTTTTTTATTTATCTATATAATGTATGTTTACATTACATTATTCGATGCCTGTCTCACTAGGGTATACCTGTGTTGAGACAGACATTTTATTCGATTAATTTGTGTTTTTTCACGATTAATTCATTTGAAATAATATTTAATATATTTGCGGCACGTTCCAGAGTGGAAGATACTCTTAGTATCGCCCTGGTGTAAGACCACCATTCAGAATTGAAACGTCGCTTGAAATGGCTTTAGCCGTGTTTGGTGACCAGATCTGAATAACCAGGTACTTCCCTACCTTCCTCTTCCCCATCTCCTTCCCTTCCCCACTACCTTCAGCCTCACAACATACCCCAATTGGGGATGCAATGCTCCAGACAGGAGAAGCTGGGACTCTTGTGAGGTATTCAAATAAAAAATACGTCTACCTGATTTGCTAGTCAATAATTAATCATTTTGGCATAAAATATTTCGTTTATCGACCGCTAACATGCCTTAAATTCTTGTATATAACCACTCTAAACTAAAATGATTCCCTTATATTTTTTCTTGTAGTTAAGATTTTACAGAGTAGGTGCATTTTAGAGCACCGGTGTCAACATAATAGTGCAAAGAAAAATACTGTTATATCTGTGAAGTTAAAGTTTATAACAATATAAACTTAAACATTTAAATTTATAAGAAAAAATATTTTTAAACTGTATAACAAAGGGTGGTAAAAATATCGATAAAAGTTTAAAAAAATATAATTTTTTCACCGGTGTTGTGTTTGAAAGGGTAACCTAAATAATGCAAGTATCGAATTTCTAATATAACGTAAAAATATTGTTGACTGTTTATCAGTAAATCGTGAACGCTAATGACGTGCGTGTCAACTTTACGTAAATACTTAAAATAAGGCATGAGTAACACACGCATTTTCCAAAATGGGTTTGTCGCAAATTATCGTATAACGTGACTATAAAAACGGTATTTGGACATTGTTAACTATTGAATTTGTAATCATTTTAACTGACATTCAAAATGATACATTAAAAACAATAATCATCAATGAGTGATTATTCCAATTGGAGTAAATTCAGATTTTCAAAAACTAGCAATTTATTTTATAAACATTGTAAGTAATCCCTAATTCTGTTGTTCTGTCTTTAAACATGTACCTAGATATTCATTTCAACATTATAAGAATATTTTTAGTTAATAACTAATTACATCCAAATTTATAACTAACAATGATGGTAAGTATCACTTTAATGATTTTAATTTAGCATTTCCCTTTTTAAGTGTAAAAGTTTTAAAATGTTTATTTACATTTATTAGAATGGCTGTACGTTAGTAAGGTCGATTATAAAATATTTAAAATAAAGAGTTGCTTTAATGTTTATTGATAACAACAAGAGTATTGGGCAGATTGAATTTTTAGTAGCCAATTATTAGTACATACCTGTTAGGTCACCTGATACCTGATAGATACCTCAGAGGAAATGTAGATATTTTCCACATGCCCTTCAAAACTTTACGGACGAAATGTCTTTTTAACTTTTAATTAAAATATGATTACATGTAGGTACACAACCTTTTGTACACATGTAACCTTTTTTGTCCTACATTATCTATGTTATTTTTTGTATGTAATTTTTAATCGCTTTTGGCATGCATTGGTTTTTGTACCGTTTTTGCAAAATAAATTAATCTATGCGCTACAATTTCGAAATGCACACTCCGTTCAAAATCGTTACATGGCGATACTGGCGTAAAACAACCCCTTTGAATGAGGCTGTAGCACGACAAGCATCGTCGTCGGCGTCGTGTATGACTGAATTAAGCGCGTTTGTGGCTTAAAAGCGTATTGTGTTGCATTGCTTGTGTGATGATGTAAGAGTATAGGCATAGTATATTTGGTGCAGGAGGAATTGGACATATAGTGGGGATACACAGCACACAGCACACAGCAAGCGGCATCTGACACCAAGTTACTGCAGATCTCCCGTACAATGTGTTTTAGGCAGGACGTGCGGCTGCTCGAGGCGTCCCGGCGGGCGTCGGCGTTGCTCCGAGCTCTCCGGCGAGTCCAACGAAAGGCTCTTCATGCGAAGGTTCAGCTTCTGCCGACGGGGCGAGTGAGGCGCTACAACGGGGAACGTTCACTTCAATTTCAACCTTTTCATGAGTGACCACACAATTACTCGACACTTGCCGTATACAGTGTTATCAAAAGCTATTCAAAAGTGCAGCCAAAGAAATAAAAGCTCTCAAAAAAATGTTTCGTCATGCAATGGGTTTTTATACAGGATCACATTTTTTGAGAGATTTACATCTGTGATAGTAATTTAAATGGTAATTCATAAAAAAATTGTTGAGGATAAATATCTGAATCTATTTTAATAAAAATATAAGTCAACTGTATGCCAGCAAGTGCGAAAATATGTTTTATCTAGTAATTTTTTCATTCAATTTCATAGCGAAAACAAAACAAATCGCAATTTCAAAACAAAACAAAACCAAACCACATAAATTCGAAAACAAACAGAAACATTAATACGCACGTGGAGTGCTCTGTGATTTCATTAATAAGGGTTCTTGTGAGGACAAAACAACATTTTCAGTGTAAAAACAAAAAAAAACATTAAATTCAATAAAAACATACAATATTAATATCTCTTTGCATGCATTGATGGGTGGGATAGATTCTATATTATTGTGCTGATCTCAAGACGATATATGTTAAAAAAGAATTTTTTAAAACTTTTGAGAGTTTTAAAAAAGAGATGTAAAACAGTTTAAAAAATCAAACGTGTGACATGCAGAAGAGTAAAAAGTGTAAAAAAATGATACTTTAAATTTTTAAATTAATAGTACCAATGGCAGACTTGAAAACTTTACATACAAAATGAGAAGTTAATTGAGTTTGTTGGATGGAAAATGTTTAGCTTGAACATTTATACAGTACATGTCATGTAAAGTAATACAGAAATATCTGTAGTATTAAATGAAACATGTTAAATGTTATAATAACATATAAGTATTATGGGAATATGTAATATAACAAGGAACATGACTTGTAAATTAACACAGGATTATCTATGTATATACAGAAACATGTCAAGTATTGTAAGAACATATTGTATGGTATTACAGTCACTTGTAAAATAATACAGGAAACAGGTAAACATTCTAGGAACGTGTAAAGTATTATGGGGACATGACATTTAGAGTAATATATGCACATGTATTACAATAACACGTAATGTAATAGTGTATAGTGTACATATACATGAAAGGAAGTACAGGATCATGTATAATACAGGAACATGTAAAATAAAATACAGGATATGTATAATACAGGAACATGTAATGTAAGTAAGGCTAAGGAAATTGTGTGGAAGATGAAAGAAAGGTACCGGCGATAGGGCTGGCGCTCTCAGACTGGCGCAACATTAGAGCGCTGGTTGAACTCTTCATCGTAAATCCTGGAGCCAGAACAGAGAACACACCGCTAGTGGTTAGTCATGTTATCAGCGGCACACAGCCATACTCTCACTACTTGATCTCTGATCTCTGATCACTGATCACTGATCATTGATACAATTGCCCATTGTTAGGGTTACGATAGAACATTGGTCAATTATCAGAGGCAATTAGAACATCGTGTTGACAGGTTCAAATGCGTTAATTTATACATTATCACTAAAATTAATACTTCAAAAGTTTTATTTTATTTTCAAAAATAAAAACTCAATATTTGACATAATAAGGAATTATTGATTAATTTTTTTCTTTGGCCATGTGTTTGTTGTTGTGTTACTGATTAGACAAAACATAATATATGCTGTTAGTTAAAAACCAAAGTAACAGATTGTCGAAGAACAAGTCGATAATAATATTATTACTGCATACTATTATTAGTAAGAATAAAAAGCCAAAACTTACGTGAAATATTAGCGTGTCGAAATATCAATTATTGTTTATTCTGCTAAAATTTGCTGAAGAAATCATGCTATGGAACAGACGAAAGTGAATTTCAAAATTATCTTAGAAAAATTAAATCCACACGACTTTTTTTTACTAACGCATGCAAGTACTTACTAAAGTCTATACACTCCTGTAAGAAATATATATTTTTTCTAATAATTATTTAGACGGTTTTTTAATTTAAAATAGAATTTATTGGTTTAAGTCAGTTTACAATTATCACAGATGACATGTTATGACACTTTAACTCTAAATGATACGGTTCCTTACAAGAACCACTATTCGAATAATAAATAGGTAATAAATAATAACAATTAACAATAAATAATTGAGCACATTTCCTATTATATTATGTATTTTATTATCGTGCAGATAGTTGGCAACAACGCGGGGTTTATTAAATCGTTAGTTCAGATATTAAACTGCTCTAAGAGTTGTTTTTAATTTATTTTTTTCTTCTTATACTTCTGTTTGAGTTTTGGGCGGGGGCGGGGGCGGGATCCTCGCTGTCCTGCACAAAGCATAGCGGCTGCCCGAAAGGCCTCGTTCCAGTTACCCCCATCTCTGAAAGGTTCATCCCAAATACCAAAAATAAACAAATAATAATACAAATAAAAAGGGTAAAAAAAAACTGAAAAGAAGGTGGGATGTCGGGGGCAAGCAGGATGAGTGAAGACTGACGAAAGAAGGTGGGATGTCGGGGGCAAGCAGGATGAGTGAAGACTGACGAGAGAAGAACAAGAAACAGTGACAAGTCCAAACCGTATCGACTGTGAAAAGGCAGGAGAGACGAGGCCACACTTACAACATCTTTACAAAGTATCACATCCCTTTTCAATTATAGGTACGTCATGCTTACCTTTATTTAAAGGAGAAATAAGATTTCATTTTATTTGGCCGTTGTTATTTTGTGTTAGTTCATGGCGGTTATTTTACAAGTATAAAAAACCCTCAATTAGGTACCAGGTATCGCTTATGTAATGCAAGAGAAAATTCTAAATCACATTCTTGGGTATGTGCTCGAATCGCGATTTTATGTGCAAAACCACACATCTATTTTGAGAAATGTTTCTTAACAATTATAACAAATTTAATAATTTTTAATTCATTATTTTTGATGTATAAAGCATTTTTTTTATTAAATTCTTTAAAATAAAATAAAAATATCTAAAACTGATTACAGAAAAGAAACATCTCTGTCTTACAATTGTTAGATTTTTGACAAATATTTGAAAAAAATGCTAAATAATCTTCATACAACGCTTTTTCAAAACATACAGTTTGGTTTTGCATTACATGGACGATATTCTCCCTGTTTTCCATCCTGATAATTAAAATGTGGCTTATTCCCTTATGCCCTGCGATAAAAGCACATGTGACGCAAATATTTTCTTTGAAAAAATTCTCGCTATTAATTTTTTGCCATACTACAAAGTGCACCCTTAAAAAGGTTTCCAGGGGTTTACCCCTCAGCCTAGCTGTGGTTTTAAGGTGCTTTAAATAATGAATGATTAAAATATTCCTTCTGCCTTCTCACAGTCGGTATATTGATGCAATATTGATCCGATACAATGCAACCAAGCAACACATAAACAACTGCAAGAGCTCTATTTCTAGGAATATATTATTCAAGCACTGCTTGCTTATTTTCAGAACATCTGCAGTGAGTGGGAAAGGGTGGGGGTAGTACAGAAGCACACAACAATGAATGACATCGAAACACCGAATATCTCTAACACTATCCACCCTCGGCGGCTTGCAAGGTTGCCGTATGGCACTATATTATATTCATGACATCCATACCACGTACCGACTACTTGGACGTCAACATCGGCCTTACAAACCCCACTGCGTATGAACTAACAATTTTAGGTTTATTGTACGAAGAAGCCACATATATTTGTGGTAAGTGAGAATAAATAAATTTTCAATTTAAATTTGCGAAAAAAAAACTTGAGCTGAAAGAGACAAAAACAGATAAACAAAATATTAAGAAAATTTCAGTGAAATGCATGGAAAACACGCCACTCCCTATTTTCTAAACACTAAAGATTCCAATATATGTACTGTAGTCGAAACTATTATTTGCATAAAGGTTTACTAAAAATTGAATATGAAAATTCTACCCTTCGTTCGGATAATAATTTTCTCCATCCATGAAACACGAACTTATAACATACGAGTATTATGTGCACTCTGTTTACACGTGAGGAGTAGGATATATTTTTGATTTTCGCTAGAATGTTATCACTAATAATTATGATTTTTTTTTTAATAAATCATTCGTTTCTTTTTCTAATTTCTTCTGCGAATAGAGTATAGTCATGCTTATTCAGTTGCTTGCACTTATGTACAAAGAAAACAATTGTTGTTGCAATGGTCTTGATTTAATCAAGTTAATTTTCTTGACGTAAATTTGTCAAAATATCTAAGTTAATTTTCTTGACGTAAATTTGTCTAAATATCCAACTCGCATATTTCAACATGCAAAATTAATGATTAAATTCAACTAATTGGATTTGAAGACAATCTATGGCAACCTTACAACCGCCGCATTCCCGATAAAGTAATTAAACTGATTGAGAGCTTCAGGTTATATGAAGATTATATAACACTGCAGCATATCTGATTGCGCATGGTTTCCAAGAGGCTCTGGTGTAATGTATGTTTAAATAGGGTTCCCAGAACATCAGTTTTGAATAAAGATCCTTTTCATTATAATTAATAATCATTATTATCGATATAAAAATCCTCTTGGTTTTATTTTTAAATATATTTGGAATATCCTTAGGCTTGTGGCAAAATATGCAACCTCAGAAATGAACCCTGTCGATGGCACTTTGGGAACGATTTGTTTCGTTTTTTTTTCGATATTGATTAATAAAATAGTTTCGAAATTTTATTTTTTAAATTTCAGTATTGTACTGCAAATTTCAGTAAAATACATTGGAATTGTTTTTATTATACAATGCATACATACTACGTTGTTCACTTGCGGCGTTCTATAATTTTGTTTACATAATAATATATAAAAATACGATATTATAAAAAATGTAAGCAGAGCTTTCTTATCATGTTCTGGCAACCCTATATACATATCAATTATTAAACAGGCTAGCTTAACTAGGTAGGTCCTATGCCGGGATGAAAGCTAGTCTATAATTTGTATCCAAGAGGCGGCCATGCTTTGTTTACGTGATTGGAATCCAAACACCCATGAACCCATTGAAACTCCTTAAGTTTCAGTTTCCAAGTCAAAGGTTTTACGCCCTTCGAGTCGAGTACTTCGATCTAAGAGACGATAAGTTAGGACCCTTGCTTAAATTACTTTGTTGGGAGCTTTTAGTTCTCAAGATTTCATTAGCCGACCAGTTTTAGTAAGGCTCATGCTTTTCTGATGTATTAATATAAAAATCGGTTCAGATTTTTCTCGACTGTATGTATGCTCAACCGTCAAAGAATTCCTCGGCTTATTATTTAATTACTAAAATCTTTTAAACATTTTTCCTAACGTGTATTTCGGTATTCAGAAAATTTATTGACCAAAGGAATTTAAAAAAATGCTATCGTATATATAAGGTATCCGGGGGTAAAATGACATACTACATATTAGTACAAGAACAAAAGACCATACCCTTTTTTCGAAATTCCAATGTTTTGGTAGTTTTCAGACAAAAAAGTTGGTGTTTGCTTGGATAAAATTATTCTTTAGAAAAAAATAAAGTAGGTGAAAAAATAATGTTAATTAAAAAAGTTATTATTCTTTTTTTAATGCTACCATAATGTAGAATTATCTTCTAAATTTAGTTCACTTTACCCTCATACACCTTGCACATCCCGTTTGCGTAAAAAAAATCAAGCATAGGTAGGTACCTACACTTAATTGCCAAAGCAACACGTAGATAGGCTTTGTCCGAAAAACGCAAATACTTAAGATGTTATTCCCTAATATCCCAAAATAAAATATTTATATCAATGAGATAGATAAAATAGTAAACGCGTGGCTCGCCTTTTGAATGGAATCTTGGTAGAAATAAACGATTTTCCCACGGCACTCAAGTAATCGTTTAAAATCTGTTGTGTTCAGAAAAACAAATAAAATAAATACCCTTTAACATTTCCTTTATTTGTCCGACTCAGAATTTTCTTTGTTGTTATTTGAAAAAGCTCTGGAGTGTTACTTTCCCCACATCAGCTTAATTCCTACCAAGTTGTACGGAAACCGAATGCGCCGAGGCGGAAAATAGTAGAATTTCTTCTATCTCTAGGACGCGGGTGATTAACATTTCTCTAGCACAAGTCCGCCTAAATGTTGATTGTCGCTGGGGTATTTACAGTAATATTTTTGAATGATTCTTTGTAATGAGTGCACGAGAATATCATCAAAATGCTGAGTGGCGTGTACGCAGTACACTGTGAGCATTGTCTAGGACTCTAGTTGACTAGTAGCAGCAATTAGAACTCTTCTAGGCCTGGCTAGTGGCTAGGCAGCGGCCGGCTAGCTGGTTGCTGGTGGCTGGTCACCTTTGCGCGGTGAGGCCTCACTTGCATACGGACAGACACTGAGAGAAGTGAGACTGTTGGAAGTGGATTCCGTACTTTCCGGCAGCGAGATGGACCGGTGCTGGGGCGAGCAGTTCCTCGAGCGGGAGCCGAACACGGAGAGACTCTTCATGCCGGCGAACAGTCGCCGCCGCACGCCGGAGTCGTGTCCGTGGGAAATCCGAGCTCCATCTGGCCGCAAATCACACTTCACTTTACCCGACAGAATCATAAGGTTGGACGACACTCAAGCCTCAAGATTATATCCACTCGCTGTGTTAATGCCCTCTCATCGAATACAATATCGAATACAATATTCGTATTAATATCCTTCAGGAGGTCGATCGCAGACAAAAATACAATAATCCATCATTTTCTTTTCCATGAAATTCGATGCTACCACCACGTTATTTTCACTATTACACGTATGAATGAAGTGTCAAATTAGCTCGCCTGCACATAAAGATATGTAAACATAAAAATACTATTCATTATATTTGTTACCAGAGACAAGGGACTGCAGAGAGAAAAATCAGAGGGTAGCATCTCCGGCTCAATTCAGCCTCTAACGTTAAACCCCTTTGAAATTGATAAAATCGTATTCGAGCGCTGTTTAAAATCTCGTTATAAAAGCAAAGGAACTGAATTTATAACCATTTTTATGTGGATAAACATTATCTGTTTAGATTATTTGCGTATTCGGGAACTAATTTTTCGACTACCATCCATTGCCCGACACGCCTTTTAGTCGATATTGTCTGCGGACGACCTCCAGAAAAGTTAAATTATTTTTGAGGTATTGCATCATGCTGTAAAAATGTAAGATCGTTTTTAATTTGATGAATGTTTTACCCTTGTATGAACTCTAGAAAGGGTTATACTTTGAATGATTCACAGCCCCTGTTAAATTGAATAAATGAGTTCTTGAACATGATAACAAGCTCACGAGACTTGAGTGTCGCCTTCGCTGAACCTTAAGCACATCAAGTAATGAGATATCCAAATAATTATTTTTCCCACCTAGAAACACAAATTGTAATCTCCGTTCTTTTCAAGGTTGTATGCTTCGTTTCCACAAAGGATTGGTCAATATTTTTTGTGATGAAAATGACATCAAGAACGAAATGAGTTTGGATCAGCTGTTGTAAAATTTTGCTTTCAACCGAATTTCGGTGAGAGTTGAAATCATCATTAATTTAAAAAATACATCATTGACCCAGTGGGTTTCTATTATGGTCTGAATTTATTTCCATTTCCGAAACAAGGTTGAAAGCATTTCGTGGATGAATTTCAAAGGAGCATCGACGAAGAATGACCTAAATGATAATGGTGCGCCTATTTTATGAGAGGAATAAAAAATATACCAAAATAAATATTTGGAAGGACACAAATAATAAAGGATAAATTGAAGTAAATAATTAAACGATACTTCTAAAAAATTATGCGAAGAAAAAAACGATAACGATTAAATATTATTCGCGACTTAATTTTAATAAATTTAGAAAATATTTATATTAAAAATGATTATTTACAAATTTTTAAAATTAATTATTTTCAATAAAACGTATTTTCAAACATGCATAGTTCAATGTATACACTGCCATATTTTAAGATACTGTTCTATTAACAACTAAGAAAAAAAAAACAACTTTTAACAGCTATTCTACTACAGCGAGGCAAGATGAAACGAATAAGATGTTATTGTAATATTACCAACCGCAATAACAAATTAATATATTGTATACATTTTAAGGATTTTGGATTAACAAGAAAAATTACATTTCGTACACTACTTCAACTGTATTTTTAGCAAATCTTTGTTCTCCTTACATCGATTAGGTAACACGGTGATACACTTTAAATCATTCATAGATAATTACTGGGAGAAACAAATAACATCTAACATACTGTGCGGTTGTGAAATATATGTTTTGGTGAGAATTATGGCTACATAGGTACATACTAATAGGAATAATGTTTATGTTAAAAAATACGCCATCGTCAAAAGCGAAATTAACAAAGGGTCTAAATATTTCATAATTGTCGTGCAATTACAGCATTGATAAAAACGTCATAATTTTGTTAAAAAATAAACTGCCCGATTTCGTATAATTTTTTTTTTCTTGAACAACTACGAATTCAACCAATAGCTTAATAAAACATAGTTTTAATATTAACTGATGTTAATAGTATTCTAACTAATTCCTAGCCAACAGTGTTCGTTAATTAAGCCATTTTCCTTTTTTAATCGACAGTAATTAAAAACATTTACCGTGAATTTCGCGGTTCGCTTATTAGTTTACATATATGAAAGAGCAAATAACGAGTCATAACTACTACAAACAAATCGTAAGGCTGTGCAAATGATATGAAGTAGAATATTTCTTCCGAGCTTTAAATTGCATTGTCAGTCCTACAATGGCGGATGTTAAACTAATTAGAACAAAAACGGTGTTTTGTCTCCCTTATAAAATGAGTAAACGTGACAACTTTAATTACGTTGTTGGAACGCAAATGTTATCACACAGAACTGTGTTTATTGTGGGAAAACATGGAAATTCATAATTGTGAAACATCTCACTATAAATGAATTGTAACCAAAGGTTTTACATTAAATTGTGCGAAAATTTAAAATATAGTATGTAGCTGTTTTGTCAATATTATCAACCGGTTGGTCTACGGAATACGAGTATCTAACATCGGGGTTAGAAGACAAGGGAGACGAAAGTGGAATGTTCGGAGAACATAACGCTTCAGAATTTACTGCTTGCTCAAACGACATATTAAATAGCGTTTCAGGTTTTATTGAGCACGAAAAAGGGCTTTATTGATTTTAACTGTACAGGGAACGCAGATACTTTAATAGTACACAACTGCTAACCCCACAAATCACAAGTGCGCCCCACGGTTGAATTTGGCAGCCACCTCTGGTCTGGAGCTCCAAAATACCTGAAAAATACCATCGACTCTGTGCAGAAACGGGCGGTCCGTTTAATAGATTCTCCCATTTTAACAGACGGATTGCAATCTTTAGAGCACAGGCGTCGGGTGGGAATGCTGTCCTTGTTCTACCGGTATTACAATGGAAGATGCTCCGAGGAACTAGCATCATTGATCCCTTCGGCACCGGAGAACTTGTGTTCAACAGCTCGGCTGTGGAATGATTTGCCGGCCTCTGTGTTTCCTCCTTCCTACAACATGGGTCTCTTCAAGACCCATGTTCACTTCTTACTTTCCTCAAAAAGACCCTCCACATAGCATCTTCAAAGATGACATAGGCCCTGAAGGAAATTATTTTCCTCAGGCCCTCCTGTGTGGAGTTAATGTAAAAAAAAAAACTTAATTTAAAGAGAAATCAAAATATCAAGGTCTAGATGACTAGATAGCTACGACAACCTGACTACGCCAGATTAATACATACAAATGCATCTCACGCCTACATATTAAATGCCTATCGTCTTAGACTCATTACTATGGTACATTTCACTAGAAAATTCTAAACATATTTATTTATTTTATAAACTTTTCTCTTAATATTCTTTATGGTAAACGTAAACATGACGTAATATTGTTTAAACAAAGGTTTACAAAATTTTTATTCTTTTTCACAGAAATTTTCTAAATTTTGATATTCGTTTTTCCCTACATTTTCACGTTCGATGGAATATATTTATTCAATGTGTCATGAAATAAACTTGATGCTGATTTATATTAAATCAATATATTATATTAAAAGCAAAGTAGTTTACCATAAAAAAATAACAATCGTTGTGTGTGTGTGTATGTGTATAAATAAGCAAAAAAATTGTGCATCATCAAATATTTACACACTAGAGAAAGAGAACAGTTTCGGGTGAAGCGGATTTAAAAGAGAAAAGCAATATCGCCGAAGTACTGCAACGTTCATACTACATGGTGAAGTAAACACACACCTTGCCTACATAAAGCTGACCTACTTTATACTTAATATTTACTAAAACCAAAACACTACGAAAATACCGGCGGGCCCCACGTAAAGTAGGTTATCTGAAAATCAGTTGACTTTCAAGAGCGAAATTTTAAGCTTTTAGAAATAAAAGCTAAATGGCTTTGTCACGAATCCTTGAAAAATTGACATTAAACAGTATAATTTAACTGAATTTATTTTGAAATCATACATTTTCAGTTATTTCTTTCGAAGAAACAGATTCGTAGATAAACTAGGTTACGTAAGACCCATTGACACGCTTACGGTTACGGTACACCGAGTGATGCATATAACCAAGTATAAATCAGCTGACGGGATTCAATTTACTTCATACATAAGTTTAATTTTATTTTTTGTTTCATCTCGAACGAAAATAACTAATCAACCAATAATCTATGCTGGATACATACATCTCTGCTTCGTCTACATTCAAAAACACTAATCAATTATTTTGATTTGATTAATCATATCGTGCAGTTTTTCCTCCGACCTACCGCTGCTCTTACTATAAACTATAAGCTGTGATAATTTGCGTTACAGATGACTCTAGTTCTAGTTACAGATGACTCCAGCTACAAGGGTTTATATAATTGTCAAGAGATGTCTCTGGTGTTTAGGTTCGCCCCTCTAGTTCAGAACCGAGGTGAACCAGCAGTAAGGTATCTAGCAAAAGAATATTTTGAGAGCATAATAAGAGGATTTTTGCCTCCAGGCAGTTCTACACACTCGTTCCCGATGATACGAGTTTCTTGTCTAAATAAAGACAAAGTGTTTTGTTGTGAAGAAGGCGTTATTATTTAACATGATCCATTCACAACCTAAAATTTTCAATCGTGTTTCAATCATACAAGGTGTTACCATGCACACATCTTAGGAACGCTCTGATCATAAGTCAACCGTGTTTTCTCCTGAATATGTGAACCGACGATAAGCGATCATTATAAACTAGAAAAGAGATAATATAATATAGTACGAACATATAAACTAACAAAACTACAAAACTAGTGATGTGTTTTCTATGTGATAAATGAGTTTGGAGACCAGGGGAGCAGGGGGCAGGAGAGCCGAGATATAGCAGAGAGCCGAGACCGACCTGAACTAGAAGCTATCTGCGGGCTCTGCACCGCTAGCGAGGCGGGCGCCGGCGAGCGGGCCAGGGCGCGCGACTCCGCGCCGGGCCGGGACATTTCATTGGCGTGCTTCAGCACCTGGTAGGTGGCATCCACCTCGGGGCTTTCTGGGATGGGGCATGGGGGGAAGGGTACTCATTAGTAGGGACAGGGGAAAAGTCTCCAACAAAAACATTTCAAAGGGCGTATAAGGAACACAAGCACTTTGCTCAAAACTGCAATTAATTATTCAAATTACATTTGGAACAGTGGCGTAAGTGTATTCAACAAAACAAATTGAATCCGTCTAAAATATCTGTATTTTACCTGTTCTTGATGGGGGAAAAAAGTTATAGGCAACTTAGCCGAAATTCATGAACGATTTTTTTTTCATGCCAAATACGGTTGTTTAGCGTAAAAAACTAGCCCATAGTCACACTTGCTACAGTTTCAACCACAGCGTGCGATTTCATACGGAAAAGCTTTACTTAGTAATCTGGGTTAAGTTGATGCAAGTCAAAACCGGAGCTGATGTACTCGAATAGTAAGCGCTATAAAATTCCTTATACTTTTGAAATATCCTCGTTGTTTCGTTTTGCTATACAAAACTGGATAAATGGGAACAAGTCGTTATTAGAAAAGGGTTACAATAATGATTTTGGTTCCGTGTCGTATAACATAATATTATTCGGATAGGGTATTAGATAAGGAATTATTTTTGGGAGGCGAAAAAAAAATCGAAAGATTATTGTATGCTATTGACGCACGGCACGTTGACGTAATAAAAGGTGGCCTCCAATACTAACCAAAAATAATAAAATTTGTGTGTTTATTTGGAGTGATTACAGGTCAGCTGTTACTAATTAACAAATAACTTGTTTCCAGGGCATTTACTCGGAGAGTAAAAGGTTCTAAGTTAAAATTTTAATTCTGGCACCGCCACGTATTTTTTTCGGGAAATCGATTGAAAAGTATTAGGTGAATCGAAAATATTTGAGTTTTTTAAGATAAAATTGTTGTGAAATTGCTTGCGCAACCAGATCTATCTAAATGGTTGAGAATTGATAATTCACTTTATGTACGTATTGACCTACTTATCATAAACTACGCTTGCAGAAATTTAATACCAAGGTTTGATGACATTAGTTGATTATTAACTCTGATTCGTGACCATTGTCATTGTACTTATTTAAAAGCTAATGTATCGTCTGTTTATTAGATTAGTGCAAATCGCAATGATTCGGTCACCTTTGTTTTCGTATGGCTTGATGACCTTACAATGACTCACAAGTACTTTATCGCCGAGAAGGTAAAGCAAAACAAGGTTGTAAAACCGACATCCTTTTAATGTATGTGAACATACCGCGACTACAGATCTTTCTACAATGTCGTGGAAAAATTATAATGTAAAACGAAATATCAATATACGAGTACTATTTAGGTACATCTGTTTTAATATTTAGTTATTCAACGGACATTATTCTAAAATAAAGTTGCGCGTACAAGCACAAAGTAGTGATAAAAACCGAAGTCACGGATAAGGCTTGGAATTCTCAAAATATAGTATTTTAAATGGTGTACGTTTTCTCATGTGAACGGGGCAAAACAAAGTTATCTGTTTATTTTTTTTTTCAAACCAGTTTCATTCCATTCATTTTGGAACTTATTCCAAAGAACGTTGTGGAAAAGTTTAAAAACATGCCACAAACTCGAATGAGTTTCATCAGAAAGTATGTCGCTCGTGTCAAGTTGTGCTGAAGTTGGGATGAAACTAAACAGTGCCACAATATTCTGAATGGGAGTTTTGTTAATAAAATTGCTTTTGATCTCGACTATTTTATCGAAAAACATTTTCATGCCAAAACTCACAACAACAACTTACGAAGAAATACAATGGATGTAGTTCAATATCAAGGCACAACATGATTTTATAGGATTTATAAAAAAAGTGGATCCAATATTACGAATAGGACTATGTTTAATATCACGTACAACGCTTTTAGGCATACAGTTTTGGACAATTTTCAATTAAAAGTTGGTGTGGGTTGACACCGATGCGGATGGTACGTAAAACACTTGTTGGGATTATACATGCAAAAATAACAATGGATAATGGAATGTTTACGGAGGGTACTTGACAATATCCTGAAGACCTACTTACTGAAAAGAACTGTCATTTGGAATTATGTCATTCAAGATATATCAATGATCATGAGTCAAATCCGTTCATTGATTACACATTTCACAATATATAAATGAAATAATACGGTTCGGTTGTTTCACATAAATACAAATGCAACATCGTAGTGAAATGGTCATTTAACGTCATTTTGTTTTTAGATTCTTGAAAGATCCCCTTTAAAGTCGATTCTAAGTCCGTTTCAGCTTTTGAACAAATTGTGATCAGCAGAAGAGGACAGCTCTCATGTTGTTAAGCGTGCCAGCTTATTACAATTTGATAGAAAGCTGACCCACCGTCTTTATTCTACCAGTATTTCAATGGAAGATGGTTCGAGGAACCAGCGTCGTTGATTCCATCGGCGCTGGTGCACAATCGGAAAACACGCCATGCGCGCTCGCCAAAAACATGCGTATCGCCGAAAACTTGCGCGCTCTGAACGCAGTTTACTTTTGTCACACGAGAACCGGTAGTTTCTAGACAAGTCTTTGAGTTAAACAGCTCGGCTGTGGACCTGGACCTGTGCCTGCTGACCTTTCAAATGTAAAAAAAAAAAACAAAATAGCGCAGAGTGGCCTCTTGATGACAATATTACATTAGAATTTTTGAGAAACATCACAATCCAAGACAATTGGGTTATTAGGATTCAAAGTTAAATGGGACGTAATGAATCAAAATGAAGACAAATGTTGGGGAAATCCAATTCAATGGAAGGCACAAAAACGATTAGAAAAGATTTGCTCTTATACCGTCTTCGTCTATATAACAGTCGGGTTCTTGGAAGGACAGTTGCGTGGCAATCCTTTGTCCCGGCAGCCAACCGTCAGCGTCAACTGGTCAAACGGTAGCAAAATCAGTCTTCATTTTAGTAAAGCAGCAATCAACTTAGACTTTACCTACATCTTTTTTTACAACGGTGTACTAACTAGATTGATTTATAAAAAACCACTAATTCTACATAATATTTTAACCGTAAGAACCTTTTTATGTTCATGTAAGAACTAGTTTTTTTGTAGAACTTTTGACTATAAATTTAAACATTTTATGCACGATTATATTCGTTAACAATTTTTCAACTGCTTCGAAAAAAATAATCATGTTTTTGGAAAAATTTAGTTAGATGTATCTCGTATGTAATATCTTAAAATGTGTGAAAATCCAGCTGGTCGATGCTGAAGCAAGCAATCAATGTTTTTGAATATGAATATTTATGATAATCGAAATTATCAAACGGCAGTGAAAAATACATACATAATGTATATATTGTCGGCAGCAATTTTTTATTAAAACTATTAAAACTATATAAACCAAGTTTTAAGCGACGATTTACAATAAACGTGTTTTATTATATTTCTCAAGAAACATAAAAATTTTAATTTGCGTAGCAGACCGAATTGGGTTAAAATCATCGACCAACAATATCGTTATTACATCTTCGATTGGGTTCCCAAAATTATAAATTATAATGAATTGTTGTTTTTTAATGGCCAGTTGTTTCACAGAATTTGACAAATTCATCAAATTTTCAGGTACATTTTGCGTTCCGTGAAATTTCCGTGAAAGTGAAACATTAACAGTATTCGAATATAACTTTAATAGAACTGGAAAATTAACCTTGATATAGGATGAATTGTTTAAATTCTCTGAAACGACTGCCATTTTGTTCATCAGTTCAATTCAAAGCAGTAGAAAAATTCGTTCTATTCATAACCGATTCAATAATTTAGATTATATTTTTGCTCCTTGGATTTATGTACGTTTATTAAAATTACTGCAAAATTTTGGTTATGTAAGGTATTATAAAAATCAAATTAGTAAGCGTTTTGTTATCAGTTAAAAAAAGCAATTAAGTTATGTAAAATAAAGACCTTCAAAAGCAATTAAAAGTTCTAAGGAAGAAAAAATAACATAAAAGGGGGTGTAAGATGGGGAAAAGGTGATAGAAGATTTACATCCTAACTTGAAAATAACAATTTTTTTAATAAATTTATGATCATGGCATATATTTAAATGAAACATGTAATGGAAATCTGTTTACGTTTGTATTGAAAATATAATTCTAATTTAAGGTCTAGTTAGTATGATATTCAGCCACCAAAGAAACGAAGGATAAGGCAACTGGAGGTGCCTTATCGAAGCGATGGGTGTATCCTATGGAAATATAATGTTGATGATTAATAACAAATTTATAAGTTTAATGTTAACGCGGAAATATTATCGAACACAAATGAACTTTATGTAAAAACATTTCATGAAGGCTCCGGGTTAGATAGTGTCAACCCTCATATTAGTAGTAACTTGAGTTCCTGTGCTATACAGGTAATTCAAAACTTTTACATTTAACCAAAGAATATTAATTCAGTCATTGAATCAACAATTTCTCGTATAAATGTCAATTTGATTATAATGATAATTGGGATAGTAATTTGAGTAGACATTCCCCGTGTTTCTAGTAAATTTATTTAAAAAAATACAGATTTTACTGCGAAATTTGGGATTGATACAAAACTTAGTGTAATTTTTTTTGAAAAGTTTCCCAAGATAGTAAAAACACTTAAAAATGAGTTGTTTCACAGAATTCGACTAATTCATCAAATTTCAAAGTTATCAAGTACCGTAAAAATCATATTAAAATTCTGCATTATCCAAGCATAGAAATAAATCAACACAACTTTAACGGAACTTGAATTTTATCTTGAAATTTGATGAATCGTTTAAATTCTGTTAAACAACCCGTCCTAAGTGTAATGTAGTAAGGTAATAGAGATTTAAAAAAATATTGTTAGTTAATTCGTAATCCGAGAATATTTGAATTTATTTTTAGAAAAAAAAACCTCTCTATATTAATGTGCCGTATTCTGATATTATATTATAAGGAAGGGCATAATTAGTGAGGTTAAACACCATTTTACCCTGAGCCGTAAAATTTCGAGGTGATATTTAATGAATGTTCAAAAGAGATGATGACTTTATCAGTACGGTAAAGAGTAGTTAGTTGGTGTTCTACCGTGCTTAGACTTGAAGCACTCACTCTCTTCCTCGGCGCTCTGGTCCACCCCGCGAGCCTCAATCTCCGAGGTGCTCTTCTGTCGCCTTAGCAGGCGCGCCTTGGTCTGGCAGCGGCCCGTCCCTCCCATGCAGTCCGCGTGCACGTTCATCTTGCACAGCCGGCATCGCAGACCCTGGCGCGTGTGACCTGGACACGTAGCGGAGAGACACATATATTACACAGGATTTATATTATATAATATACCTATATTACACAATTGGAGTTTGTCAAAATAGAGCATTACAGAAAAATAATAAATAAACCTAACCTAATCTAATAAATCCTATTTTTTATTTTTTATTTTTAACTTTATGAGTAAATTTATTGAGTTTCGCTTATTTATTTAAATTTTTTTAAATAATAAATCCTAACTTAACCTCTCTCTTGTGAAAATGTTGACTATATATAGTTCCCCAAGGATCTCACCTTGGCCCCCTCTTATTCAACATTTTTTTGAATGACGTTAACTAAACTATTCGTAACTCTCAACTGTACCTATATGCGGATGACAAAAAGATTGTCAAAATCATTAAGTCTAAGATGGATTGTCTAGAGCTCCAGAATGACCTTGACTCTCTGGTTAATGTATATTGTCTAGAGAATCACCTTCTTTTGAATGCAGATAAATGTAGTGTTATATCTTATTCTCGAAAGAAACACACAATATTATATCCCTACATTATTAAGAACAATATTTTAAACAGAGTAAATGTAATAAGAGATCTTGGAGTTCTATTAGATAGTAAGCTTCTTTTTCAATCTCACGTCGAGCATATCACGTCGAAGGCTTTGAAAATGTTGGGATTTATTCTTAGAGTAAGTTCAGCTTTCAAAAATCCACAAACATTTAAGACTCTCTACATATCCTATGTTAGAAGCCATCTGGAGTATGCTTCTACAGCGTGGAACCCTCATTGTTCTACATATAAAGCAAATATAGAAAGAGTTCAGAAAAAGTTTATGAAATATGTCTCTTATCGCGTGCGAAATGATGAAAACTATGTCCCCATAAACCTTAAATCTCTTGATCAACGCCGAGATATCAGAGACCTATTAATGCTCTATAAGATTATTCATAACTTCATTGATAGCCCGTACTTACTACAAAATATTCATTTCAGATGTCCATTAAGAGTTACTCGATCTCCAGACACCTTTTATATCCCTAAGAGCAAGACAAATTATCTTGAAAATGTATTTGTAAGAAGAAGCTGTAGCACTTTTAACAGATTATGCCCAAATATCGATGTGTTTAATACAAACCTTGATAAATTCACAGCATGCATAAAAAAATAACACTATTGAATGCCACATGTTTAACTAATAACTTAATATTTCATTGATTTCTGTATTTCTCTTTTTTATTTTTAGTATCACCATATTTTCTCTCCTACTTTTAGCAGTTCCAATTCAAATAAAATCACTTCCTGAAATATATTATTGATATGCATCAAAATTTAACTGTAATCCCTTGAAAATTTTCAGTTAATTACTTTTTGTAGATTTAAGTAAGAAGATATTATCATAATTGTTTATATCAGGTGTAGGTATTGTATATTTTTGAATTATGGTTCTAAATTGAAATTTGTCGTTATTTTATTGGTCTATGACATACTTATTTTTATCACTGTCATTTATGAATTTTGTACAGACTGTTTATAACGCTAATAAAAAAAAATATATATTATTAGAAATTTTTTCAATCTGACTTGACAATATATATATATTTTTTTCTTTATGAGATATATATTTAATTTAAAAGCTCAAATTGTAATATTTAATTAAATAAATACAATATTAGCGAAACTCAATCCAAATCCATATAAATATCCAATTCGCATATCGACACCTTGGCGCCGTGATTAGCGCATTTGCCCGGAAAGCGAAAGGTCCTGGGTTCGAGTCCCAGAGGTGCAAATACCTTTTTTTCCGATTTTTCTGTTTCCAGATTTTCGATTGAGTTTCGCTAATATTGTCTTCAAACGGCCGGCGTAGGCCAGCGGTAAGGCTCTTGACTCACACTTGTATATATATATAAATATTACAAAGTATATTTACGACACGTTCCAGAGTGGAAGATACTATCAGTATCGCCCAGGTGTAAGACCACCATTCAGAATTGAAACGTTGCTTGAAATGTCTGGTGACCAGATCTGAATAGTCAGGTACTTCCCCACCTTCCTCTATCCTATCTCCTTCCCCTCCCTACTACCTTCAGCCTCACAACATACCCCAATCGGGGATGCCATAATCCCACTGGCTCCAGACGGGAAAAAAATAATAATTAAATATGACAAAAATTTATAGTCTTTTGTTGTTGTTTTATACAGGGTGTATCCCCCTTACGAATAAACGTGTTTTAAATTTTACGCATCTGATAAAAAACTTTTTTTCCATGGTAAACGGTTGTTTATCAGTTGTGCAAAATTTAATAAACTTTTATTAGAATGGCTCTTATTGGTTTATGTTTACATGTTGTTTACCGTTATTGGACGATTTGAATATATTATGCTTTGATATTTCTTTGTAAAACATTTGTTTTTTGTATCCATTAATAAACTAAAACTAACCTCCCCTTTTATTTTATCACTTTCTTTTTTGTCACACAATCTATCTATTTATTTGATTTTTCACACTTCAAGACAAATGAAAGATCACTATCTACACGAGGTTTCGAAAAAACACTTAATCCTCTTTTCTAACAGAATTTCAACATTTCTTTACTAAATTTTGCACACTGTTACGAAAATAAAATTACTATCTTGTTAATAAAATTAATAACTCTGCTTAAATCCCGGGCAATGCCCGGGACTAGTCCGCATATGAAATACGTTTGAATATCAAATTAAAAGGGTTACTAGCATATTAATATACGTATAAAAGTTATCCTATCCCTCAACTTCGTCAAAACCAAAAGGTCACATAAGGTGTCACTTCAATAATAAATTATATCATTTAAAAACAATCGTATTTCAATGAAAACGAGAACTTTATTGGAATGTAAACTCTACTAAATGTTGAGATCAGAGAGGTTACATATTAATCAAAAATGTTCGCATCTGTTTCAAAATTATTTGATTTCCTTGATGACTTCGAAGAAAGGTTCGCATTTAATATGTAGGCACTTATGAATCTTTGCTTTTCATTACGTTACTTTTTAAAATATCTAAAACACACAGGTGTATATTATATGATTATTTCCATTATTGAATGTAGTATGAACTGATGTTAGTTAAACTAAGTGTATTAATTTTTCGTAGTGGGTATTAGTTGTGATTGCGTGAGTAATTGGTGAGTTATTTGCTGCCTTAGTGTTGTAGGCTAAATTAAAATATCTATTAATTTGTATTTACTTATCTGTTTGATAATGATCGCTGTTCATTTGTGTTACTTTTACTCAACTGCAATATTAACCTCGGTACAAACGAACGCAAGTTGGGTAATAATTGTACGCTAAACAATACATTTTAATTGCGAAGAAACAAAAAATAAATAAATGTTCCTGAAATTTTAAAATTAAAACAAATATTTAAATCATACGAAAAAAAAAATTAAATCATAAATTCATTCGAAACCGCTGCAACGCAGATTTTTGTAAAGTGTTTTTTTTTATAATCACGTCAGATTAAAATAAATAATTGCACTAGTAAAATGAGAATTTCTGTTTCGTACAGTGATGAAAACAGGAATCTTTTTTATTTAATTTGACGAGACGGTGATTTTTGATAAATTCACGAATGGATAAAATAAATTCGAGCATGCTATTTCTTTGTAACTATTAAAGTTTCATTTCCCCAAGGAGCTTGTCGCATATGTCAAGTTAAAAGATTTGAATCTGAGAAAAAATTGTGACAAATTATTTTGTATGTTTTTCTCTGAATATACACAAGACTTGGTACGAAGCAATTTCAGATTACGTAACCGGAGAATAAAAAAATACGAAAGCGACGAATGATAAAGAAGATGGGATTATTGATTCTTGTCGCCACTCAATTTACATTTTCAATCGACGTTGAGTCGTTGTCGATTGAGTCAATACTTATCCTAGGTAACAACGTCGTTATAAATGAGGCACAACATTTTTTGCTTTTGTCGTAAATAGAGGTAAAGAGTAATGTAATGTAGATTAAAGAAATTACCATTTATTACAAGCAATAATTGTCAGCCTGAAACACTCATTTACATTGAAAAATCTTCCGAGAAAAGATACTTGCCGCCAACGGGACTTGAACCCGTGTCCTTCCGATTGCCGGTCGAATGCTCTGACCACTGAGCTATGGCGGCTTATCAAATACCCGCCAAATAATTCAATATATACTAGTGTTTCATTCAACAATTACTGCTTGTTATATTTTTTCCACCTGAAAACAACCAACTTTATTTTTGCGAGGAAGACATTGTTAGTGTTAAATCCCTCGCTAGGTGGCGTCGAGACAAATTATGTCTGCATTTATTGGGGAAATACTTAAACTTGTTAAATATTAATTATTATTTTTTAATTTATAAACTAACGTTTAGACAAGATTTTTATGCATAGCACAAAGGGTAACAATTATTACAAGCAATAATTGTCAGCCTGAAACACTCATTTACATTGAAAAATCTTCCGAGAAAAGATACTTGCCGCCAACGGGACTTGAACCCGTGTCCTTCCGATTGCCGGTCGAATGCTCTGACCACTGAGCTATGGCGGCTTATCAAATACCCGCCAAATAATTCAATATATACTAGTGTTTCATTCAACAATTACTGCTTGTTATATTTTTTCCACCTGAAAACAACCAACTTTATTTTTGCGAGGAAGACATTGTTAGTGTTAAATCCCTCGCTAGGTGGCGTCGAGACAAATTATGTCTGCATTTATTGGGGAAATACTTAAACTTGTTAAATATTAATTATTATTTTTTAATTTATAAACTAACGTTTAGACAAGATTTTTATGCATAGCACAAAGGGTAACAATTATTACAAGCAATAATTGTCAGCCTGAAACACTCATTTACATTGAAAAATCTTCCGAGAAAAGATACTTGCCGCCAACGGGACTTGAACCCGTGTCCTTCCGATTGCCGGTCGAATGCTCTGACCACTGAGCTATGGCGGCTTATCAAATACCCGCCAAATAATTCAATATATACTAGTGTTTCATTCAACAATTACTGCTTGTTATATTTTTTCCACCTGAAAACAACCAACTTTATTTTTGCGAGGAAGACATTGTTAGTGTTAAATCCCTCGCTAGGTGGCGTCGAGACAAATTATGTCTGCATTTATTGGGGAAATACTTAAACTTGTTAAATATTAATTATTATTTTTTAATTTATAAACTAACGTTTAGACAAGATTTTTATGCATAGCACAAAGGGTAACAATTATTACAAGCAATAAT
Source organism: Limnephilus rhombicus (assembly GCA_929108145.2). Taxonomy (NCBI): domain Eukaryota; kingdom Metazoa; phylum Arthropoda; class Insecta; order Trichoptera; family Limnephilidae; genus Limnephilus; species Limnephilus rhombicus. Next base: position 57,498,291 of record OV815270.1, on the reverse strand, counting down.
TGTCAGCCTGAAACACTCATTTACATTGAAAAATCTTCCGAGAAAAGATACTTGCCGCCAACGGGACTTGAACCCGTGTCCTTCCGATTGCCGGTCGAATGCTCTGACCACTGAGCTATGGCGGCTTATCAAATACCCGCCAAATAATTCAATATATACTAGTGTTTCATTCAACAATTACTGCTTGTTATATTTTTTCCACCTGAAAACAACCAACTTTATTTTTGCGAGGAAGACATTGTTAGTGTTAAATCCCTCGCTAGGTGGCGTCGAGACAAATTATGTCTGCATTTTTTTATTTATTTATTTATTTAATATTTATTTATTTAATACAAACGGCATAAGTATGCCATAAACATTAATTACATGTCACAAATTCATATTCAAAATATTAGTAATGGTAAAACAGTGTATGTATAACAGTTAATTGTGACGATACATTGTGAAGTGACACCAGAGATACATTTACATGCCAAAATCTATAATACAAATAAAATTAATAGTCATTAAAAAAATATGATAGCATAGCCGTCTTGTACCTATGTTCCGTGCAGTTAAATAGATCTATCACATCAGCATATCTATTAGTAACTTCATGCAACCTAGGTAAAAGTGAGTGTTTCGTATACTCAGTCCGATTATTGTTACATTTAAAAAGGATTTTAGAACGAGTAGTTCTCGTGGGAATATGAAATTCAATGAGCTTAGTTAGATCAGGACTGTCTATTCTACCATTTACAATTTTGAACATTAATATTAAGTCGGATATAATTCTTCGATCTGACAGTCTTAGTAAATTTAATTCTTTCATCAAGTAATTATAATTTATGTTTTCAATGGGAATACCGAGGTTAAAATTAATGTGTCTTAAGAATTTGTGTTGAATTTTTTCGATTGAATCTGAATGTATTTTAAAATGGGGGGACCAGATCGAGGAGTTATATTCGACTTGACTACGTACTAAGGATGTATACAAAATTTTTAAAGTTGAAATATTCTTGAAACCTCTGGAATTTCTAAGAACGAAGCCAAGCATTTTGATACCTTTATTATAGATTGAGTTTATATGGGATATGAAGTTTAATTTAGAGTCGAAAATTATGCCCAAGTCACTAATTTCTGCGACAGAGGTAAGGGTAGAGTTGTTAAGTTCATAAGGATGAATAATTGGTTGACTTATTCTGTAAAAACTTATTGAATAACACTTATTTATGTTCAGATAAAGTTTGTTAATAGAGCACCAACTAATTAATTTGTTTAAATTATTTTGTAGACAGGCACAATCTTCAGCGGTTTTGATGATTTTAAATATTTTTAAATCATCTGCAAAAAGCAATACATCCACATCTTTATCAAATATGTCAACAATATCATTTATGAACAGTAAAAACAAAATTGGGCCTAAATGGGACCCTTGAGGTACACCACTGGTAGCTTTAAATTGATTGGAATAAAACAAATTAATTTTTACAAGTAGAACTCTATCAGATAGATAGCTTGCAAACCAGTCTAAAAGTTTTCCGTCAATACCGAGCTTACGTAGTTTAACCAGTAGAATTTTATGGCACACTTTGTCAAAGGCTTTGATAAAATCTGTGTATATGGAATCGACTTGAGTTTTGTTAGCTAATGCATTTGATATAAAGTTTTCATATAATGAGAGATTTGTCAGAGTTGACCTGCCAGACAAAAATCCATGTTGATTTGGAACAATGAGACGGTTAATATATGGGGAAATTTTATCAAGAAGTAATTTTTCAAAAAGTTTCGGAATTATAGATAGCTTACATATAGGTCTATAGTTAGTGACATCACTTTTATTACCCTTTTTTAGTATAGGCGTTAGATAACAACGTTTCCAAATGTCCGGGAAGCAACCTGTATCAAGCGATTGATTAAACAAAAGACAAATCGGCTCAGCCAGTGAAGCAATGCAATTTATGAGAATATTGGGGTGCACGTTATCAGGTCCGGCCTTTTTGTTTTTGTCTAGAGATTTAATTTTAGATTTAACGTCGCTTATATTGATGTGTACAGCAGGGATATGCATGCTCTCAATAAGGGAAGGTGGTGGTATGTAATTTTCTGGGATATCTTCGTCATATACACTTTTGAAGTAATCAGCAAAATAGTTAACCTTAACTTTCATATCAGTGCTACTCTTATCTTTGAAGTGCATTGAAATGGGTAAACCTTGTTTGTTTTTTCTAAGAGAGTTTACATGTGTGAAAAAGTTTTGTATATTAGAGGGTATAGATTTTTCGATTCCATTTATATAATTATAATATGATTTTTTTGACAGTTTTTTACATTGAGTTCTGTAATTGTGAAATAACTTATAGTCATTAAGGGATTTAGATTCTTTAAAGTTTTTGTGTGCAGTTTTTTTGCAAATAATCAGGTTGATTAACTCGCTGTTGAACCATTTCGGGAACTTCGCTTCTTTGAAATGTGAAAGTGGTACATAGTTTTCAATGGCCCTGTTGATAATTGTGTAAAAAATTTCAAGATTGTAGTTAATATTATTGTTGAGGTGAAGAAATGACCAGTCTTCATTTGTAAGATATTGGTTCATATTAGGATAGTCAGCTTTGGAAAAATTATAAGTAAAGTTAGGAAGAATAGTTGTGTCGTCTGGTGAGTTATTCATCAAGATGGTTATGCTTAAAGCGGGGTGGTGGGAGTCTAGGGGGAGGAGCTCGTCAACTGATTTAACAATGTGAATTGAGAGATCACTACAGAACACTAAATCCAGCAGCCGGTTATTGGTATTGTAGACTTGATTGACTTGATGTAGAGCGAGTAAGTTCGTCATATCTATTATTTCACGAGCATTTTCTGGTAGGCTTAAGTTGTTATAAGAGTTTTTATTCATCCAATCAATGCTAGGGGTATTATAGTCACCAAATAAAATTGTTCTGGCATCAGGGTATTTATTTTTAAAGGTTTCGAGGTCATCAATGTGGTTTCGGTAGACTGTGATGTTGGATCCAGGAGGAATGTAGACACATCCCAGTAAAATTTTACTTGATTTAGTTTTTAGTAATACAAATACCTGTTCTACGTCTAGATGTTTGCAAATTAATCGAGTGGATGGCAGTGATTTTTTGACGGATATGAGAACTCCTCCTCCTCTGGTTTTATTGCTGGTGGCTGGATTCCTGTCAAGGCGGTAGGTGTTATAAGATGAGAATCCAAGTTCCTCGGTGTGAATATCAGGATCAAGCCAGGTTTCAGTAAGGAGAAATACATCTACGTTTTGAAGTAAAGGAATAGAAGTTTGCAACTCTAAGAGTTTGGTTCGGCAGCCGCGGATGTTTTGGCCGTATCCATTGATGTGTTTGAGTTTTTTGGATTTTTCTTAACTATTGTCGGCTTGCTGTTGATATATTTGATTGTTAGTCCAACTTCTCCTCCCTGAATCCTACTTTCCATTGATTGACGTAGGTCTGATAAATATTTTCTTTGGTTCGGAGTTTGGTCGGAAAAAATTTTGACAGGGGAGTTGTTAAGATAAAAGTTTTTTTTTCTGAGAATATTCATTACTTCAGTTGAGTTTCTTAAGATCACTTTAATGGGCCTCGATTTATCAGGCCTCACTGCTCCAAGACGGAATGTGTTGATGGAATTTGGTTCTATATTGTTGTCTATTTTCTTCAGAATGGTTGTAATTTGTAAATTATCATCCTTGATTTTTTCAATTTGGTTCAGTTGTGTGCTTTCGGGAACGTTTATAATTATGAGATTATTTGCTCTGTTTTTCCTCTCTTCAAGCTCATCGGCCGCTTCACATGTAGATTCTAATGGGTTAGGTTTGTTGGTTAATGCTTTAAAAGCTATTAGCTCACCCTCGAGTGCTGCCATTTTTGTAGCCATTTGCGCTATGGTTCCAAGAATAGCATTAGTTTTTGGAATCATTTTCGCAATTTGATCTTTGTTCAGTTTGTTACTGGGGTCTATTATTAGATCGGTTAGAGCCTCAACCGCGTTTCTCGCCTGACTGATAAATCCCTGGGAGTCCATTTTGTTAAAATTTAAAAAAAAAAAATTTTTTTTTTTTTTTTGAAAAATGGACGATGGTTAAGCCTGGATTTAAGGTGGAGTGACTTGAACTACTTGAAAGTATGGGCCGGGTCGGGCGGTAGTAGCTTGGGTAACAATAATACTTATTGTTTTGACTTTTATTAATATTGAAATGCTCACTCAGTTATGATTTTAGAATCCAGCAGGTTTGCACTACAACTTCTTTAAACTTGCAATAAGTCACTGGCTCGTTATATTATCTGTTTCACTGTTTAAAACAACTGTAGACTGTTAATTAGTATTGAGCGCAAAATTGAATGTGCTCTCTGTGTCACTGTACGAAAGTTATATATTAGTTATATTGTGCAGTTAATACAATGTTAGTTCAGAAAAGCGGAGCAATAGTGATATTGTATAAAGACGCAAGATGCGATGGACGTCACAAGGTTTAACGAAATTTCCATAGATCCGAAAATTCGCATTTATTGGGGAAATACTTAAACTTGTTAAATATTAATTATTATTTTTTAATTTATAAACTAACGTTTAGACAAGATTTTTATGCATAGCACAAAGGGTAACAATTATTACAAGCAATAATTGTCAGCCTGAAACACTCATTTACATTGAAAAATCTTCCGAGAAAAGATACTTGCCGCCAACGGCGAGGGATTTAACACTAACAGCGAGGGATTTAACACCGCCAACAGCGAGGGATTTAACACTAACAATGTCTTCCTCGCAAAAATAAAGTTGGTTGTTTTCAGGTGGAAAAAATATAACAAGCAGTAATTGTTGAATGAAACACTAGTATATATTGAATTATTTGGCGGGTATTTGATAAGCCGCCATAGCTCAGTGGTCAGAGCATTCGACCGGCAATCGGAAGGACACGGGTTCAAGTCCCGTTGGCGGCAAGTATCTTTTCTCGGAAGATTTTTCAATGTAAATGAGTGTTTCAGGCTGACAATTATTGCTTGTAATAATTGTTACCCTTTGTGCTATGCATAAAAATCTTGTCTAAACGTTAGTTTATAAATTAAAAAATAATAAATTACCATTTGTTTTTCATCCCATTACGCACAAACTGGTGTCAATTATGGTTCGATAAATGATCGCCAGTATTATCTCGACTCCTAGATTTGTCGTAGTGGTTTAATGTTTTCCTCCTTTTATGGAATAGGAGGAAAACATTTTTATTGAATGCAATCAAAATAGATACCTAGGTTAACAACGCTCACTAACTCTATTACCACATAAATAAAAATTTAATTTTATATCAAATATAATAATTTTTATTTTAGTAATTTGTACATTTAAGTTTTCAAATTTCTAATTAATTATAATAACATTTCATATTGCAGCTAATTTATTATAATATTTCATATTCACTATAATTTTTCTAGTTTTATGTAGCTCCTACAATACATCTTGAACTTTCCAATTGGTGGAACTTTAAAGTTTCTGGTAGTGTGTTATATAACTTCATTCCCTTGTACAGTAAACTGTTCTGCGTATTCGCTTTGTCCTTTTTTTGTAGCCTAATTTCCTTGCACTTCCTTGTGTTATATCTGTGAATGTCCTTGTTGTATACAATTTTATTTGAGAAGTATTTTGGTAACATGTTGTTCAATATTTTGAGGATAAATACCACAGTATTCAAGGTCAGCATCTGTTTCACGGTTAACCAATTTAGTTCCTTTAACATTTTAATTATTTTTGAAAATCTATTTCGTCGAAGTATTATTCTCATTGCCCTATTTTGGAGAATTTGTAACTTATTGTGTTCTCTTTAGTTACATAGGAAAAGGATACGTGAGCAGTAGTTGAAGTGTGGAGCAATAATTGAATTGTAAATGGTGATTGCAGTTTTTCTACAAATTTTTGACCGAATTCTTCAAAAATGACGTATTTACATATTATATCTTGTCACTCCGATGGAATGCTCAATAAATCATGTTTTCCTGTACAGGGTGTTAAGAGATGTACCTACCTATTTAACATCTTTTAACCAGTTATTCCCGAAATTACTTGAAGAAAAATGTGATTAAAGACATTTTGGGCTCCGGTGACACTTTTGATTGTTGTTTTATCAATCAATTTTTTTTCAAAAATACTCAAAAAAATTTCTTTCACATGTCATCATGGGTGCCAGCCCCCCAAGCCCTCACTCCGATCCTAACTATCCAATACCTACTAATTTTTAAAGTTTATGGTTGTAAAAAAGTAACCGGAGACACAACAGTTTACTCAGGAATCACTAGTTAAAGAAAATCAGATACGTCTAAGAAGATTTTTCAGCCAGCGCGTTTTATCCATAGAACTTGATAGTATTTACTCTCTATCACCTCTGGTGTCAATATCTTTTTCTGATTTTTCTGTTTCCAGATTTTCGATTGATTTTCGCTTATATTGTCTTCATTTAATTAAATAAATAAACTCATAATTTCATTTCAATTTATTTATTTTAAAAACATTAAAAAAGTTTTTAGATTTTCACGGCCAAACGAATTGAAGATCAGGGCAGATCTGCCCTGATGATGGACACTGTAGCGTCCGAAACGTTGGCTAAAGAAGAAGTTAGCGCAACACGACATAACACCCCAGGAACAAATAACGATAATAATATTTCAAATCGTTTTAAAAAGATAAATAAAGAAAATAATAAGTGCCTTACGGTTGCTTAGGATTTGCAACCCTTGCAAACCCTAAGCAACCATTAAGTGCCTATCAATCGTGCAAAATCCAAAATACCCAGATCAGTAAGGAATAAACACAAATAAGTAGATTTATACCAAGAGCAATAAAGCTTGCCATCTAAATTCTGCTTCATTGATGTTAAACATATAATTATTCGAAGTGATTTTATTTAAAAACAAAATAGCTCTCCCACTGGCGTGACCATTGGCAAGTTAGTTCTGCAAGCCGGGAGATAAAACAGTCTACGCTGTCGTTGACGGAGATAAGCATTAGTTTATATGTCGGGAACATATAAACGAATGCTCTCCACGATAGTCGAGTTTTCGAACAATCCAATAATCAATCTGAAGAAGTGTGATACAATGTGCACATCCCTTCTGACCCGTAGATGGCTCATTCCAAGCACACCTAAAGGAAAATTGGCAGGGTAGAACCACGGGTAATAAATAGTCATACTTCCTCAAGTAGAGAAATCTCAGAAATTTCTTCTGAACCTTCTCCAACATGAGGGAATACATCACTTGGCGTGGGCCCCAAACTACCGATCCACTCTCAAACCTACTCCTAACCAATGCATTGTACAGTACTGTGAGAACCCGGGTGTCTCAGAAATTCATCGCTGCGCGTAAGACAAAAGCCAGCATTCTCAGTGAAGTACTTACATGTCATTACGATGTGAGCATGAAATGTCAAAAACAATAACAAAATCTTTCATACTGGAGATACGTGTTAAACTTCGAGCTCTCAGTATACCAGTAAAACCAAGTATGACACGCCCTTGCAAAAGAAAGAATGAAACATTTAGATATATTGAATTCAATCAACTCGAAAGCTTTATAATTAATGATCACAATCCACAAATTGATTCGCAGTGAATGTATACTATTACATATTTATTTAACAATCTTTATCTAAAAACGTTCATCTAACATCTAAAGACTTAAATTTATTTGACAAACATAACATATTCCTAACTACTTACAATTGACTTATAATCTAAAAGTCTTTGAAGTTGTGAAACTTTCACCCTTTCACCTTTATACTATCATTGTCGTATATTTTGCAAAAACAGTATTCAAAAGACTTGTCAAAGTTAGCACTAAAATTAGCATATATTCTGACAGTTTACATACCTCTAAGGATCTGAGAGCAGACGTCGCAGGGGGTGATCTTCTTGTAAGTGTATTCCAGGAAGTTGTGTGACTCCGAGTCTCCTGCGGAGCGGGACATCTCTCTGGAGTTGCCATTTTTCCTGGATAAATATAAATGGGCATTAGATATTAAATGAAATGTGAGTGTTAAATTATTTCATTCACTTTGAAAATTTTAAACGTGGTACTTTTATTCAACGTGTAAAAAAAAATTGTGGTTGTGGATAGGGATCATTATAAAAATTAATATTAAAAATGTTTGTAGCTACCTTCTGTTGATATTTTTATGGTCATGGTCATTCATGTAAAAAATTCAAACAATTAATTCGATTCAAACTACATATAGATCAAATATGATCTCTAGAATGTTAAAGTTTTCAAAATTCAATCGGTATATTATTATTTATATAAAATCATAGACCTACTACTGGCACGTGGAAATTATTTCTACTTGATGGAAGAGGAAAATACTATCTCAAATAGAGTCCGATGTTTTTATACTTGTGACAACACTCGGCTAGGATAGAGAAAACATCCTACAAAATAAACGTAGGTATGTCAATAGTTCTTACTAGATAAAACTTACTTATATTAAAGGTTTTCCTAAAAGGAAAGCTACGAAATCATAATTCACAAATCTGGTACACATAAATGAAGCAACAACTAAACAAGAAGTTGATATACTTACCCCCACTTGTGGGTGGATATTGCCAAAGTATGGAACAATAACAGTTCAAAGTTGGAGACGGGTTATGGGAATAATGTGCAAGAAGCAATGACATTACAAAACTTATAGACACGTTGTAGAGATCTCAATGTGGCAAGCAAAAGATAGGACAACTACCGTCATTTCGCGAGGTCGTATGCTGTCTCTAACAAAATTGCTAATTGTTAATAAAGTGTCAAAATGCCTCGTGTACTGAGCCAGTGTTTGCTAGGGATGGACATTAAAAATATACACCGATGTTTTTTCCGATGTAATGCCTCGATCGGTTGCATCGCTGTTAATACGATGTTTTGAGAAATACATCGATGTTTCCAAAACATCGATTGTTTTTCGCAATGCAAATGATTAGGCCTTAAAGAAAACTAGTTAAGTTAAGTACACTGAAAAATATTTATTAAAATTCACAATCACACAGCAAACTGTTCTTGTTCTTCTCTTTCATTAATTGTATTAGGTATATGCAACCTAAAACGTGAAATATATCCTACCCATATATGGCTTTCTAACAACAAAACAATGTGGCACTAACTAGTAAACTTTCAAAACCAATAGCACTAAATAAATTATTCGATTTATTAATACAAATACCTGTTCATAAATCGAAGTTCTTTTCTTGTCTCAAACAAGGCAAACACTCGTATCCTAACGAACAATGCAATACACATATACACAGCAGAAACTCGGTCGGCCATATTGTTGTTCGGTTTTATTTTTTAATTTTGACTTTGCCGGCTTCGCGGCAAAAGGAATACAACCCATTCAGCCAAACCGAAAAATGGAAGGCGTGTTATGTTGGCTGTACTGATTACTACTTTCCGATTCACGAAACGTCGTGAAAGTCACTGCAGTCGTCCGTCAGTGTTAGTCATACTCATAGACACTTATCTCTTAGGTTGCGTATTCGATGCATCGAATAAAAAACACCGATATATATTCGATGTTGAAGTATTAACAATACATCGGTCCATCCCTAGTGTTTGCTTTACTAAATAAAATACTAGATAAAATCTAAGGAATAACATTTCATTTGTAAACACACGATAATATAACATTATTTTGATACAATTATTTCGATAGTTTCTGGAAGATTTAAAGCACTATTTGTGAAAGTTAGATAGCGACCGCAGCATAGAAGGATAACCTACTAGCATTGTGGGTTGTCTCATACGGCATTCATCTCATTCACACCCATAATGGAGAGTGTAATTATTCGATCAAATTCAACACAAATTTTAAGTGCGTAAACGTTGCTGAGTCTGTATAACTATTTCGTTCATACACACATGTTTTTTTAATGTCTATCTTTGTCAAGCATGATTAAAGTGTGAAGTATGAATAAAGAATTTACTGGAAATATAAGTGTGTTTGTTACTTGTTGGGTGCCACATTTTGTGAAACAATAACGTGTCTTTAGGTTTGTGATGTCATTGGCAAGAAGCTTCTAATATATCGCAAAACAATAAAATAAAAGCAGTGGCATCCCAAAGCAAAAGCACTCACCTTCACCTTCCCCCACAAAGCTCACGACTCGAAAGTGTCAACAAATAATATGGTTGTATACGTATTTCAAAGGAGGACATCGCCTGTATCAATAATCCAATCAGATATCTCTCAGGGGTGGCAAATAAAAAAGTTTAAAATGACTAGGGGTGCGTGCTTTCAATTTCCATTATTATATTACCTCATTGCAATGATCGTTGACACAGCGTGGTACATTTGATTTTTTCTACGAATGGTAAAGTTTGAAACAGAAAAAAAAGAAAAATGAAATATTTTTGATCTCGTTTGCTTAAAAGATACAAAAACATAACAAAAGTCTGAAAAATATTCACATAAAAATAAACAAATTAGCACGATAACAAATTATTGATTTTGTGAACTTTATTTAGACAAGAACAAATATTACAATAACCATTTTCCCTAATTTAAAGACGCCTAAAAAGACCTACTTAATTATACTCAGCTTCCGGAAACTCCTAGTATAAGCCAGAAACTGGTGAACTAACATCACGGAGATCCAAAAAAACTAACTTTTTTTAAAATTTTTCTCGGCAACTAATGGGTTAAAAAAGCTTTGGGGTCAGTTCTACGTTTTGACGATATTAATCCCCAGTGATTTCAAATTTTATCTGATATATTCCAACTTACAAAACGAAAATCGGATGCTCTTATAAAAAAATGTTATACTTTGTAGATTCACCAGTTTCCCGTTAGTACTACGAATTTCAGGACACTGTATATACAGGGTGTTAAGGGACGTACTTGAGTTACTTTAAACAGATTTAAAAAAGACGGCAGTTAGGGTCGTGTTGAGAGTTACTTGGCTGAGTGACCAGTGACGACACGTGAAAGATTTTTTTGTTTGTTTGATTTCGAATTTTAATAAAAGCATCTAAAGTATCGCCGGAGACCAAAATTTTAAATACATTTTTTTCTCCAAATGATGTCAGGAATCACGGGTTAAAGCAAGTCAAGTACGTCCCTTAACACCCAATGTAATGAATTATCATCATGACAAAAAAATAAAGTAATGGTGGCATTCTGATATCAAATCTACTGCGATCTTAACTGAAAAATTATAATTATACAGCGTAAAGCCAGCCGGCTACCTTAACGAATATAGAAGCCTCTTTGTTTATCACAGGGGAATACTTTACTGCTAAATTGAACTCCACAAATAATAAAAAGGGGGTTGAGTTCAATACTGACTGATTTGGGCAAAATGCGAAGGCAATTCATGACCCCGCTTGACCTTGGGAATGGAAATGTCTGGGTAACTTTCGGAGTGTAGCACGAAAAAAGCTTTGCAGTGAGCGTCGAGTGATGGGCGTTAGTGTATTGCGAGCTTTTGCACGGCGAAGCGATGTTTTATGAAGGTGTTTGTAAGTTTTGTTCTCGCACTGAATGAAAATGCTCTTTCGCGTCTCGGAAAGGCCTTCACCCTTTTTGATGAAAGAGGGCAAACAATCTAAGCTAACGGTTCTAATTGAATACTTAACACACGACATCTTAACAGGGTTAAGTTTTTTGGTTCATATCTTATATAGGTACTAACGTACTTGCTTTCATATAACTATGAAACAATCTTACTATGAATCATATATCTAGTAACCTTCACGCCTTGAAAATAAATTTAATGCTATAAAAATACATAAAAATATTAAATTCGGCTATGTGTCTCTCTGTAACTCAATGAACTCAAGATCTCGTATTTGCTTTGAATTTAATAATAATAATACAAACGTTTATTCATCAATACATATTTACAGTATTACACATTTTGTTCTCTTATCATTTAGTCTATTGATAAAAAGATCACTGCTCAGCTACAATTCAGGATTTCTCCTGGAATGCAGCTGGTTTTCAGTAGTGCCTCTTAAGATTCATTTGCAAAATTTGAACTGATTGTAATAAAGCGATAAATCGATATAGTACCTTTCTATAATATAACATTAAAAATCATTAATTTGTTTTGTATATCTTTGGGTTTGCTGACAAATAAAATCGAATTTCATATATTTTCTAGCTTCTGCGCTTTGGAGCTAACATGAAATTATTATCGATCATCCAATTATATCACGTGTGTTTTTCTCTTCGCCAACTACAGATTCGGAGCTTATCAGAACCTATGGAGAGATTCACTCCTGGTGGCCAAAATTTACATCAGCTCAATGAAACTAATTGCGTAGCAAATGTTTGTTGACTTGGCAATTCCAAATAAACTGTTACGTAAACTCCATCACGGGCTTCAACCATTTATTGGTCCTTCGAGCCGGATTCCCACTTTTTTTGTAATGCATAAATTGTTAATACGGCGGGTGGTGGTTTTCAACCCAACCCAAAATTTTATTTTCAATTTGTGATGAATGATGTCACATTCAACCATAAAAAACCTCGGTTAAGTGAGAACCTACATATTTACCTAATATATGGATCGATAGTTGACTGAAGCTTTATACGCGTTCGGTAGCATCATTGAGAATTCAATAATGCGAGAAAGTTTCACAAAAGACAACAGAATTAGAATAAGATGTGATTTGATCCTTGATCCATGTGACGGTAAAATACTTCATAAATATACAGGGTGTAACAGACGTACCTGAAAGAGCGTATTTGGAGTAAAAAAGAACATTTCATATTGCAGTCAAATGATATTTTTTTCTATTAAAAACAAAAACATATTTTTCAAACACACCTCGCCACTGATCACACTCCTACACGTCGCGACAGGATCACGCGCGCTGTTTCGTTTATTAACGTACTGCTGGAACTAGGCGAGATATCTATGACGTGACCCGCTAGGGTCTATTTGACCACTCAGTTGCGACATGTTGTGAAAAAATATTTTTAATGTTTTTAATTGAAAAAAAAATTACATCTACATTTTTAACTCCAAACAAGCACAGGATTCGCTGGTTAAAATGCATCGGGTACGTGCTGTTACATGAATTTTTGTATACATATGAGCAACGAAGAGAAGTTTACACAGTCTGGTGTTGGAATGTTTTCAGAAAACTCGAGGGTGATTTCATTTACTTCGTAGAAAGCACTGACGCGGCTTTGATTCATACATCAAAGTCTAGCAGTCACGCTAACTAACCATCGTAAAGTGTTTTTTTATTTTGATTTGTATAAATATTTTTTCGTCTTTCGTATTCTAAGCTAATGTTTTTAGGTAAAATCAAAACATTTATATATACTTCTAAGAATAAAATTACATATTTCTATGCTTGATGTTATTATAAAACCAAACCATTTTAATATCAGAGAAACATATGAAATGACTGACAACGTAGAATTCAGTTATTTAAACACACAGATGATCAAATAACATTTTGTTTTTGTAAACTGTAGCATTGAGGGCCGCTATTCAAAATGTTTGTTTTAGTGTTCCATAGATCATACATAAAGCATAAAAGTATTATTTATGTTAACAGTATTATTTGAAAACCGAAAGGCAAACACCATTTTGTTAAAAATACAGCTTTTTATGTTAGGGCACTTTGTAAATCACCGTAGATTTTTGTCCCTTAAGCCAAAAACATGTCAATTTGGGAGGCGGAAATGGGTACCGCCGCCCCGGGAACCTCTATTGGATAACCAACACCTCTGTCATAGGTCACCCCAAGTAGTTCGCTATGTTTGGTGAACGTTTTGCACGGGTGCCCGGGTTCATGGGGTGAGGTTTATCTAGATCTTGTAGGCGGATGACCAGGATACACTGAACCCCAGATTCCTACCCACCCCTTAAACCCTTTTCCTTCCCAGAACTCTCCTCTCCTTTCTTTACCTAAAAAACCCTCCATACAGCATCCCCAAAGATGACATAGGCCCTTAGAAAAATAATTTCCCTCCGGGCCTCTTGTGTAGAGCTCATGTAAAAAAAAGTCTATTCTTAGTATGTCTTACATACATCATAAATCTAGGTAATAGGAAATGTATAAATTCGCTTGGCAAACGGAGTCCAGAAATGGTCGATTTAAGCGTGTTTTTTATTTTTATTTTGTGAGAAATTTTATAAGAAAGAAAGTTAATACAGAGAAACTATCATAATAATCTCTGCGATAAAAAAAATAATTAAAACAAAAATGTTTCTTATAAGCGTTTGTAATTTTACAACAAATTAAAAAAACATAATTTAGTAGGTAGTCTATGATTGCATTTTTTGTGAAGTAGGTAAGTTAGAAAAATATTTTAATTTTACTCAAGCGAAATATAGGTAAAACTTCAATTGTTACATGTTATATTTTTTTAATTCATAATGTAAACCGATTCGCAGTAAAGATTAATAAAAATAAAAAAAATTAATCTGTTTTGCAGGTTTCTGTTTAGTTGGTGTGAAGAAATAGGGAATAAGTGCATACTAACTTGTCAACGATGGGCGCAGGCTGGGGCGCGGGGGCCGGTTTAAGGCTTTTAAAGGCTTTCAACCATTTGCTCTTCATGCTTCCGGCGGAAGACGATGACAGTTTTCGATCTACGGTTCCGGCGTCGGCTTTAGCGGCGAATAATTCTTTCTGCAATGAAAAATAAAAGTGTTATGTTAATAATTGAAACATCAAGTGGAGGCGATTGATTTATTCCAGTGAAATTGAAAGGTTATATTGACAGACAATCTAAAATTTATACAGGCGTTGAAAACAATTTGCTAAAACAAATATTTTCAAATAAATTTTCGATGAAATGAACAATACTCGGAGAACCATATTCGTAAAATTGTAATAACGGTTCAGCCGTTATATTAACCAATTTATTTTAAATTCTTTTATGAAATTCTGTTGAATACATTTCAAACACGTTTCATCACATCTTAGTTTTCCACAAAACTGAACTGAAAAAATAAAATAAACTGAAATCAGTATTTTCTTGCTTTTTATATCATGTGCCTATACAATATAAGTATTAAAATATATTATTTAGTTTCAATTAATATTTTATATCTAGTACTAAAATCCCCTTCTAAACCCACTACAACAATATTATTTACGTACTAAAATTTCAAAACTATATAACACATAACTGTGAATTTTTTTTAAAGAATTTATTCTTTTAAACTCGAAGGGAGTTTTCAAACATTTAAAAAAACATAACCATTTATCTATAATGGATAACCACAAAGTTATAGCTACATTCAAAAGTATTAAAAAGAATAAAAAAAAAATAATTATTATTATTTTGTGTTTCCGATAAATTTGTTTTCAGAAAACTAAAATAGTTACAAATTCTTCTAGGGCAGCCATGATATTCATACGAAAGACATTCATACGAAAACCTTTTTTGTTTATTTTTTAATTTTAGTTTATTAGGGAAACAAAAAATTATACATATTTTGTTAAAGTAATAACATTTTACATGGTTGCATGAACTAGCGAAGTTTTCGCAAAAATTCGTAGTAAAACATAAAGTGGTAAAGAAAGAAGAAAAAGTAAATAAAAAGATATTAAAAAAACAGATTAAAGTAGGTTTGTAGGATAGACAATATGAAATTTAATTATTAACCTATATAATAATAATACATTTTCACATCATAAAAAAATGTTCAAGTTTTAACATGATCAAAAAAAATAAAAACAACGTAATGAGAGTGAGAAAAGGTTCGTAATAAAAAAATTGTTTTAATTTTTTCTCTTATGCATTCAGTAAGTTGACCTAAGGACAAATGCAAAATATCAGCGTCTGAAAAGATTTTATTGTATTTTATCCACGTCCTTCTGAGAAATGTGTGTAAATTTGTTTTTGAGTGTGAAATATGGTTTGACCTTGTACGTATTTCGTATTGAACATTGGAAAATTAATGTTTTCTCGAAGACAGTTGTTGTCAACAACGTTGTTGATGTTTTTAATAAAGTCCCTCACTTCACAACGTCTTTTAACAATTTAATTTATTAACTTTTACGTAAACATTAGGGTAGTTAGTTGGCGTATTAAGTAGGCCTATAATTAATTTATAATTTGCCGCACACTCGGCATATTTAGTTGGCGTTGCACTGTTCCATTTATTTATTTTGTGTAGGGCTTGTAACTGAGGATTTTTATGTTTTATTACAGTGTTTTTGCGTGTTTTTAATGATAGTGGGCCCACAGAATTGAAATAAATAAACAGAAATCCACGGCTCGCCAGCAAAGGCAAAATACCATTAAAGAAAATTTATTCTTGGTTCGCAAATTACAGCGAACGCTTTCCCTTGCCTTAGAGCTGGTATCTGGTAGCTTGTAGCTGGTAGTTGGTAGTTACCAGACACTCATTTATATTCATGGTCTGACGTCACGGCTACACTTACTTTAATTCTCGCTAACACGGTTTGTCGAGGGCTATCTGCGGTGATAAACCTAACTGGAATCAAGCCTACGTAAATCAAGTGGGAGGATAAAATTAAATATACTTTAAATTATTAAAGTGAACCTTTAAAAGCTTCGCTTCGTAATTGAAACAAGTTTCATTTGATGAGAATTTAATAGTAGATCGGTGCTTTCAGTCTACGGGTGGAAAACTCAGAAATAAATTTAAACTTTTAAGTTCGAATCCGACAACGGGTATCATACTACTTCCAATAAATCAATTTTCAGTAAAAGGGTGACTGTTTAACAAATTACACTGCAGAACGGGAGATCGCTGTTCCAAAGTACAAAAAAAGCTACGACATTAATTCCTAGTAAATATTGTACGCTCTTCAAGAATATTATATGTACTTTTACATTTAATTTTAATTTAAATAAAATAATTAAAAAATACATACGTACAAGTGTTTCTTGATGAAAATTGGTCCGTTTGTATATAGTTATTTGAGCACTTACAAACTAATACATTTGAGATTTTTTATCATTCTTATTTAACTTAGACATTATTGAAAAATTATAAATATAATCAAAAAATAATTACAAAATGTACATAATTTTAATAGTTTTATCATCACGCCTTTCAGCATTTTAGGATTTAGGTATAAATTAGGATATTGAGTTATAATGGTACGGAGAATAATTAATCTTTCTCATTGTAACCGCCCTGCACTATCGTAAGAACAACTTTCGACGAAATGTGGATTTTCGGCCGCTGGCTGGTTAAACGCTCTTAAGAATGCGTCGTAGTTCGGGCTAAGCCCGAATAAAGATTAAATAAAGAAAACAAAGAGTAAATAAACTTTTTCAATCTTTGCAAAATCGCTTTGTGGCGTCAGTTTTAACTGAATTAAAAAAATCACTTTGTAAAACACCACCCATTTAATGAAAATTATCTACATGTTTCAAAAACAAAGAAAAGATTAACATTAATAAAAATAATAAAAGACAAACAAGTATATATAAATAAGAACTATAGGCTAAAAACATTATAGGGAGTAGGGATTGATTACATAAGAGTATAAGAAAAAAACAATTATATAAAATGAAATATAAAAATTATTAATTAAAATAAACTTTGAATCATATCCAAAATAACTTGTCGGTGATATATTTTTTTGAAGTTAAAACTTCTTTAGCACAGATGTGATTTTAAACTCGATGAAACGGAAACGAGCGACACTAAAAAGTAGGATTTAGCCTGCGAGAGAATGTGAAGGACTAATCGGCGTCCTCTTTGTGCGGTTCTTCGTAGCCTACCGGCCTCCTCCCTGTGCGGTGCTTCGTGGAATGAAATGTAAAATAATTTTTAAATTTGGTAATAATGTTATAATAAATAAACCCCACAATTATCCTACTCCTGATACTCTGCATTCGTCTCATTGTCTTGAAGTTTAGTTTTCTGAAGGTTTCACTTCTACCGCGTGCGAACTGCACACATGATTAAAAAAAACATTCTAGTAAAGTAACCAAATAAAATATTTCACTGTTGTTAAGGTTTATCAAAAAGAATATTTGTGTCATCTGGTTCTAGGTTAAACAATTGTTTGATTCTGATTTTTTTGCCAAATTTGATGGCTGACATTGAAAAATTTAGCTTGTAGCACGGAACGACCACATAGAACCATCAATCTTCTTCAAAATAGGCAGTTAACCGATCTTATCGTAAGGCAGGTGTCGAAAACTGGACATAGATATTGAAAGTACTCAATCAAAGTATATGTATAAGTCAGGTTAGTTACACCATTTATAACCCAAGAACGACAGGACCGATTTTTATGATCCTTGATTTGTTGGATTTGTCTCCGCCTCGAAAAGCAGAATAGCTATTAAAACATCGGAAAAATTAACGAAAAAAAATTATAAAGAAAATTATTTTCTTCATACATTTTGTATTGAACGAATTCTCATCTTTTGAAAGAGCTGCAGGAATATTGTGAAAAGTATAATATTGAGTAGTATAATTATAATAAATCTACGTCACATGTATAAAGAAAATGAAACGCAATTCCCGTAAGTAAGCGGAAAAGTAAGAAAATCTCAAAAATTATAAATCCGTACACAACGCCATCTCTGATACTGACAAAAACAAACCACAGACAGTTGCGTATCGATTATTGCTTAACTGTGTAATTTTTAACTTAATAAAAAACTGAATTTAATGCAGCTAATAAGTTAACAAAACAGTTAATGATTTTGAGGCGGTACGAAGTTCGCCTGGTCTGCTAGTTTGTAATAAAAAGTTGGTACATACAAGTAACATTAAATACATTTTTTTCTTAAAGTTTAAATTTTTTTTGCTGGATTCTCAAGGGAAAAATTCAAAGCCTTCGCTTCTTAAAAAAAGTAATTAAATTCCAATCTGGTGTTCTGATGAATGTTCATTATCTTGGTTAGAGTGCGCATTAAGGTGATCCAATTTACTGTAGTAAAAGATTTATTCTCAGAACAGCAAAAAAATACAAATTAGGGCGAAGAGAATCCAATATCAACCCCTCAGGCCTCGACCATATTTTGTCAGAGGGTTAAAATATAAATCCAAATAAATCGAATATTTTTGAATGTAACCTAAAATTAAAACCTTTTTGGAAAGGTGATGAAATACGCTTTCAAATTATATATTTCGAAATAAGCATATAATTTTTGGAATATAAAATTTTTGCATGAAAACATGAAAAACTTTTAAAAATGGCTCACCATACTTAGGTACTTTCTTACGTAACTAAAATTACTGATAACAAAAAATCCTTAAAAACACGTACATAATTTATTACGCAAAAGTATTATAAACTTTATCGTGAATTCACTTTTTTGTCGTTTCATGTAAAAACAAATAATAAAAAAATCTCAAAATGTCAAAATTTGCAAAAAAAATTGCAATCGGAAACTTTATAAAGGTGTGCATTTTAATTATTTTGCACTTAAATTTTAGATTTGAGTACAAAGCGTAGCATTTTCTCTTTTTAATTTAAGATCATATTAACTAAATTAAGAAAAACATCCAACGCATGAGCGCAACATTGATAATTCCAATACAATTTCTACCCCATTTTCATAAACGAAGCGTGTAACACGAAGTTTGATTAAAACGGTGCTCTCAGCAGCAGGTCCCCTTAAAGCTTCCATTAAAAAGTGTCTCATCACACATCGTTGATGGACCCTTCTTGTGTCGTATCAGCACGTGTCATTTCCTACAACATTGATTTATGTTCAGTTGTGATAACAACTCCGTACGGATTTCCCATCTCCACAGGCAGAGCCGCGATGTCTGCCACTGGTACCCAAAACCGCTACCGATGCGACAACCTTACTGGGAAATTTCAGACAAAACCATAGAGATAAGTGATTTTTTTACTGTTGCTAAAATAACTTTTTTGATTAAATTGGTGATTTTTTTCTTTTTTTTTTTGATAATAATTAATTAATTAACTTGTTTACTATAATGCACCTCATTGTGCTTAATATTGTTATAAGAAAAATTAATAACCTCTTATTTTAGTGAAAATTTGCTGAAACTCTCCCGAAACAAACCTAACAAATATATACATAACCTAACACGCTAAAACTATATTAACTGACAGCATGTGGAAAAACGGTGTCAGATATTCTGTAAGAGTTATTCATTTCTAATTAACAATTTTTAACAGATATTACAACCCAATTAATTATCAGAGGGCGAATTTTAATTTATTTATCTGCTACCGTCAGTTGTTTTTGTGCACACGAATGATTTTATTATGCATAAACTAACATTTTTTTGTAATAAAAGCAATGAATCCGACATGCTATGATTACATGGATACACTTTATCAGTACTTTCAGTGAAGGTAAATTCATGACAATTAGTTACTGAACTTTAAGGTAGTTGTTGTAGCCGACAGTTATTAAAATATATATTTCTATACATTATACAGTAATTATTTGATATAATTATATTTATGATGGCGGTGATTTGGACGATTTTTTTTAATAATGTGGAGTGTAAGGCAGGGTTAAGAAAGTGATATCCGTTTACTCCTTGGTTTTGAGGTATCGTAACGATAATTTGCGATTTTTTTTAGATGCTTTAACGAGCTGAGCTAACGTAAAAGAAAATGTTGGTATTTTAAACGTTTTTTGTGATTGCTGCACGAGATTATCAACTTTTACATTTTCCAATTCCAATTTAAGGACACGTGAATTGAGTTTGTCCAGTCTTACCAACTGCGTGGCGGGCTGGCTCGGGAGAGGCCAGTTGAGGGAGACCCTTTGACCTCTTCACCCAATGCCGAAAAAATCTGCCTGCCGTCGGTAGAACTCCGGCAACCCCGGTTCAAAGTAGGTATCTTGTAAGATTAAAGGAAGTGGTGAAGGGAAGTTTCTAGTTACGTAGATTCGGTTGATAACGTAATATGTGACCAGATCTTTCCGGACCTTTCCATTCTGATTAACTCTTTGGGATGAGAAATGAACGCGTGACTCTTGGCTTCATCCCTCACTAATGGTAGCTTTCACCAACAGTTTGCCGTTTGGATACCATACAGGCACGTGAGACAGACATGAGAGAAATATTTTCATAGCCATTTGACTTGAGCCTAATTAATTGCTTCAAAGCAAACAAATTCCATCGATCGGTGGATTGTAGGCTTTAGCTACTACTGTAGGCAAAGCTTATATAAAACGTAATGGCGGAGGTTACGGAGTTACGATAAAAACAAATATGGCTCCAATTCACCTTATTTACGTGACGTCAATTTTTAAATAGTGAAAGTGTCGAAATTGGAGATGTCAAATACACATTAACGAAGTGTATTAACTTTGAACAACAGATAGTGACAATATTGATGACCTCAAACCCATCGGAATTTTCAGAATTTAATAGCTTCAACAGAGTTGACGGGTCGAGGGGTAATGCTCTTGACTCGCAATCCGAAGGTCGCGGGATCGAATCCCAGCGTGAGCAAATAAAGTTATTTCTCAATTAATTCACTAAAAATAATACATAGTATATTTGCAGCACATTCCATCGTGGAAGATACTCTCCGTATCGCCCTGGTATAAGACCACTATTCGGAATTGACACGTTGCTTGAAATGTGTTTGGCGACCAGATCTGAATAGCCAGGTAGGTACTTTCTCACCTCCCTTTTCCGTATCTCCTTCAGCCTCAAACATACCCCAATTGGGGATGCCATATTATCACTGGCGCCAGACGGGAGCAGCTGGGACTCTTTTCAGGTATTCCACATCATAATCAAATCTACCGATGAGCGCAGTTTGATGCCTTGCAAGTGCTGGAATGCGTCATTTCCGTTTCACCCGAATTCCAAATCACAACGGGGATAAAGAAGTTTCACTTAAAAAAAAGTGCTATGCAAAATCAAGAATCATGAAATTTATTGATTATATAAATAGGTACATATTTGAAAGTGAGTTCTTACATAAAGGACTAGGCACCTTTTTTTTTTTTTTAAGATTTGCTTCACACAGGAGACCCTGGGGAAAATAATTTCCCTGAGGGCCTATGTCATCTTTGGGGATGCTGTGTGGAGGGTTTTTTTAGGGAAAGGAAGGAGAGGAGAGTCCTGGGAAGGAAAAGGGTTTAAGGGGTGGGTAGGAATCTGGGGTTCAGTGTGTCCTGGTCATCCACCTCCAAGACCTAGGAAAACCTCATCCCATGAACCCGGGCACCCCTGCTAAATCACCAAACGTAGCCCACCACTTGGGGTGACCTATGGCAGAGGTGTTGGTTATTCAATAGAGGTTCCCGGGGCGGTGGTACCCATTCCCGCCTCGCAAATTGAAAGAACATTGGAAAATAACATTGTCCTTTATAATGACAATATGTAAATGTTGTAATTAAAAAAAAGAAATGAGGCGAAGTTACAAAACTATGTGAATATACACGATAAAAAGAGATTACAGAATTACGATGGAAAACAAACAACTGTAATAATACGTAACAAATACCTACGGCTCCCAATTATTTAAGGCAAAGCTCGTGGTAGAAACGACACGACGTGAAAGTAGTTGCGTTGACGTTTAAATTACCGACGGAAAAAGACTGTGAGTTTATCGATGGAGCATTGATGACTTAGACTTACCGCAAAATGCTCTTAATGCGTTAACATTTCTTAACGTAACACGCGTTTTTCATACTTCAGGTGTGTGATTCTAAAATTATTGTTAAACTTGTTTATGGGAAACTAATTTAAAAAGTATGCCGTCAAAATAAATAGAAGCTACGTAAAGACGTTTTGTAATGAGCAATAAAACAAGTTCTCGACAGCTATTATACCATAAACCATCGGAAAATTAACCAGGGAAATGACATCATGGCTTTCAAGGCTTGGAGGAAAGTTATTGGGTTCCACAGAAAACAATTATGCAAAAAAGAGAAATTACCCTTATTATCAAGAGTAATGTGCTCCATTGGTTTACCTAATACTGAAAGTACCTATTCACGATTACTACAATAAATAATATTATATCTAACGTAATAATAGACTGTATTAAATATTTGTAGGAATGGGGCCTTCCTAAAATCTATTCACAGGCATAACATACGTTTGCATGAAAAATGTACCGGTTTCCTATTCCATTAATCTGTCAGTATATAAAAATCTCGTGTCACGGTGTTGTGGTCGCACTCCTCCGAAACGCCTTGACCGATTTTTATGAAATTTTTTATGTATATTTGGTAGGTATGAGAATAGGTTTTAAAGTATATTTCATACCGCTGGGTAATTAGAGTGTCCATATCCAGAAAAAAAAAATTTTTTTTGTACTTTTTTTTATTTGGCATTAAAAAATACCTATAACCCCAAATTTTAACCCTCTTATCCCCACCCTCCCATTTTTGATCGCGATTTTAGTATTTCTTAAAGAAAAAATTTAACCGTCTTTCGTATTTCAAACAGAACGAAATTATTTATGTTGTTGAGTGACAGATGGCGCTGCGTCCACCTCATCGAACTTTCATCCACACATGCGCAAGATATTCACAAGAAGCGTCGCGTCATTTTGATATTTCATTCGGCATCATGTTCTCGCGTGGGCAAACCATCGAGCTTATTTGTGTTGGCTAAAGACGAACTGGCAAAAAATATCGTACACTCAATTGATTTTCGAAATTCATATTTTTTTTTTTTTTTTTTTTTTTTACTTTATTTATTCCCATTTCTTTGTACATATAATGTATAATAGCAAATATTATATGTATAATAACACAATATATAATAACAATTATGAAGAAGAAATGAAAACCCACTAAGGCACTGCCTGAGTGTGGGTAATATTAAAACAAAATACTACATTTCTAAGTACCCAAAGTATAAATTAGACTTAAAAAAACACATTAAATATAAAGATAGTATAAAAAATAAGTATTACATAGGTAGAATAAGTGAAAATTGATTATCTTTATTTCATTTTCCTACTTTTAGTTGGTGTTTTTTTGTTTTTATCGGTGGTCATCGTTTACAGCGCTCCATTCCTCTTTTGTCATAGATCCCATCCCCACACACTTAAATACATTCGTTTTTTTTTATTTAACAACCAAAATATTTACTACAAATAATTTGTATGGCAGAACTAAGTTTGCCGGGTCAGCTATTTATTTATATAAAGTCACTGAAACAAAGGCTAAATTGCCCGGAAAAATATATTTTAAGTTAATACATAGTTGATATATAGTAATTTGATCTGTACTTTTAGCGTTAAATTTATAACTCTGTTCGTTTGTGAAGAACACAGTTTTTAACTCCACATGCTAATTCGTTCGTTTTCCGGAATAATTCACATAGGTCTCATAGAAATCGTTGTGTGTCCCTTACTACCATAGTGAATTATCTGAACAGAATTGGAAAGATAAAATACCACGCCGTAAATTCAAATCTAAAAATTAAACATTTTTTATGAATTTTTAATTAACTATTTTTACATAAAACGACAAAAAGTGTGGTGATTATAACGTTTTGTTATTTTTTTCGTTACCAGTAATATTAGTTAGGAAAAAAACGTACGGTGGGCCATTTTCCAAACTTTGAAAAGATTGCATTAAAAAAATGTATATTAAAAAATCTTACGTGGATGAACTGGTTATTTCTAAAAACAAAATTAAAAAGCGTGTTAAATCACCTTTCAAAAACAGTTCGGATACTTTCTTAAATATTTAATTTATTTGGATTTTATTGCAAAGCGGAAATATTCTGACCTACGAGGCCTGAGGGGTTATTTAGATGTTTAACAATCTATTTAAAAGATGACTTTTAAAATCAATATAATGCATTTTCATTACTCGTTTTTGGGGTGTTATGCCGTGTTGCGTTACCTCCTTCTTTAGCCAACATTTCGGACAGCGTTGCAGTGTTCATCATCAGGGCAGATCCCCCGGCTTAACACCCCAAAAACAAATAACGAAAATACTTTTGGCCGTGAAAATCTATAAACGTCTCCAATGTAATGCATCTTTTAAAACGTTAAGTAAAGGAGTTTCTTAAGTTTTTTAAGCAACGTAATTTCTTACGAATCCCGCATGGTTAACGGTAAGTACAAAAGAATGACGTAATTAAGGAGAGTTAACGAGCAAAATAAAGAAGATTATTCATATAAATTGGAGGAGTTTGCTCTTTATAATGAAATATTGTGTTTTAAGGGAAATTGCTTGCTAACAAAATTTATTTCATAACTTAAATCGGTCATTCTCACGCACGTTTAACTCAACTCTAATAAATATATTTTTTCAGTGTTATTATGTGACTCATTTTGAAAAACAATCCAGCTTTTTTAGGAAAAGAAACACATAAAGTTTAGTTTTAAAAGAATCTAAAATTTTATTGTTCATGTACGAATTATTACGCGAAGAAAGTACATTGCACGATCGAGCAAATAAAATAGTCGAGGCAGGTCAAGTCAAGGGTTGGAATTCTTACGATTGAGAAGACGCATA
The DNA here is from genome assembly GCA_929108145.2 of Limnephilus rhombicus. Taxonomy (NCBI): domain Eukaryota; kingdom Metazoa; phylum Arthropoda; class Insecta; order Trichoptera; family Limnephilidae; genus Limnephilus; species Limnephilus rhombicus. The sequence continues at coordinate 57,472,926 of OV815270.1, read as the reverse complement.
TATGTAAGTGGATGAAGCAATAACTGTGAGTAAGGATAGGGTTTTTCTGGATTTTTAACCTATTTATCTATTTATCTAATTACGTCGTTTTGAGATAAACAAAAAAACTGAATACATGTCTACGCATGCATAAAGAAGTTTTAACATAACATAATTAGAGAAAAAAGTAGCTTAGGGATAAATAATATAAAATCGGTGGTTAAGAAAACCAAATTTTTTTTGCCAAGAAATGTAATACTGAGTTTGTTAAATTGTCTGTGATCCACTATTCAACATTTTCAGAATTTATTAAATTGCACATGAATATTAATATTTTACTATCCTCTGATAATAAATACTGTATGACTAAATCAATCAAACGATATCTAAATCGTTGAAATCAATAGAGTTTTTTCACTAATTTATTAACGGCTGGCGTAGTCTAGCGGTAAGGATTTTGACTCGCAATCCGAAGGTCGCGGGATCGAATCCCGGCGTGGGCAAATAAATTCTATATAAAGTAAAGTGCATTAACTTCGGGAGGTGATTCTACATGTACAAGTAAAAAAGTTAAATAACTTTTTTCGAAATTCCAACTTTTAGGGGTAGTTTTGAGGTAAACAGATAAAGTTAGTCAGGCGTGTGCGGCCAGATTTATTATTTTCCGCTATTACGATACGGGCTAATCACAATCGAGTCGGGCGCCCGGCAGGCTCTCAGCAAGTAAGAGCGTACCTCACACTAAGGATTTTTAGTAGGTACGTCTTTTTGAATGAAAAAAAATTTTTTGGAATTTCGGAAAAAGTTGTTAATCTTTTTTACTCCTACCATCATGTAGAATCACCTCCCGAAGTTAATGCACTTTACCCCCGGAAACCTTGTATAAAAAAAGCGAACGAGATTTTTTGTTATAGAAGGCACAAAAAATTAATATCAGGTAAAAATAAGTTTTCCTTGTCAAGGGCGGATTTAGGGGGCACGTGCCCCCCCTCTCCCAGATGGTATTTTTGTGTACTGTGGAGATTCCATCACAGTACAGAAAACTGTCTTTATTAAACATTTAATTTTTCAATTGTTTTGACACTTTCATAAAACTTCATATACATATTTGAACTTGTAGAAATAAACTTGAAGTATGATACTTTAAGTTTATTTCTAACAGTAATCGTAGATTTTTTTGCCCGTCCGCCCCTTGTGCCCGCCCAGAAAAAAATTCTAACAGTAATTGTTGATTTTTTGCGCGTACGCCCCTTGTGCCCCCCCCCCAGAAAAAAATCCTAACAGTAATTATTGATTTTTTTGCCTGTCCGCCCATTGTGCCCCCCCCAGAAAAAAATCCTAACAGCAATTGTTGATTTTTTTACCCGTCCGCCCATTGTGCCCTCCCGAGAAAAAAAATCCTGGATCCGCCCTTGTTCCTTGTCATTTACTTAACAAATTCGTTTTAAATTCCAAAATTAAACACTCATATAAAATATTTCAATATTTAATAAAATGGTAACTTTGATTAAGGTTTCCTCCTCCTGGCTTTTAACATTTAAAAATTTTGTAAGCGCACACTTTACATGTACTAAATTTCATAATTGAAATTCAAGTTTGTACTATAATTATTATAACCATACTTTATACGTAATGAGTCATCAGTTATCCAGTCATCACTGCGTAACATGAAATCAAACCGCGCGCTGTTGGAAATAGATGTCGGTGATTTTCTTATAAAAAATGCGAATACTTATTTAACCACTTAAGCCTCTTCCTAGCTCATTTTTTGTTCGCCACCCTTCTCGCATCGGGGAGTATTCCGAGGGAAAAAGAGAGGAAAAAATGATAAAGGAAGGTCAAGTGTGCCTGGTTTTTCATATCAGGCCATTAAACAAAGCTACAACCATTTCAACCAACGTTTTCATTCTGATTTATGGAATTTCCCCAGCGCAACAAGGCAAGTATACTTCACTCTAGACAGCGGGGTAGGTATGTGAAAATATATTTATTACAAACGCGCTTTTGAGAAACAGCGGTAACATATACAAGAGCCAGCCTTTATTAAAATTGATGAGGAGTAGTTCTGTGAACAATACGCGTCCAAATAAACTACATTTCTATTTTTCTTTTACTTAATAAATCAATACCAACATTTTCAGAAATCATTACATTTATAAGTAGTTACTAACACACATTTTAAACCATACAATTCCAATTTGGGAGGCGGGAATGGGTACCGCATATACTAGGGGTGACCTACGGTCTGCCGTAGGTCACCCCAAGTGTTTCGCTACGTTTGGTGATTTAGCAGGGGTGCTCGGGTTCATGGGTCTTGGAGGCGGATGACCAGGATACACAGAACCCCAGATGCCTGATGCCCAGATCCTGCCCACCCCTTAAACCCTTTTCCTTCCCAGGACTCTCCTCTCCTTCCTTTCCTTAAAAAACCCTCCACACAGCATCCCCAAAGATGAGGGAAATTATTTTCCTCAGGGCTTCCTGTGTGGAGCTCATGTAAAAAAATACGTTGAAGTAATTTTTTAAATTTGAAATGAGGAATTATACAATTTGTTGATAAAAATCTCAATGAAAATTCTTCTTTCCCAATTCTTCAAGCAAGTAGGTTTCATAGTATAGAAAAGTCGCGACTAGGAAAGTTTTCATTTGAAAAAACAATCATAATTGAACCATTAAAATAGCCACCGTCTTGAAACGGAAACGGAACGTATAAGCAAATTTACAGACAGACGAAATGCAAACGATCGATTTAAAATGCAAGATTTCAGTACTTGACATAAAGAATTCTACCAAATTTATATAATTTTTACGATAGTAGTTTAGATCTTTTTTTCACCAACATTTGTATTTTCCGAATTAGAATAGGTACTCAATTTGGTTTCAAATGTAAATAATTGATGTAATCTATTATCAAACTATTTCAAAGATCTATCGCCGAAGTAAAACTTTTTTTAGCTAAGATAACTCTATGCAGTGCACGTGGAAATGGTTACGATATATGTTGCCTTGAATTCTAAAAATGCACAGAAAACTCAAGTAAAATATAGATATGCCAAGTCTACAAATATCACAAAGTTATCTATTAACATTTTGATAATGTTGAATAATGAAAATGTTGACTACCTGTTGAGGTTATCTAACTCTACATATGACACAGGGAATATACCCCAAGATTGGCTAAAATCCACCTTCGTGACATTGCCTAAAAACAATACCATACGAAATGCAGTGACTATCATTTAATAAGCCTGATGAGTCATGTCCTTAAATTATTCCTTAAAATAATACATGCCAGGATACGCAATAAGTGCGAGCAGGACTTGGATGACAGTCAGTTTGGCTTCAGAAACGCTTTTGGGACGCGTGAAGCATTATTACGACGTACTATTGCAAAAGTGTCGTGACCAAAGAAAGGAAGTCTTTGCCTGTTTCGTTGACTACGAAAAGGCATTCGACAGGGTAAAACATGCTGACCTAATGAAAATGCTTGCGGATTGTAACGTTGACACCAAATACCAGAATTTCATTAAAAACCTGTATTTGTTGCGAACAGCAGAAATAAGACATGGGAATCAGAGATATAATGCAATTGCCATTCAACGTGGAGTACGACAAGGCGTATCCTGTGGCCACTATTGTTTAATCTCTATTTCAACTATGTCTTTAAAAGAGCGCTAAGTAATACTGAGAAGGGTCTGAAGATCAACGGAGTTGTCATTAATAACATAAGATACGCAGATGATACTGTATTACTAGCTGACTATATCCATGACCTCCAAGACCTATTAAATCGTGTTAATAATACTGGTGAGCAACTGGGCCTAACAATCAACGTCAATAAAACTAAATGGATGACACTTGGACGACTAGATCTCTCTGAATCAGTGATACAGTGAAATTGTTGCAATGTCGAGAAGGTGGAAAGATTTAGATGCAGCATTCTCATGGAGATTCTTGACCCAGATGTAGAGGTTAGGTGCAGAATTGAAACCGCAAAAACTGCGTTCATTAAAGTGAAATCCCTCTTCTGCAATAACAATATCAGTTTAAAACTAAGGCGATAATGCTAAAATGTTATGTGTGGTCGGTCTTGCTGTATGGATGTGAAACATGGACCTTGAAAGTAAATACCATGAACAGGTTAGAGGATTTTGAAATGTGGCTTCACCGGAGAATGCTCAAGGTCCCATGGACCGACATGATCACCAACACAGAAATTTTCAGGCGGGGCTAGAGCAGATAGAAAACTGCTTACATTAATAAAAATCAGGAAAATTTCATATCTGGGTCATATACTTCGAGGGAAGAAGTATCACTTGCTCCATTTAATACTGAAAGGCAAGATAGAGCGTCGCCGAGGGCCTGATAGGAGACAAATGTCTTGGCTGCGAAACGTACGAGAGTGGACACGCATTAGAAGTGTGGAGGAGCTATTCCGGGCAGCGCAAGACAGAGAGATATTTTCAAGAGTGATCACTAACGTCGGGGGGACCTGATAGGGCACACAAAGAAGAAGAACATTTTGATAAACGTATTGAAATCAAAATAGACTTGAAAGATGAATTAGATTTTTGTCGTATTTTTGCACGTCCACTTTGCTGCCTTGGGAAATTATAATTAAAAATAATAATGTTGGTGTTGTGTCTCTGTGTAATTACGATTCAATAAGCCCCGTAACTGGGATTTGCTTTGATTTTCAAAATTGGAATTGAATGTCGTAACGATTCACACAAGGGATATATTAGGTGTGAAAATTATTTTATTAATTAATAATTGTCTATTTAAAATGTGTATTTCTCTTGTTTGAATTTTTGACATATCGTTATTTTTAAAGTACTAACACTGTAAATATCTGATCGTCTTTTGGCGATTATCATGAGAAAAACATTTTGTTCTTTCTTTAAATTTCTTTCTTTAAATAAATGCTTTCATCTCCACAAATCCTACGATTAAAATATCTCGTGATTTTTTACTGTTCTGTGTAAATGTTATTAAAATTTTTCCCAAACTTACATTTTGGGGTCTGTAAGAACCAGAGTCTGGTATCCTCAAATGACTGCCAACCCTGGAGTCCCTCCTCTCAGGAAGGCTGCTGTGCCGGCGGAGCCTCTTTGAAGACCTGTCCCTCCCTTGGCTCAGGTCACCTTTCTGCGATAGCATCAGGTAGTGCAACTTGTAAACTAAATCCATGGCTGGTACGAAGCCTTCAAAGGCTTCTGTTGCGGCGGCTTCGTTTGATCAATATTCAAATCCGGCGATTATCGAAGAGTTTGCAAACATCACAGACAGGCCACGTTTTATTATATACACGAACATTGCTATTTATTTTTTAATGTTTTAGCTAGCCGGTAAAAAAAATACGATAAATACGCAGAAGTCTCATCGTAACTATGGACTAACTATTTAGAAATTAAGATTCTTTCTTTAAATAACTATGAGGTATACTTTTTGTAACCAAAACTATTCCAATATAAAAGTTGTGAATAACGTTCATATAAAATCTTTCAGGATATCGTAGAATACAAATAATAGTAAATTATGTTTAATGTTAAAAAATTTCTATTTTTAAGAAAATATGTTTATTTCTAAACCAGTTACGATAAATTTATCACGTTAGTATTAATAGCTATTTTTGCAACTTTATATACTCTGATTTCAACTGTTTTGCGTCGCGATGTCCTTTTATATTTTCCAAAGTAATACAACTTTTGTGTTTACTCCACATTTAAAAAATAACAATTCAATGCATCATAATTTGTAAAATGTTACGCATATAAATTAACTTTAGAGGAATGTATTTTATTAGTTTACTCAACGATCCAAGAACTTTTAATCATGGAAGTCTTCTAAATTGGTAATCGGTGACGGGTGCAGAGTTCGCAGGAAAAACCAGCTGACCCGAGTCTCAGCTGTGACTGACTAAAGAATTCGATGAACGAATAATATATGCTTAATTTGTACCTCGACTAAAACAAACCTTCAGGTACTATTCTCAAGCTTTGAATCGAGGGACTTCGTAAAAAAATACGGCTCAACAGCGGCAGCCACGCGATAGTCCGCCCAGTTGTACGGGGCTTTTTGATGGCGTGTCTTGGTTTCAGGGTAATTCGAGTCGTATTGGATTGATTGTGGATAAAATTTAGGTCACGTGTCAGAGGGTTGAGCCGACCACGTGATCTGGCAGAGTGGTGAAGCCCGTGGCCATGGCGACGGGTTCAAACAATGCTGGGGCAAAGGTTGGGTCAACCCGACCTCCTCAGTACTTCTGATTTACTGGTGCACCTAATAATCACCGCAACATCGTCGGCAATAGGAAGGACTGGACTTCCCAAATTATTCAAGGTTGTTGATATTATATACAAAATATACCACTCTTTCTAATTTGAAAAGATTTTCATTGGAAAATGGATCGAATAGATTAATTCTTATCATTATTTAAAAAAAAGCAAACATTCCTAGGTTACGAATAACACGACAATATTTGAAAATCTCTTATAATCATCATTATTAATTAAAATGAATTAATTTCACGCCGCCTTGGTGGGAACCTCGTATAATCGGTGACAACGTAATATATTTTTTGTGAACTGCTTTTATTCACATTACATAACCGTTTTTTCTATTGTATCACCTTTCCCTAGGAAGAAATTGTCGATATTATCATAGGACTCTTTAAGCACGTTGCTTCGCACGAATCATGTTGTACGCGCTGACCGGCTAAGCCCAGGTTGTGCGATATTGTTATTAATGAAAATACCTTCCGAAATTCACGTTGAATTTGTATTTACGGGAGGTTATTTGGTTAAATGTAAACATATTTTTGCAAAGCTTATTATAACCCGCTCTATAAATACAATTTGATATTGGCTTAAAATACATTAATTCGATTGATGTTCGTAATCAAGTTTATAAAAATACTCAAATATAAATAATAATTTATTTTAAGATAGAAACGTGGAGTCCGTCTCAGGAAAGAACTTTCTTTAAACCATTGTTTTCGTTACCGGCGTGAGAGACAGTCGACTAACTTGGAGTGGTCATTGGTCATGTACAAATACCATGAGAGAGAGATATATAGTTCCAAAGGACGAAGAGCTCACTGATTTGTAGAATCTGAGAAGAAGGATTTGTCGAATCATAAGCGAGGAATCTTTCAAAATGAATTGGAGTTATCAAGATACGTAATCTCTATAGTAACTAGTATGGCCAGCGGAATTCACATAATTTACTTGTGAAATTAATCAATGGAAACCAACGCGCAATGGTAAGAACTAAACAAATCGTTAATAAAATGACAATTATTATTATTATTTATTTATTTTATTCAGGTTCTCCATTAAGCAGTTATACACTAAAAATTATGGAGAAGATTATTCAATGTTGTTAAGTTTGTACAGCGCCCTTGAGGTGATTTTTCACTTTTTACGCACCAGATTTAAATGTCCGGGTTAAATTTTCACACACTTCCTCAAATGATCATCTAATCAATCCACGCTATGCAATTGCACTATATAAGTATAATAAATACAAAACAACACAAGAACAACATGTCAACCTACCAGAGACCAAATGGGAAAATAATTCACTGACTCCAGATATTTTCATATCAGAGGGTTTGGCCCTGTGGAACTCCTAATTGGACCTATAAATCTTACTGATCCCTCAATATAAATATTTAAAAAATCTTTTGTAATCCTACATGTATTTAAAATGACTGATTTTTGCATTTTTATATATAAATTCTTTGACAAATCTAATATGCCTAAATTTTGAATGAGAGACCTAGTTATAATGCCAGTAGCCGAAATAACAAATGGTAATATTTTTATAGTCTGAGAATTCTTTTAATCTCGTTTTCTTAATCTGTATATTTTCTTATTTTTTCAGAAACAGATTTTTGAATATTACAGGAATTTGGAATAGCTACATCAATGAAATAAGTTTATTATTATCATTTGAATTTGGTATTCGATTGTGCACGCAATTTATACCAAATTTCACATAATCATATCTTTCAATTTATACCAAATTTCACATAATCATATCTTAAATCATATCTTCCATCAATGAAACGCACGTGTTTTGTTAAATTATTTTAAAATGACAGCACATTCTTTTGTTATGTACATTTTTTCTAACACAATTTGACGACGTACATACCCATATGATTCTGTATGTATGTGTACAATACAATTTTTTTTTGTTTTTTTTTTTACATTGAAAGGGAAATTTGGAAGGGGACACGCGGGAAAGGGTAATTAACGAGAAAGAGGACAACAAAATCGTGAAAAAACTTTTGGAAATTAGGCAGGTAACTAATCATCTTGGAAATAACATTAAACTTAGGACATGGTCAACTCTTTGACAAGATAAGTATGATTATTTTTTGGAAGGCGCGAAATTCCACAAATGTTCAATGATAATTCATTTTATAAACAACAAACAACCTTCGAATGGAACTCCGTTTTATTTGAATTTGATGAAGGTGTCAGTATTACTTTTGAATGATCGAAAATAATTCTGTCTGTGTTGGTTTAACGAGTAGCTATTTCACGTAATTATTTTTGATATTTCGAAATTTATTCTGGAACAAAAAATCTAATACATCCATTCGTATTATAATGCAGGTTCCTGGTGAGTTCTTTAAAAACATCTATTTATTTCTTTAAACTTAGCAAAAATACTTTGTGGTAAGATTATTAATATAATGAAAATCAAATAATTCCGTTTACACCACTACATAATTAATAATATTAACATGTTTATTTTTTTAAATTAACTCTCTTGTCCCGATGAAGACAACATTGTTATAGACATATGTTGATATTGTTAATTATTTAGTGGTGTGAACGAAGTTATTTGATTTTCATTACATTTATTTATCTTTTGTTACTGACTGAAGAAAGAGTTAATACAAATAAGTGTAACACTGGTTGCCTGTGCTGTACAATACTTAAAAGCATGCACATTTTTTTTTAAATTCACGGTCAGTTAAACGCCGAAAACACAAAAGAGAAATCGGACAACACATAAAAACAATCACCTCAGATGGTCAGAGCATAGTTCACTTTAAAGCTCTTTCTTCTACACTTCCTCCAATGTGATTAAAATATACATTGGAAAACATTTAAACCGAGGGAGGTAGCCAGAAAAGGTCCAAGATATTTGAATGAATCAATTTAGGTGTATTTATATTTGAGATCCCTTACAAATACTTTTTTTTCTTCTTACGCACCAGATTTAAATGTCCGGGTTTAATTTTCCCCACAGGAAAAACTAAACCCTTTCACACACTTCCCAAATGATCATCTGGTCAATCCACGTTATGCAATTGCACTATATAAGTATTATAATTACAAAACAATACAAGAACAACATGTCAACCTACCAGAGACCAGATGGGAGAATAATTCACCGACTCCAGATATTTTCATATTAATTGTTATTCATGTGTTGGTATACTTATTATTTAAATGCATTAACTATTTTATAATACTTTATTTACATATTTTTAGAATAATAACTATTTAATTACCTTCTTCCACCACTTATTTTTATGTCTTTGTTATGCTTAATTGTCTATTCTTATAAGTCTTAAATTTCAGTAGGTATACTTTGTATCATAATGAAGGAACTCTAATTGGTTCTGAAAAGTAGATATTTAAATAAAATAAAATAAGGGTTAACAAAGTTTATTATTTACAATTTTTTTTCTATTCAAGTACTTTTCATTAAGGGTATACTTAATAGTACTCACATTTTGCTCTTTTACAGATGGCGCTAATTTAATTATTTAGGAAAAACTTTTTTTGAAAATTTTGCTGTAATATATTAAGACGATTTTTTTGTTTGCGCCAGTAAATACGCAATGATTATGAACACATAGTTTTGTTGGTACAAAAACTTAATTTTCCAAAACAATATTGGATTGAATCACCGTACAATATTGTGTTTGAATATCTTTCTTCAAAGAATTGGGTTTTTATACGAAAAAAACTATTTATTCCTATTCATACTGCATACTGACGGCCGGCGTAGTCCAGTGGTAAGGTTCTTGACTGGGACTCGCTGGAAGCCCGGCGTGGCAAATAAATTTTATTTGATTAATATGTGTTATTTCACAATTATTGTCTTAAAAAAATTATATGGTATATTTGCTGCACGTTCCAGAGTGGAAGATACTCTCAGTATCGCCCTGGTGTGAGACCACCATTAAGAATTGAAACGTTGCTTGAAATGGCTTTAGCCGTGTTTGGTGACCAGATCTGAATAGCCAGGTACTTCCTCACCTTCCTCTTCCCTATCTCCTTCCCCTCCCCACTACCATCAGCCTCACAACATACCTCAATTGGGGATGCCATAGTCCCACTGGCTCCAGACGGGAGCAGTTGGGACTCTTGTGCGGTATTCATGTAAAAAAAAAATGTGTATGAGCGCAAACTAACACCATATTAGTAATATAATATAAAGTTTACTCTTAGCCAGGTAAAATAGTGAAGAACGAGTACTTGTCAGTTACCTTAACCGGGTTGTTTTCAGTAAATCATGGACCTAGTTACTTGACCAAAATAATTAATCTTTTGATTTTTCAGTTGAATAGTTACGAACAATGAAATATTTTGCAAAATTTGCTTAGTACTTGTTCACAGTTAGTAATAAAAAACAGTATTTTTTTCACTTTTCTACAATATCTATCATATTTATACACACTGACCCAGATTGGAAAATACGAAGGGTTTATCGCAAATATCGTTTGACCTGCATTCATATTACTAGAATTTGTGTCGGCTTTGTTTAGATCTAATATTTATAGCTCTATACATCTCAAAATACTTTTTCGGTTATTAGCCCCCTGATTGATTGCTTGCTTGTCCGTTATAATATGCTTTCTTTTGTGTAAAGTTAGTTAAAAGTTTTGGGGATTCTTCAAGATTCTCATTCTTAAAAACTTGGCAATTACAAACATTTATTTCATTCACAATAAAATCAACTAAATCTAAATAAAATAATCGTTTTTCTCCTTGCCATCTGTACAGAGATTAGAATCATTTTACGCTGGACTAATTCGCAAAACTTCGTTAAATGGTTTATTCAAATACTAGCTGACCCGGAAACCCTTAACTTATTAACAGATTTTTTTTATTCAGTCAAAAATTACACAATGAAGTAATTATCGATGCGCAAATGTCCGTGTTTGTTTTTGTCAGTATCAGAGATGGCGTTGTGTACGGATTTATATTTTTTTGATTTTATTATTTTTCCACTTACTTAAGGGATTGCGTTTCATTTTCTTTATACATGTGAGGGAGATTTTTTGTAATTACTGTATTTTTCTTTTGGAGCGGTGCAGACATACGTTCACGGTTTGTCTCATTTTCCACTATTGACATTTAGTGTGAGTAAGAAAGAGGGGCAGCATTATACGTTTAAGAACAGAAGCAAAACAATCAGCGCAATGACATTTGATGTTTTTGAATTTTTGGAATCATTCATAATTCAATATAATATTATTTAATATAATATTCCTGCAGCTCTTTCAAAAGATGAGAATTCGTTCTTTTCCGATTCGATTTTTTTTTGTGAATTTTTCAGATTTTTTACAGCTATTCTGCTATTCGGGGCGGAGACAAATCCAACAAATCAAAGATCATAAAAATCGTTCCTGCCGTTCTTGAGTTATGAATAGTGTTACTAACCCGACTTTGTTTTATATGTATTTATATATATTTAGATGATACAGGCTTAATCAAAATGAAAACTCAAATGATTTAGTTTTTTAGCATGTTCTTTTAAATCGATATGTTTAAAATTGTGTAAATGGATGAGATTCTTTAGGAGTAAACCAAATATCATCTTCTAAATTTAACCTAAAATCCTAAGAGACAAAATACGTCGAAGAAGCAGTAGTGGTAAGGAAAATAACTTTTCATTCATTCCTACATAGCATAGATATCGTTACAATATTTATACAAAATTATTCTTGTCTAACGAAATCGAAATTCAAAGCAGTTTGACATTTTTCACTCCTGCAATCCTCTCATAATGCATATATATCTACGACAAATGTTACGATGACAAACAAAAGCTCACTACCAAAATATTACGCTCACATTTTGCCTTCATATTTAAAATTATTCCGCATGAACTTGTTGACTGCAAAATGAAACAGAATATTGCATCTGAAGTTTAATCAGTTCTTCTGAAAGCAAACAAAGGCAAATGTGCAACTTTGCAATTATATTTTCTGCAAATAATAACGCATCATTTTTCATGAGAAGATTGTGTTTTAGTAGTATTATGAAAACTGTAACGAAAGTACACAGGTTTATTAATATTAAAATATTTTCTATTTGTTTATTGTTCATTTATAAAAATAAGTGCTTATTAGGCCAAGTAGCAAAGAATTTTTAAAATTAAACGGAATGACCTTATTTGCTGTTTAGCAAATTAATGCAACAAATAACCTTTGTTCCCGAAAAAATCTGACCTTGATCAAGGAGTTTTTGATACGATTTTTAGGGTTTAAATATTGAGAAAAACGCTTAATTTTGCAATATTTTCGGATGCATTCAATATCTGCGTGTTCGTGTTATAAAACACGGAATCTAAGAAAATTAATAAACTTTGATTTTCACTATTTCAGATAAAAATAAAATATTTCCAATAAATTTCATATTATTATTGTAGAAACCAATCACTTTGCGGTTTGACATATTTAATAAAATAAAATACTTTTTTGTTTAAAACCACGAAATTTATTAATTTAAGAACCAACCGGTTTCGCTTATCTTAAGTCTTATCTTATCTTTTTTTTGTACCCTGAAGAGGCTTAAGATAAGCGAAACCGGTTGGTTTATAAATTTATAAATTTCGTGGTTTTAAACAAAAAAAGTATTTTATTTTATTAAACTTCATATTATATAAAATAGATAAAATTCCACGACTATGGTCAAGGACGATAAGAATTATTATTATTTGACTTATTATTATTTCATGATAATATTTTTTTATTTTTAGCACAACTTAGACATAGCTCACCCGAAGTAGTTCGCTACGTTTGGTGACATACCAGGGGAACCCGGGTTCATGGGGTGAGGTTTGTCCAGGTATTGGTTGAACTGGTTGAGAGAGTTCTTTCGACCTCTCCAGTCAGAATCCCTCGACCCATCGCCTTGCACCGCAATTGGAGGGATGGATTTATACGTCTGTCACTCCTGGAAACACTAACCCCTAGATTCCTACCCACCACTCATATATGTACATATTTCCTTCCCAGAAAATCCTCTTATTACTTTCCTTAAAAAACTCTCCACACAGCATCCCATAAGATACATAGGCCCTGTGGGAAATTATTTTCCTCAGGGCCTTCCGTGTGATGCTAATAAAAAAATGTCAATGCCTAAATTAATATTAATCATTAATCCAACTCGAACAGCTTTGTTCGATTCAGCGCTAATGTGCTGATTATGTAGAAGCCAATGCATTTTTAGAATTTTTTTTTAAATTAATTTTTATTTTCATATAATTTGATTCACAATAATTATTGTGATCACCTTTCTTATTTTTTATGGTTCACTGAAAGTGTATATTTTAATTGTTGTGTTAATGAAATTGATATTTAATATACCAACTTTCTAGGCATTAAAGTAATCAAAATAATAAAAAAATAATTTACGTGTATTATTTAGACAGACTTTCCTAATAATCTGTAAGATTTTGTTCATCCTATGTAAATAAACCAATGATAATAAATATGATATATAAACAAACTATGCTATATATTATGTCAGAGACCTATGTTGTTTCAGTATTATATTGTAATATCGAAAATGTTCGTTCATTAAGAACATGTGTGCAGGGATGAATATCGTTTTGAAGTGTTTTAATTTGCAATTTTTTAATTTGAATTTATGAAGGAACTGTTTATTATCATTATTTTTAATATCTATATATATGTGTGATGAAGAATATTTTTCAAATGGTAACAGAAATGATGAATGGAAATGAAACAACTTACCAAATGTGTTCGCAGGGAGACCCAGCCCATAGTGAGAACACTTTGAAAAGTCTATGAAAGCACGATATTTCGCAAAATCACGGGACTATTTATTTTCACCTTATCACAAACATATTAAGACATACGAAATGATCGGACGATAAGCGGAAACGACAAAAAGGCAGCGTGATTACAGAGGTACTAAAACAAACGGACATTTAACTGTTACTTAGCCACTGATTGAAGTTTATTTGATTGGAGAAGGTTCGAGAATAGTACGAGTAGTTAGTGAATATGTCAGTATCCATGTAAACAAAAGCTGGTGACATATGATCGCGGGTCCGACGGTACACGGCGGCTGCGTCACGCGGCAGATAGCTCGGCAGATAGCCCGAAAGCCTTTGCAGATAAACCAGGGCGGTGCGTGGCCGGCCAAAGGGAATATTCAACACTTTTCGGGAACAAGGAAACTCTGGACTATGAAAGCATAAAAAAAACAAACAAAAAAATGCGATTTTTCAGTGCGAGTTACGAAATTTGACATGGAAATGGAAAGTAGTTTTTAATTAATAGTTTTTAGAAAATAGATCATTAGTAATATGCAAAATTTTGTGGAATTCAGCTAACTGTAGAAGGCAAAAAAACCCACTTTACATATGATTTTCATTTAAGAATTGAAGTTGATAAAATAATTAAGCATCTCCTGTTTGCATCAATTTACGTTATATGAGCATTCCAGTAAAAAATTTTTAAAGAAAACTTTCGTTAGGTTCTATATAACTTTTGTAAGGTTCTACATATATGCAGAAATAATTTGTTTTGTTTTGTCCTTTGATCCTTGCAATAGAGGTATAGATTTTATTCACCAGTATGTTTGTATTAAAAAATCAGAATGCCACAAAATAATCATGTGCACAGAAATTTTTACAAACGTAAATATTTGTTGCGAAAGATGTAATATTTATTTTTTGTAATTGATGAATTCAGACATAATTTATTGGCCATGTTTTATTATGCTCTAAAAATATTAATGGATTAAATAAAATAAAACAAAACATTGTCATTGATTTGAATTTTAAATATGTATCGCGCATGGCGTTATTAAACAGGTTTTTTTAGTTAAATTCTTATAATTTTTGTTTGTATTTTTAGTGAGGACATCTGTTTTCCATACACACAGAGCCTTAATCCTTATTCCAGGGAAAAAAATAGAGTGTGTAATTTACACGCGGTAGAAGTGAAACCTTCAGAAATCTAAAATAGACAGAATATTGGAGAAGATAATTTTTACAACTTTAAATTAAATAAGAAACGAATAAACAGAAAAAATTCCCAGTTGCGTCAGTTACCTATTTTATATCTTTATTAGAAAATAAAAACGTACCGGTAGCAACTGTGATGATTTTCTGTTCCATATTACAATGAAAGTTGTTAAAATTATTTTCTACAACTTTTAAGACGTATGCGTAATTTTAAAAATAAAAGTTACGCAAAATTTTAAAACCAAATGTAAAAAACTGTTTATAGAAAAAAACTATTATTTTATGCTCATCTAAATCGTAGCAAGTTTTACTAAGGTTGACAATTTGGGAGGCGGGAATAGGTACCGCCGGCCCGGGAACATTTATTTGATAATTAACACCCCTGCCATAGGCCACTCAAAGTGTTTCGCTACGTTTGGTTACTTAAAAGGGGTGCCCGGGTTCGTGGGCTGAGGTTTGTCTGGATCTGGCGGCGGATAACCTGGACACACTGAACCCTAGATTCCTACCCACCCCTCAACCTTTTTCTTTCCCAGAACGTCCTCTCCTTCCTTTCCTTAAAGAGACCCTCCACACAGCATCCACAAAGATGGTATAGGCCTCGAGGGAAATTATTTTTTTCAGGGCCTCCTTTATGGAGCTAATGTTAAAAAAAACTGTGTTCAATTCAGACGCGGTAGAAGTGAAACATTTGGAAAACTAAAGGAGACAAGAATGGGGAGGCTACGAAGCGCCGCACAAATAGGAGACCAATAGGCTTCGAAGTAGGTATCGCACAATAAGGAGACCGATTATACTATCTCATTCTCTCGCAGGCTAAATCAAAAACAGTGCCGAGTTGTATGAAACCTTATTCTCTCTGTTCATATAAATAGAGGTAGGTACTTTAATAATTTGTTGAAAATTTATTTGTTAAGTCGCCAAACATGCATCCAAGAAAAAAATCGGGTTCATCCATTAGGTTCCTGTAGGATCACTATCCACGCGCCGCTCCCGCCCGCTGTCGATATGTGCCGGCGAATTGCGCATGCCCGGCGCCATGTTGGCCGTCGAGCTTCCCGCTTCCCCCGCAGCGGCGCTCGTGGCACTAGTGGCGCATCCCTTATTCAGGTTCCGCGCCACCGACATCAGCCACCCCGACTGACTCCCGAGGGAACCATCTATACTTCTCACAAAACATCGCGCCAAATGATACCTATAACTTTGGCATTGCTGTGGCATTTTATTATCATTTATAACAGGATATTTGTATAAAAGTATTTAATTACAACGCTTTAAAATAAATAAAAAACTGTTCCTAAATTATTGTAGAAACCAAAACTTTGTTTTTTTTTTTTTTACAGTGAATACCGCACAAGAATCTCAACTGCTCCCGTCTGGATCCAGTGAGACTATGGCATCCCCAAATGGGGTATGTTGTGAGGCTGAAGGTAGTGGGGAGGGGAAGGAGGTGGGGAAGAGGAAGGTTGGGAAGTACCTGGCTATTCAGATCTGGTCACCAAACACGGCTAAAGCCATTTTCGAGCAACGTTTCAATTCTGAATGGTGGTCTTACACCAGGGCGATACTGATAGTATCTTCCACTCTGGAACATGCCGCAAATATACTATATATTATTTTTAAATGAATTAATTGTGAAATAACACAAATTAATCAAATAAAATTTATTTGCGCATGCCGGGTTCGAACCCGCGACCTCCGGATTGTGAGTCAAGAGTCTTACCCACTGGACTACGGAGGTCGTAGGTAAGTACGAACAAAATATTTTAAAGTTTTTATGTCACCAAACAATAAATGAAACATTTAAATCACGCGGAGAATCATCTGAAAGCGAATCAATTGCCTGACTGCCAATCCAAATGTCGCGGGTTCAAATCCCGACATGCCCAAATACATTTTATGTGATTAATTTCTTTTATTTCACAATTAATTAATTAATAATACTATATGGTTATTATAATATATTATTAACTAATTAATTATATGAGTTGAAGATAGTCTCAGCCACGTCTACGACCACCATTCAGAACTGAAACGTTGCATGGAATAGCTCTAGCCGTCTTTGATGTCTAGATCTAAATAGCCCGATACTCATCTTCCTCTTCACCATCTATTTCCAATCCTTACTACCATCAGCTAAACAACATACCCTAATTGGGCATGCCATAGTCTTACTGGCTCCAGACGGGAGCAGTTGGGAGTCTTGTGCCTTAATCACATTTTTTTTCTTCTCAAGAATACGGTTTCCTGATAAGAGTGCTGGATATAAATTTTGCGCCGTTTTTTATTACAAATAGGAAAAATCTTTAAAATTTAGTAAATCTATATAAATAAAAATGAATCGCTGAAATGTATGTACGCGCATAGCTTCCCAACCACTGCACCAAATTGGATAATTATATTTTTTTTTGTCACGGACAAGGTCAATTTTCAGGACAAGGTTTCTATGAAACTACTGGTGAGTACTGGCATTATAAAATTTGTATAAAAAAAATGCGATAGGTTGCCCGTGAGCTTTTTGAAAACTGAATGAACCGGGACTGAATGTATGTATGGGAAGGGAACTCGGGTAGGGGTTCGCGGAAGGAGGTGAGGGGAACCCGAGAGGGTGGAGACCTGGGAGGGGGGAGGGGACCTCGGGAGTAAGGTTCGCGGGACGGGGGAAGGGGGGGGGGGTGGAGTGGAGAGAGGAAAGCTGGGGGAGGCTGAGTGCGGGAGAGGAAGGGGAGGCGGAAGGGGAACGGGACGAATGGGAAAGGACACGCATAGAGAAACAATTTTTTTATTAAATGGCATAGCAAGGCATGCCGGGTACCAGCTAGTTTTTAATATTTCTTAAAATTTTTAATATTTCCTTATTAAAATACAAGGCTCTACTTATCAAACATTTCAGCCATACGTATTTTAACGAGGTTACTACATAACAAGTTTTTTTATTTCATTGTATCCTTTTAAAATTTTTATTAGTTAGAATTTTTTTCTCTTTTTCTCTTGTTATGAGAAATTAAAAAAAATCTTTCTACACTGTACTATTACGACTGTTTAAAAATATTAAATAACACATGTTTGTAAATCGCACTTTGTGCCGTAAATTTTAAATAAATAAATAAACAAATAAAATAAATAAATGTCACCTGTCAACTTTGAAATTTAAAAGTCAGTAATATGGAACGCTTTACGAAAGTACACCGCTTATTATTGTTAAAAATCATCACGAAAATTAATAAATTTTTACTACAAGAGTTCGTATCTTTTGGAAAATTCTTTTTTTTCGAAAAAAACGGATAATTCTTGAAATTTACTTCTTTCGGAAGAAAATTTTGGAAATGTCTTTCAGGAAATTTTCTGATGGTGTATTTTAGAGAAATACGGATCAGAATTTTTTAATAAAATATTCTGTGGTTTTACACCTCATGGTTTCTTTCTTTGGAGTAAATTATTAAATTAAAATTAATTTATACGTTGTATCTAATGATAGTTTAGACAGTCCTAACCTCGTCGAATTTCATACACCCACGAGAGCCACTCGTCCCAAAATCCTATTTAAATGCAAAAATACCTGCACTGAGTATTCTAAACACTCGTTTGTACCTAGGTTGCATGAAGTTAGTAATAGACACGCAGATGTGGCGGATCTGCTGAATTGCACGGAAGGTAGGTACAAGAGGGCTATGCTATCAAATCTTTTCAATCAATGTTAATTTAATCTAAGTCTACCTTATTTGTACTATATAATTTTGTATGTACTTATACATCTTACTTATATGTATATAAGAGATGAAGTCTTGATCTCATTTTAAGTATAATTTTTAACACTTTGTAAATGTTTCAAACAATAAATAAATTTCACAATCAAATGCCACAATTAAATGTAATTTTTTTTTATTGTCTAATATTTTTTTCTTATGATTTTAACTGTGAGATGTAATCATTGTAATAATATTTTGATGATTTGTATAGCGCCGTTTTTGTGAAAAATCACCTCAAGGGAGCTATCGTTTGTGGTATATTTATATCATGGATATTAAATAAATAAGTTTCTTTGAAATCACTCAAGGCGGAGACCCAACGTGTCACAATCGAATTACAATAAATGTAATGCAAAGGATGTTACCTCTAATTTTATCAAAGGAGTCAGAATTTGTAAAGATGACCGTGTATGACATTATTTTATATACATCCGAAACAATTATACTTTCGAACGAAATAAAAATATGATAAAAAATTTCAAATAAACGTATATGTAATTAAAAAAACTAAATCCGGTGCTCTTATTGGGTCACCCTATATAGGGTATTTTAAGTGGCGTATTTGACTTATATTCTGACATTATTCGGATTAAAAAATGTATATGAAATTTTGGTTTAAGTTGACCCAATAAGAGCACCGGATTTAGTTTTTTTAAATTTACATATACGTTTATTTGAAATTTAATATCATATTTTTATTTCGGTCGAAAGAATGATAGTTTCGAATGTATATGGAATAATGTCATACACGGTAATCTTTGCAAATTCTGACTCCTTTGATGAAATTAGAGGTAACATCTCTTGCATTATATTTATTGTAATTCGATTGTGACACATTGGGTCTCCGCCTTAAGCTAATTAATTGCGTGTGGCTTGTACAGGAGGTTTTTTTAATGTTTATTTTAAACTTAAAACAATAAAATAGGTAGGTATTGTAAAGGCAGGGTCAGAGTGAGGTGTTGGGTGGTTACCAGGTTGTGCAGAAAAAACATCTAAAAACGACTAAAAATTACACATCTACCGGATCTGCCAGATCTGCCCTGATGATGGACACTGTAACGATGTCCGAAACGTTGGCTAAAGAAGGAGGTAGCGCAACACGGCATAATATCCCAAAAACAAATAACGAAAATCTAAAAAGGTATTTATTTTTTATCAATTTTTTTCGTTTATTATATCCGATAATACTATTATTCAATTTATAAAAACATGTTATTTATAAACAACTTCTACTGTGCAATTATAATATGCGTAACAGCTGTCTCGCCTTCTGCAGGCATTATCAAAACGTTTGATAATACTTTCAGAAGACGAAACAGCTGTCACACGTAATAATAATTACACAGCAGAACTTGTTTATAAATAAACTGTTTTTATAAATTGAATAATAATATTATTGAATGCACCTATAAAAGAAAGTAAAATATCAAAAAGTCACCGGAGACTAAAATTTCACACATATTTTACTCCAAATAATAATGTCAGGAATCACTGGTTAAAGTAAGTCAACGTCCCTAAAAATCCTGCATATAACTAAATAATGTAACCGTCCATCTCCCATTAGCGCCTGTAATTCATATATATTATAACAGAAGGTAAACATACTATTATGTAATATATTTAATTTATTGAATACACGCCCATATTTTGATGTTCGACCTACAGTATTTTTTATACATCAGCTGTCAGTATAATATTATATTTCCCTAACATTACAAAACGCTTTGAATAAAACATTTTCATTTTATTAATAAAACTCATTATAGAAACCGCATGGAAAATGCTATTTTTTCGCGTGGAAATAGGAAACCCGTTCCATCTAGCGGTTTCATCGTAAAGCTAACTAACCGAGAATTTCGTCTGAACTATGTAGGCTAACCATCTGTAAAGTTCGTAGTAATTTCAACAGAGTGGCTTTTAGCAGAGAAACCTACCAACACATCTCAGAGGTATAAAGCACGCTGAGAACAAAGGGCTGATTTAATTGCCCCGTTGAAGCCATTTCATTGAAAATATCAAACATTTCAACGTTAGTGGAATAATATTGAATATATTTATTTTATCCTACCGATTTATCCTACAGCAATATTTTATTCTAAAATGTATTTCTTAAAGGAAAACTTCAAAGAAACCGCACCAAATAAAGTAATAAATTATTGAGGCTTTATTTAATAATTGTCGCATTATGCGAATCAGAATCTTTTCGGAACAACTCGTATGGGTCTCATAGAAATTGTTGTGTCTCCCTTACTACCGTAGTGAGAAATATGATATAAACAGTGCCAGAAAGAGAAAACTTCGCGCTTAATATACAAATCTATAAATAAACCACAAAAGAAATAAAATGAACTTATTTTTCAAACCAAAATTTCGGATGGCAATTTGAAAAAAAAAAATTATGAAACGTTGGGAATTTTTTATTAATTATTTTGACAATAAACTTTTTTAACATATTTGTCTAATAAAATATGTATGTGTTTTGATTTTTTTACGTTTTCAGTAATTTTAGTTAGAAAAAATGTAAGGTGAGCCATTTTTAAAATATTTTTGTGTTTGCGTGCCAAATTTTTTTCGTTCAAAAATTTAATGTTTATTTGGAATTATGTTTTCCGATATGGTAAGAAACATTCCATTTATTTGAAATTAATTATTTTCACTATGAAAAATAAATATATTTTTTCGAGGCGACTCCGAACAGAATTTTCCGAAACTCCATTGAATGCGTTTGTTGTTTAGTATTACTGCTGCAATGGGAATTTTTATTTGAAAATGTGATGCACTGACCTGTAAGCACAGATATTTTTAAACCACATCAACAATATTGGATTAAGGTCACAAAAGAGATCGGTTTTAAAATATTATCATGTTATGGTGTGTAAGCCACCCAACGGCTTGGAACTATCATACTTGGTTGATCTGAGTGATGAACTGGGATACTAAATCAGGAACAACTTGTGTCTAACATACATTTGGTGATCAGATGAATGTTAGGGCTTCCTCGTATTACACATTTTTGATCACTTAAAGTGTTTGAGCAAACAGTCTTAGAATGATCTGCCTGTGAATATAAATTAAGATGTGGAGCTAGAATAATTAATATGTGGAGCTAGATTTTTAAAAGGCGCGTCTTCAAGAAAATATACAATTAGAGTTAGTTTTTGTGATAAAAGATTGGTATTCAGAATCCTGAAATTTTTTTCGTTGTCAAGATGTTGTGTTTCGGCGGCCATAATATTCACGTTTTCATTCTTACTATTTTACCATCCACTTGAGAGATTATCCAAAGGTAACGTATATTTGTTCGCTTTTAGGAACAACTGACAAAGGTATCATAGAAATCGTTGTGTCTCCCTTACTTCCATAGTGAGAAATATGACATGAATGTTAGAAAAAGAACACAACCCGCTTTATATTCAAATCTAAAAGTTAACCACAAAAAAATAAAATATACACCTTTATGAAACCAAAGTTTCATAATGCAATTTGAAAACCAAATTATGAAAACTTTTTATGAAATTTTTTTATTAATTATTTTTACAAGGAACGACAAAAAAGTGAGTTGCCATTATCGTTTATAATATGAATAAAATATGTACGTGTTTTTATTTTTTTTCTTCATCAGTAATTTTAGTTAGAAAAAAATAAGGTGAGCCATTTTTAAAACTTTTTTATTTTTGCGTGCAAAATTTTTATACTAAAAATTATATGTTTCTTTTCGAATTTTCGAAAAACTGGCAAACTTATCTGATATATGGCAACTGTTCATAGATTTGAGTACCGAATAGAATTAAGCAAAAATCGTTAATCCAAAATCGAAAATATATATTATCCCATGGATAAGCTATCAAGATGATGGTAAAATACCCCCCTTAGTTCACTGAAAATAATAGGTCACTAACACGCAGAAGCAGTGAATAATGTCCCGTTTTAGATAGGTTATTGTTAAACAATCCAATGTGTTCTCATAAAACTCAACTTTAAAACTAATGTCATAAAAATAAACCAGACTGTTAAAAAATACGATAAACTATAGTTTACCAGTTAAAGTTGTATTATAAAATATCTTGATAGCAAATATTCCGTAATAAACTTAAGAAAATAGGTTGGATATTAAAAAAAAAGGATTGTTTCTCAGAAATGTCACTTAATCAGAAGAAAATTCTGCGTTGGTTATATAATTTTCATAAATAATTAAGTTCGAATGAGTACTTCTATCTGGCATAAATCCAAACTGGTAAGGTGATGGTGAAAACGTTTGTCAAATATTAGGCTTTCAAATAGTTTCCGTATGGTGGATTGAATGCATATTGGTCTGCAATTACAAACATCACCTTTATCGCCTTTTTTGAAAATTGGAGTCAAATAACTAGTTTTCCACTTATCGGGAAAAATTCCACTGGAAAAAGATGTATTAAAAAGTTTGGTTTATGGAAGAGCAATTACTTTGATACAATCTTTGATAAATACTGTGGGGATATTATCCGGTCCCGCAGATTTGTTGATATCTAAGGATTTAACTTTCGTAATTACATCAGAGAGACTTATGATACACTGCGAAATATCAAGAGTTTCATCTAGAGTTGTTGATGGAACAGGAGCATTATTTGAGTCTGTTGAATAAACAATTTAAAAATTTTTTGCAAACAAGTTAATTCAATATAATACTTATGGTATTATTGCTATGGCTGCCATATAGGTGCATAATACTCGGGAAATCAGAATCATCTTCTTTAAAACATTTTGAGTATTCCCAAAAATAGTTAACATTATTTATTATGAAGTTTTGAATTTACAATTAATCCAGACCAATCTAAAAAAGAGGATCAAAAATACAAATTTCGGTTGTCTTTACGTCCTGCGTAACTCTGGTTGAATGAACTCAAATTTGCATTGATTTTTGGTGTCATTTTCTAAATTTGAACTGATTGTGTGAAGAATTCAGACAAGCGATAAAATAATATTAATATTTGAAAAATATTTTTTTAATTTATTTTTTTATTTTCGAAAGTTTGTTTGTTTTTGAATCTTTATTTAGTAGTAAGTATATTTTTGAATACATATAGTAATAAAAATATTTAAAAAAAAAATTTAAGGGATACAGTAACATTTACAAATAGGTTTGAAAAATACATTTTAAGATAAACAGATTACTTAGTTTAAATAAATAATATTATTCGTGAGTATGATAATATTGGTGAGTATGTTCGTATTTAAAACAAAAAATATTTTTTATATAATATAAAGCACATTTTCTACGGAAAGTGCTAAGGCTTGAGGCTTAGTGGAACTGATTTGTGAAGAATTCATACTCACCCGTGATTTTTCAGGGGTCTGTGCTAAAAATTAAATAATAATGGTTTGAAGAGAAGAAAATAATTATAGGCCCGATGAATAGAATGCGGCTGGTGGCGGTACGGCGAACTTACCAACAATGCCGTCATATATTTTGCGCCCACCGGGAATGTACTCATATATTTAGAAGCTAGAGGCGGTTAATATTAAACCTGGGCACTGGTCTAACTCTGCTATGTAATGTGCATGATTTTATTATTAAAGCGTTTTATTCTGAGGTAAGATTTGCATGGTTATTTATAGGCAATGATAGGAAATTGAAAAAAATATATCAATTGGCCTAAGCCGTATAGGGGCCGTTCAAGTATTACGTAACGCACTTGGGGGGGGGGGGGTGTCTTGTGAAACGTTACTGTGCGTTACGAGGGGGGGGGGGGGGGTGGAACGGAAAAACGTTACGGCTCGTTACATGGGGTGGAGGGGGGGGGGGGGTCAAAAATCTTCAAAAATTGCGTTACGTAATACTTGAACGCCCCCATAAGCCAGATCTCAATATATAAATAAGAATGTTTCTTTCACGCGTTCCTAAACTATTCATCCGGTTGCGATGAAACTTTGGGGATTTAATGTGCGCATGCCTGGAATGGTTTCTATATATAAAAGTGAGCTCTGGCATTATGACTTTTTTTCCTATACTTTTCATCCGATTGCGATGAAGTTTTGCTGAGATGTTGTGCGCACGCCCGCAAAGCTTTCTATATATATATATATAAATATAAACAGGTGAGCTCTGGCGTTATAAAATTTGTATAAATAAATTGCAATAGGTGGTGCGCGGGTTGTTTGAAAAATGGCTGTATTTCATGTAGTTTAGCGGAAGGGAGGAAATGAGGGAGGAGAAGGAGAGGCGGAAGGGAAACGGAAACAGGGAGGAATGGGAAAGGACACGCAGAGAGAAACCATTTATCGATTTAAATGGCATTGCAACGCATGCCGGGAACTCACTAGTAGATAAATAAATAATTAAACAGTCAAAAGGGGAAAATAATGTGCATGAAATCAATTAATGTGGGTATAATAATGCATTGACGAATTCCATCAAAGGATTAGCACTTTGACGGCATCACTAGTTTTCATATTGTAATTAATTACATTATAATAATTACCTCTTAATTCCATTTGAAATACACTTGCTGTGTTAATAATTAAAATTTATTATATGCATCCAGTAATTACTTGCGCATTTATTAAAAGCTAAACAAACATTGTAACATCGGTCACAAATCATTTCATACATTCTTTTGAATTTTCGTTGCAAATGTGTGTATTTGGAAGAAACAAATATTTCGCCTTTCCAGGATGATCGCCGTGAGTACTATGAGTAGGGGAGAGGGGAGAGCGAATCGCAGCGAATTTTAAATTATAAATGTACATTTAAAAAAAAAAAAATTTTTTTTTGCTGTCGATTTGCTTTTTACTCCACCAAGGAGGTCCTGAGGAAAATATTTTCTCTCGGGGTCTATGTTATCTTTGGAATGCTGTGTGGAAGTTCTTTTTGATGGGAGGACGAAGTGGACATGGGACTTGAAGAGATCAATGTTTTAGAAGGGTGGAAACGCAGAGGTCGACAAATCGTTCCACAGTCGAGCCGTTGAACACAAGAATGAGATACAATTTGGAAGGTGGTTATGGGTACCCCCGCCCCGGGAACAATTTATTGGATAACCAACACCTCTGCCATAGGTCACCCCATGTGGTTCGCTACGTTCGCTACGTTTACTACTACTTAGCAGGGGTGCCCGGGTTCATGAGATGAATGTCCAGATCTTGGTGACCGATACGTCTGCCCACTGGTGCGTGGTGGGCAGGATCGAGAGAGACTGGTTGAGGGAGACCTTTTATCCTCCAGCCATTGTCCCTCGACCACTGTAGTTGGAGGGATGGATTCATATGTCCGTCACTCCTGGATTCCCCAGATTCCTACCCACCCCTTATACCCATTTCTTTCCCAAAACTTCCTTTGCTCCTTTTCCTTAAAACCCTCCACACAGCATACCCACAGGGAAATTATTTTCCTCAGGGCCTCCTGTGTGGAGCTAATGTAAAAAAAAGTCCTAGAAACGACCCATTCTCACTTGACAATAATCACAATCGTGTACAAATGTTGGGCAGGCGTTTGGCGTGTTTCCCGAATACGCACCTGTACCGAAGGGATCAATTACGCTAACATCCAAGAGCATCTTCCATTGAGTTATCGGTAGAATAAGGACGGCATTCTCACCTGACTCCATAGATTGCAATCCGTTTGAAAAGATTGCTTTTTTAAGTAAAAACTTCTTTAGCACCGTTGTGATTTGAAACTCGATGAAACGAAATTGCGACACTAAAAGAAGACAAACACATACATCTATTAGCCTGCGAGAAAATGAGATAGAATAATGGGTCTCCTCTTTGTGCGGTGCTTCGTAGCCTCCCCACTCTTGTCTACTTTAGTTTTCTGAAGGTTTCACTTCTACCGCACACACGTTTTTTTTTTAAGTAAGCGTATTTAAATGAAATTTAGTCATCATTAAGTAAAGTAAAAATTTCCCCTGAATTACGAATTAAATTGATGGAAATGGGATTTTCATTAAAAGCGGATCGATGCAGTTCTCGCTGCGGGATGGACGAAGCGGTGGAAGTTTTCTTTATTTTCTTCACTTTGTTAGAAGACGTAGAAAATGCAGCGGCTTCTTGAGTGCACCTACAAGTGCATTATTGAAAGTGCTCACATTGAATTGCTTCCCTGACATTTTTAAGTAGGTTCAATTTTATTATTAAACTTGATTTTGGTTTTACAAATGATATAGATAGGTACTTCATCCATATATATATATGCTTACAAGAGTGTCCTGGTGTGGATTTTTTTAAAACAAATCTTCAGTTCAATTTTGCAAACTCGACCTTCAAAACAAGACGGCCTCTGTAGGACTCTCGACTCACAATCCGAAGGTCGCGGTTTCGAATCGGGCATTTTATTTAATTAACTAGCTGGTACCCGGCGTGCTTTGCTATGCCATTTAAGAAAGAAATTGTTTCTGCCTGCGTGTCCTTTCCCATTCCGTCTCCCCTTCCTCTTCCGCAATCCCTTCCCCTCTCGCGTTCCCACTCCGCCTCCTCCACCTTCCCTCTCCCCACTCCACTTTCCCAGTTCCCCCGTCCCGCAAACCCCCCTCCCGCGTTCCCCTCCCTCTCCCTAGGTTCCCCTCCCTTCTCAGTGGTTCCCCTCCCCCCTCTCCAACCAACCCCCTATCCGAGTTCAGTCCCGGTACATTCAGTTTTCAAACGGCTCGTGTGGCACCTATTGTAATTTTTTTATTCAATTTTCATAAGGCCAGTAGCTTTATACAAACCTTGTCCTGACAATAACGAACCAAAAAAAGAATTATCAAATTTGGTGCAGTCGTTCGGAAGTTATGCGCGTACATACATTTCGGTGATTAATTTATATTAAGATGAGAGATATAGATTTGTCGTATTTAACAATTAATTAATAAAAATAATATAATGTAGTATATTTGCGGCATGTCCCAGAGTGGAAGATACTCTTAGTATTACCCTAGTGTAAGACCACCATTCAGAATTGAAAAGTTGCTTGGAATGGCTTTAGCCGTGTTTGGTGAATAGATCTGAATAGCTAGGTACTTCCCCACCTTCCTCTTCCTATTCTTCTTCCCCTCCCCACTACCTTCCATAATTTGGGGTGCCATAGTCTCACTGGCTCCAGACGAGAGCAGTTGGGACTCTTGGTATTCATATAAAAAAGAGAAATGTCAGTGTCTTCATGAAATTTCCAAAAAACATCTCCACCCTTTCCCCACCCTTCAAAGCAAATTTCGATACTTCTCGATGAAAATTTTAACACCTAACGTTCAAAACAAGAGGAATGTCAATATCCAGATGAAATTCCATAAAAGCACACACACCCTAATTCCCCACCCTTTAAAGCTGAATTTTGAATTTTCTTGGTGAAATTTTGCACGCTTGGTGTTCAATTAAAAGAATAGTAATAATAACTGTGTACATCTGACTTCGAAAACTTTGCCTAAAGCCCGGATGACGCCGGGAATAGTTAATATTTCATACTTGTCTAGTATTTTTGAAGTGTAAACTTCTTTAGCAACGTTGTGGTTTGAAACTATATGAACCGAAAGAGCGACACTAAGAAGAGACATACATCCATAGGATTTAGCCTGTGAGAGAATGAGAAAGAATAATCGGTCTCTTCTTTGTGCGGTACTTCGTAGCCCATCGGTCTCCTTTTTGTGCGGTGCTTCGTAGCTTCCCCACTCTTGTCTACTTTAGTTTTCTGAAGTGCACACTTGTATTTTTTTTAACGAAATCATTATTGATTTAGGCAAGACTATTACTGTTATATAACCGGAAAGCCATGAAAGATAAATTATTTTAAACTATCAGATACAAAATATTTTTGGCACTAAAAACCAACTGAATCGCTTGCCCATATCTGCGAGCCAAGAGTTTTATGTTAACGCCATAATACTCGTTAAATTATGGACTCTCGGCATCCAAATCAAAAAGCTGTCCTGACTCGAAAATAAATGCTTTTGAAGTGAAAACTTTTTAACACCGTTGCGATTTGAAACTAGATGAAAGGGGAAACGAGCAAACACTAAAAAGAGACAAACATGTACATCTATAGGATTTAGCCTGCCAGAGAATGAGATAAGACTAATCAGTGTCCTCTTTGTCGGGTGCTTCATAGCCTATCGGCCTCCTCTTTGTGCGGTGCTTCGAAGAACAAAATGTAAAATAATTTTGAAACTTGGTATCAATATTGCAATAAATAAACCTTACAATTATCCTACTCCTGATATTCCGCATTCGTCTCATTTAGTTTAGTTTTCTGAAGGTTTCGCTCCTACCGCGTGTGAACTGCATAATATGTAACAGGGTACATTTTAAAAATTTTATGATGAGTCCTTTTATTATTGGCGCATAAAACATTAAAAAAAACATAATTTAAGGAGAAAAGCGTTTTCACAAATACGAGTTTTCATAAGATGACAGCGATCATCGTTTTTTTTTTTTTTTTTTTTTACCTTAACTCCACACAGGAGGCCCTGAGGAAAATAATTTCCCTCAGGGCCTATGTCATCTGGGATGCTGTGTGGAGAGGAAGGAATGAACATTGTTCTTGAAGAGACCCATGTTGTAGGAAGGAGGAAACACAGAGGCCGGCAAATCATTCCACAGCCGAGCTGTTGAACACAAGAACGAGTCGAAGAAACGACCCGTTCTCATGTGACAAATGTCAACTGTGTACAAATGTTGGGCACGCGTTTGGCGTGTTTCCCGACTATGCACCGGTGCCGAAGCGATCAATGATGCTAGTTCCTCGGAGCATCTTCCATTGTAATACCGGTAGAACAAGGATAGCATTCCCACCCGACGCCTGTGCTCTAAAGATTGCAATTTGCTTTCGTTATTCTAATAAGTTTAGTATCAGTTGATTTATTTATTTGTACTGGGTTATTACAGATGTTCTCACTCACATGAATGAGAACAATCCACTTATAAAAACTCGTGTAATACACAAATAGGCTAACAATTATCGACCAAAATATTTACTTCAGCACACTGCCTTATTGTACGAGCACATTTGTGTCAGAAGGCTAAAATAGGCGATATTATTTTTAAATGTTTTCAGGTGAAACATATTATGGCATCTTAAACAATGGGAATTGGGAACATTTATTTCAATGTTGCTAAGACACAATGTAGAAGTTGATGTAATTAAGCCGCGTGCCGCTACCTGAATTACTACCGATTTCTTACATATCTCCCTTGAACACTTTAAGTTTTAAAGCTCTTAAAAAAATATATGTTATTCTTGAAGATAATATCTAGAGATTCCCGCACCGAAACGCAAATTATATAAAATTCCCTCGATAAAAAAATCGCAAAGTATGCTCCAAAAATTTTTCAGTTTCAAAGTTTCAGTTATTTTACAAGTTTCTTTGAATGCTATTTTAGACAACCCCCGCGAGATTTTTGCTCTATCTTAAACGAGTCGTGTTTTATTAAACATTTTCACAATTTTCGCATCGATTTTATCACTTTAAATATAAGCGCGCTCCTCTAACATTCGTAATTACATATCTCTCCATCTTCTTCTTTTTGAGCGCGGTTAAGGCGCCTTAATATATTCTATATTTTGATATTAAAATTGATACAGAGATTTTTTATCACAAAGTAACGGTGGATTAAGTATTTATATTGAATTATATGAATTGTAACACCCATACGGTCAACAATGGGGAGTAACGAGGAGTCAAGAAGAAGAAGAAGAAGGCTAGATTTGGGTACCGCCGCTCCGGAACCATTTTTTGGATAACCAATACTCCTGCCATAGGTCACCCAAAATGATACGCTACGTTTGGTGACTCAGCAGGAATTCCCGGGTTCATGGGGTGAACTCCCTCTATCTGCGGTTGAAATAAGCATTGATTGATGTGCTCAATATTTTATTTTATTGGTGACAGTTGTTACGCTCTATGGTCGTAGGTAAGTACCAACAATTGTTTTGCCTGCAAAGGGCGAAACGGTTCTTACACAGTAAAATATTACGGGGAAGGACCTCATTAAGATAAACAGAAAAAAATTCCAGTTGCGACAGTTACCTTTTTTATATTTTTACCAGAAAATAAAAACGTACCGGTAGCAACTGTGATAGTTTTCTGTGCCTTTACCTGTTCCATATTGCAATGAAAGTTGTTAAAATTATCTCATACATTCAATGATTAAAAGATAAGCATATTTTTTAAAATAAAAATACCCCCAATTTTTAAAACTACAAACAGAACCAAATGTAAACAATGATTACAGAAAAACTATAATTTGGTGCAAATTGTAGCAAGCTTTGCTAAGGTTTGACAATTTGGAAGACGGGAATTGGTACCGCTGCCCCGTATTGTATATTGTATAACCAACACCTCTGCCATAGCTCACTCCAAGCGTTTCGCTACGTTTCGTGACTTAAAAGGGTTGTCCGTGTTCATGGGGTGAGATTTGTCTGGACCTGGTGGCGGATGACCTGGACACACTTAACTCTAGATTCCTACCCGCCCCTCTTACCCTTTTCCTTCTCAGAAATTTCTCTCCTTCCTTTCATTCAAGAGACCCTCCACACAGCATCTCCAAAGATCACATAGGCCCTGAGGAAAAATATTTTTCTCAGGAAATTGAAACGTTGCTTGAAATGGCATAAGCCATATTTGGTGACCAGATCTGAATAATCAGGTACTTCCCCACCTTCCTCTTACCTATCTCCTTCCCCTCCCACTACCTTCAACCTCACAACATACCCCAACTGGGGATGCCATAGTCTCACTGGCTCCAGACGGGAGCAGCTGAGACTCTTGTGAGGTATAACTATAAAAAAGTCCTATTTTTCAATCTTAGCACTCTAGCTTACTGACAACTCACGGTCCGCCATTGATGTGCTTGTCTCTTTTTAGCTTCGTTATTTTTCATTTCATAGAGTTTCAAATCACAACGGTGCTAAACAAGTTTTAAGTTTAAAAAAAACTTTTCCCAGATAAACCTAGTTGATAACATGCTGGATTACATTGAAAAAAAAAATGGCAGTCATCGAATAATCAAATTGTCCGATATTCACGTTAAAAAATAAATCGTCCTTTAATATTAAACGTTTTTCAAGAACATTCGTTAACGTCGGAGTATTTTTTATAAATTTCACTTCCCTATTTAAACATTGTAAACCAAGTTACGTAGCAGTATTAGGAACGCGATAATAAAATAGAATTTGAAGCTGCGAGCACTGAGCGCCATGTTTGTGTGCGTTCCCATCTAGTGGCATTAAAGTCTTCCGAGACATGTTATTTTAGCGGGGGCCATACATCACGTATATAGACGTTTCCAAGTATTGCCTGCGCAGTAAATTTGAAAATATTATCTCTGTTTTCCTGGCGTATTCCCTTAATGTGCTCCCCGTACCACCAACAGCATTCAAGAAGTACGCACTTCAATACATTAAACGTTGATTGATATTAAATACGTCTCGTTCGTTTGGCTTCAAGAGCCTTTTTATCAACTGAAAAGCGTCTTTTACGAAATTAGCCTGACTCAGTTTCTAATAAAGTGGGTGCAAAAAAAAGAGCAATTTGAAAAACAAATTGCTTTTGATGTTGAAGGAAAGAAAAATTGTCAACGATCGGTAATTTATAAGTCTCAATATTCTTTACCGTTGGAAATTCTTTGATATTGGAAAAGCAATGTAGTTAAAGTTATTTTTATTATTTATGCTCATGAATTTTAAATTTACAGAAGTCCCTCCATTTCATTCTACGGAAAGTGTTAAACTTTGTGCATACTTATTAGTTTTTAACTTATGTACGCTTTTTACGTGAATACCGCGTTAGAGTCGCAACTGCTCCCGTCTGGAGTCAGTGAGTCTATGGCATCCTCAATTGAGGTATGTTGTGAGGTTAAAGGTAGTGTGGAAGGGAAGGAGATGGAGAATAGGGAGGTGAGAAGGTATTTGGCTATTCAGATTTGTTCACCGAACACGGCTAAAGACATTTCAAGCAGCGTTACAATTCTGAAAGGTAGTCTTACACTAGGACGATACTGAGAGTGTCTTCTACATATAAATTCTAAATATGATATGTATTATTTGAGATGAATCAATTGTGAAATAAATAAAATAATAATCATTCAAATAAAATTTATTTGTACACGCGAGATTCGAATCCGTGACCACCGAGGCCGTTAGGCCGGCAGGCGCCTACCACTTATATATGAAATATTGAGGTTTTTTTTTAATTGTTTGATAAAATAAAATTAGGTTTTTAAAATAAAACAATTACTTTGTAAACACCACTTTTATTTTTTATAATTTATGCCGACCGGGTTTCGCTACAACCGCAGCTTCATCAGGGCAGTATAATACTCTACTAACATTAGGTTACCTTCCCAATTCTCCATCTACGCCTTCTTCCTCCTTCACTTAACGAGTCCAGCCCACTTTTGGTAAATTGTATATTATAACACACATCTAACCTAATCTTAGTAGAGTATTACTGCCCTGATGAAGCTACGGTTGTAGCGAAACCCGGTCGGCAAAAAGTATAAAAAATAAAATTGGTATTATTTTTTATTTTAACTTTATGAGTAAAACCTCAAATTGTAATATTTAAATAAATAAAGATAATATAAGCGAAACTCAATCGAAAATCAGGAAACAGAAAAATCAGAAAAACATATTGACACCTCTGGGACTCGAACCCAGGACCTCTTGCTTTCCGGGCAAACGCGCTAACCACTGCGCCACGGTGTCGATATGAAATTCGGTCATGTTTAACTGTACCATACTTCAACTAAGAACCACCTACATTATCTTCATTTTCTTTAACGCATATATTATTGTCAACTATCTTTATGTATGATTGCAAGATTCAAATCCGAACTAAATGCTCTCTAGATAGTGTCTGGATAAATCTTTATTAATTTTATTTAATATGCGACATCTATTGACTTTTCTGCAAGTCTAGGATGAATATATTATTGTTTGCTTAGCAAGCAAGAGGTCCTGGGTTCGAGTCCCAGAGATGTCAATATGTTTTTCTGATTTTTCTGTTTCCAGATTTTCGATTGAGTTTCGCTTATATTATCTTCATTTATTTAAATAAAAGTGGTGTTTACAAAGTTATTGTTTTATTTTAAATTAATAATGTTACATCACAAAGCATCCGCTTCATATGAACAAATAAAATTAGGTGTTCACCTAAAGCTAAAACAAGGTTTCTTAAATAAATGCCATCAGAACATTCCACGATCTAGTGAAGGGACACAAACACAATATGATAATTTGGTATACTCGATGACCGCTGAGCAGTCCCAACCGCTCCCTGCTAGCCGGAGCCAGTGACACTATAGCATCCAGAATTGGCGTATGTTGTGGAGCTGGAAGTGTGGAGAGAGGAATAATACGAGAAGGCAATGAAGTACTAATTGCTATTCAGATCTGGTCGCTAAACACAACTAAAGCCACTTCAAACAACTTGTCAATTCTGACTGGTGATACGGAGATTATCTACCACTCTGAATTATTTTATATAAATTAAATGTAAAATAAAACAATTTATTTAAATGAAATTGACTTGCACCGAGATTCAAATCAAGGACCTTACCCCTCGACCACCGAGGCCGTTATATCAATCTGAACGGTTCACCAAATTTGAATTTGAATTTGAATCATAAAATGTAATACTCAAGTTCTAAAAGTAAGTGGTAACTCCTCGTACTAAAAATCGGTAAAAATACCCACTTCAAACCCGTATAACTGAATAAAATTCTATTGTAACAAGAACAAAAATAATATGATCTTCCCTAGTGATGTATTTGGTAATTCGTGGAATTCAGAGCCGAGGGCTGCGGTAGTTTGTCTTTGGCCATTTTTCCAGTTTATTGGTTCGGACGTGCCCCAGATAGTAGCTGGTAGGTACTAGATAGACGGTAGACAATTCGATATCTGTGAAATCGAGGAGAAAATTAAATTACCTCGGAGATTCCCCTCAAAGTGATATTTGTCCCAGAATACCTGATTGTGGTGAACTGTAAAAGAAAATTAATTTTTAACCTGTGCGGTGTGTAAGTAAATTTTCTGAGAATTTTTCCCTTTGACTCGTCTCTAAGAATTTTTTATTCATAAGAGAATTGCCCGACGGCTAAATATATATATATTTTTGTATTGTATGTAACTATAACCTTTTCAGACAACATAACGTTGTTTTAAACCATCAATTTTTAAAAATAATAAAATATATTAACTTAATATAACATATTTATTAAGGGTGAACGTACATTAGGTTTTGAAGTAGGGATGGATTTTTATTTTATTCAGAGCGGGTGCATGCTACTAAAATATAATTTTAGGTAGTAGAAACGTCAAATATAATTGGTTATCATTGTGCCCTTTTAAAAAATATCTTCATGAATGGAAATATATTTCGTAAGGTACAATGAGCAAAAGAAGCATGATGCTTTATTTTCTTCTTCCCCATCTCCTACCCCTCTCGTAACATCCTTCAGACTAACATTGTTCCCAAAGTAAAATTTTTAATTAATTTATTATTATTTATTCAATTGAATATAATTACATCTAATACAATATAAGATATGGGTGGTCCCACAAAGCTGAGACAGATCAGCTTGTCTATATGTTTTATATATATGTTTTACCATTTAATATTATTACTTAACACACATTAGCTTAAGTTACAATATTAATACCTATTATAAGATTTAGGATAGATAAGTATTTTGTTCATTTATTAACCACTTTTTGTCAGTTTATGGCAGGGTTCCTCATTATTTATTAAATTAATGTTTTGATAAAATATGTTTTAAATCAAATGTATCATATATTCGAGCGTTCTGATACCATACTTATTTGATATTCGTGGTATTTTTAGGCCTTTGTTTTCGGTGAATCTTGTTGTGCGACTATGCACCAATAAATTTTAATATATATTCTGCTCTGATGATGGACACTGCAACGCTGTCCGAAACGTTGGCTAAAAAATGAGGTAGCGCAACACGGCATAACACCCTAAAAACAAATAACGAAAATACTTTTGGTCGTGAAAATTTTAAAACGTAACCTTTTTATATGTGCTATCTCCCGAATTATCCGTAATTGTAATGTACCAGAGAAGCCCTTTAATTGGAAATAGGCCCTTAGACCCATACAGTAATTTTAAGTTGTTTCTTTGTTTGTAAATGCTAGGTTTAACAATTTTTTTAATTATAGCCAATTGTAAATTTTGAATGTATTTAATATTAATTATGCTCGAGTGTCCCCAAGATCGAATTCCATAATATATAAGTATGGATTCGACCATAGAATGATTATATAATGATATGTAGAATGATATACAGAGTGCGTCGAGGCAACACAAATTTTAATTTATAAAAATTAAAATGGGAAGATATAAATGTAGTGGTTTTGGAAAATAAATGAGCTAAAAAACCGCTAACAAATTAATCTATTGTGATTAATCCATACGTATATCAAGATGTTTTCATGTTTTTAAGATAATCACAAAAATACAAGAATGCACGTCATTGACAGTAATAAAAATGACAAGTATTATTAAAATGTGAATGCGTATTTTATTTATCTTAACGTAAACAATAGCTAAAAATATTTTGTATTATTTTAATGTGAAAAAAACAGAGAATTGATAATTTGGAATAAAACACGTCGAGTGCTACTCTTTTAGTTTTGGTAAACTCCAAACCAAAATTGTGAGCGAACGTGACGTCATAGAACACTCCACTCGAAGGCCGCACATCCTCGACCTTCCTGTGTAGAAGTGTCGAGTCCGTAGAGGCTATTATTGTTTGTGTCGCCGGTGAAACTAGACAGAAAGTGGCATCTCGAGGCACTCGTACGCCTTGTTAGGGCTCGCAGGGTGAAATGACCTCTACGGACAAAAGCTCTCAGCGAGAGTTGACAACTTTGAATAATGACATGCAAGCTGGTCGAATTATTCATTTCAGCGGTTTTTTATAGTTTAGAGATGAGATTTAAATAATTTTATAAGGAAAGTCTTCAAATAACGAAATTTTTGCGAAAATCTAAGAATAAATTTACGTCACGCTTGTAAAAAGCCTAGTTTGCCATCAACGTTGTTAACACCATCATATTACTATCGTGTTGTTGTATGCACTGTAGTTTCAGTTAGATAAACAGTTTTGCTAGTAGATGAATAATCATTATTAAGCTTAATTGCGCAGGTACTCTATATATATGTCGCAGGCCAGACGTATATATGGAGTACCTACGCAATTACATATACATATATATATATAGTAACACATTTCTTACTGAAATTTTTTACACGCTGCGCCGATTGTGTATTATGGTCTATTATTGCTAATACTTTAATGTAAATATATTTTTAGTGTTTTAATATAAAAAAACATTACATATAAATAATATCGGAAAGGTATTTTATAATAAATCGTGAATTTAAAGAAACAAAATTGTTAGCGTGACATGGGGAATGCAAACATATTTCGACCTGTAAATTCTAACTTATTAAAATATTCACAGATTTTCCTGCCTCGGGCATCTTGTCTCCACCACTATCAATAGACCATGAAATATTCACTTAACTTCCTAAAAAATAACAATAACTTTATTTGAATGTTTTGGTTATTAAAACATATTTGTGGGTCGTGCAGCGTAACGCATACTCCCAGTATCGGCCTACTGAGATACCACTGTTCAGAATCTAACGTAGCTTCAAATGGCTTAAGCCGTGATCATCTGAAACGCTAGTTTTATTGTAAAATATCGTGTTGGTACTTATTACAAAATAATAATAAGCTTGTGATGTCACAACAGTAAACGTTAAAAAACAAACAATAATTAAAGTTAAGGATTTATTTCTAACTTGATTAACCAAAAGATAGTATCCAAAAACGGACGAAAGGTTGTTCTTATCGTTTTCAATGTTTGTTTTTTTTAATTTCCCAAAAGTTGTATAATTCATCACCCTCGCTGATATCAGACTCTTCATATATCTTAACACTTCCGTACAAGTCCTCCGCGGAAAGTTTTCCCTAATAACAAAACTTTTTGGAATAGTTCAAGAAGAACTTCACAACTTTATTGATAAATACGAAACTTTCACAAGTGTAGATACAAACTTTCGAAAAGCCTATGTTTTTATATCCCTCCTACGAAAAATGGGTTAGCGAATTTTCTTAACATTTTATTTATTTTTTAAAGTCACCATCATAATGGTCACCAACTGTAATGTCTGAGGCGACAATCTTCCTAGTTTCTCGAGCGACTAAAAGCCCAATCCTGGATTACGGAAACACTCTCGCAGCCGCTTTCACCAATTAAACAGAGTGACAGCTAATATAAATTTATTAGGTTTAATCGCATAATCTTACCCATGTAGCTATTCGTATGTTCACTCAGCGAAACAAACCAGCTATATACATCTATCGCAATCACTACTAGCTAACGCTTAATAAAAAGATTAAAAAATTGATTAGAATAGTTCCTCGCTCAGTCTATAGCTAATGGTAGTTTTTATATTAAACTTAGCTTTAGGTCATTCTGTCAGTATTGTCTAGGTCTAGGTGACTAGAAAACCATGCGCATTGGCTTCGTATTCGAATGTTCTTCTGATCCTTGCTCTAACAGTGGAAACAATAAATAATTTCACACTTACCTACGTTGAACATGTGTACTTTTCAATACACTAAAATACACTGTTCAATATTTGTTCCTATAGTGCAGTATAGGAACAAATATTGAACAGTGTATTTTAGTGTATTGAAAATTACACATGTTCAACGTAGGTAAGTGTGAAATT
The DNA here is from genome assembly GCA_929108145.2 of Limnephilus rhombicus. Classification (NCBI taxonomy): domain Eukaryota; kingdom Metazoa; phylum Arthropoda; class Insecta; order Trichoptera; family Limnephilidae; genus Limnephilus; species Limnephilus rhombicus. The sequence continues at coordinate 57,434,225 of OV815270.1, read as the reverse complement.
ATTTATTGTTTCCACTGTTAGAACAAGTATTCTGTGAGAAATATTATTGTAACAATATTGTCTTTCAACACATTATTTTGTGTACTCTATAAAATTGTTAATCTCAAGTCAAAATGAAGTTCAAAATTTCAATTTAAACAATAACACCTAAATTAAAAAGGTAAAGAAACAATAAATAAATAAATATATATGGGTTATCGTATCCCATAACTTTGTCAAAACTAAAAGATCACACGGATGGCATTTCTAAGGTGTCACTTACACTATAAAATACAATCATATTTTAATGAAAACGGTCACTTAAATGGAATGAAAACAATAATGTTGTGATCAAAACGGTTTCTTTCATATTTATTTCATAATTATTTGATAGTCACTTTAATATTGCATAAGAAAGATTCGCTCTAATGTAATCGCTTATAAATCATTGTTTTGTTTCACTTTAAAAAAAAAAACCTAAGGACATATATTGTTTTAAATTTTATCTATTGTTGAAAATGGTATGAACTAATGATATAATGAATGAGAACATTTTGTCTGATCTCTCAACACTGTGTTATTAATTCATATATTTTTATCACTTATTATTTTCTCTGTTTATCATTTTATTTTTAAATTTTATTATTTTGCTTTTACTTAACTGTTTTGCATGACCGATATTTGCGTGTGTTATTTTTATTAAATTGTGAAATTATTAACCCCGATACAGGCGAACCCTAGTGGGGTTAATAATTACATGCTAAAAATATATGTACATAAATTGTGAAGAAGCAATAAATAAATAAATAAATATATTACGCCCTACTGTTTACTTTAATTTTTATTTACAACTAGCTGGTCCCGGCATGCGTTGCTATGCCATTCAATAAAGAAATTGTTTCTCCCTGAGTGTCCTTTCCCATTCGTCCAGTTCCCCTTTCGCCTCCCCTTTTTTTCTTCCGTTCCCACTCCATCACACCTACCTTCCCTCTCCCCACTCCACTCCCCCCCCCTTACCCCGTCCCGCGAACCCCTCTCCCGAGTTCCCCTCCCCCCTCCCAGATCCCCCTCCCCCTCCTAGGTTCCCTTCCCCCTCCCTGGTTCCCCTCCCCCATCTCTCCCTCCCTCCCGCTTTCCATAGCAATAGCCGCTTCCTCGCGTGTAGCACCTCACCAATAGCAATTTTTTTATACAAATTTGATAATGCCAGAGCTCATCGGAAGTTTTATAAAAACCTTGTCCTGACAATAACGAATACACAAAAAAAAGAATTATCCAATTTGGTGCAGTCGTGAAAGTTTTGCGCTTAGCAACACATTCAGCGATTCATTTTTATATATAAGAAGATATCCACCTGATGACTAGATTTAAAATTAAGGAATGAAATATAAAAATAAATTCAAATAGGTATCAACTTGCAAGCATTAATTAAAATTTGGGGATAATAATAAAATGTAATCATCTCCGTTGGAAGCAACGGTAAAAATGCAATATTTTCAATTCTACACTTCACTACACTTTTTAGTACACTACACCTCACTTGACTTCATCATTAGACTACCCACCCTCACGAGCTTTTGATTTAAAATGAGAGAATAATAAAGAAAACTAAATTTAGATATAAATTTGCAAGCGAAAAATAGATAAGTTATATTTTTTTTTTTTTTTTTTACATTAACTCCACACAGGAGGCCCTGAGGAAAATAATTTCCCTCAGGGCCTATGTCATCTGGGATGCTTTGATGATGGGATGCTGGGATGATTTGTAAATAATAATAAAATTAAATCATCTCCATTGAGTGCAACGGGCAAAAGGCCATAACTAAACCTCCTTGATCCTCCTCGCATTTGGCACTCCAAATCACTGTGGCGGATATGGCCCTCTCCGCTGTTGGTACCGAGTTATATGGGCACTAACAATGTTAATGCCAAACTGACAAGGCGCTTGTTCTAAAAAGCACCTTTCACTCGTGTGAAGCTGAATACGAACTCTCGCGTCATAAAAATCTTGACAAGTCTCGACATAAAACAATTCTCTCCCTTCTGGATAGGGATTTATAAAGCGTTTTAGAATAGCTTTCCGGCGAATATAAAATACATTTGATTACTAAGTGAGAACCCGCCGTGAAAAACCGTCGATATACGAGTGGAAAACTAAATATGACGCCCTCTGTAGTATAATGATATATTTCTTAGGGTTAATGTTAGAAGTGCCTATGTTATTTTATTTTTTTTAATTTTTTATTCCAGTATAAAGAAAATTACATTTTCAATCATTAAACTAGAAATAATTAAACACATTAAACTAAACTAAATATAACAACACAGAGCTATTCTATGTCATTTGTTGTTTAAATTTACCCAACTTTTTTACGTTTTTAATGTCGTATGGGATGCAATTATATAAGTTGCCCCCCTCGTAACCAATGGATTGTTAACCATATGGATGTGGATGTGGATGGTGTTTAAATGAACGTTATTGTGTTGTCGTGTAAAGTTTGTGTGCTTAGTTAGTGTTAGTTTTAATAATTTGATTTAGGTACGAGAAAGTACTATAAAACCTCCCTTATTTGAATGCTATGAATATCTACACCAGGTGCTCTAGATTGATGAAATTGTGACCTATCTAACGTAGAAGTGAAAATATTGGTTCAGCATTTTTTGCGCCGAGAAATCGATTAACAATCTCCATCGCTGGTCAGTTCAGAAAATTGACATAGATGCTTCTAGCATTAGGCCTCAGATTTATGAATTTGACTTTGATTCGGGAGATCGCAAGGTCAATTTAGACTTTTGAACGTGGTGTCGATGGTTGTGTTAGGTTAACCTTATTAATGTATTTAAAGATGGATTAAGGAATTTTAATAAATTGTAACATTTTTAAAAAATGGTCATCGTTTTTAAGTGTGCGTTCCAAAGAAAACACTCTTACAAATAAAATAAAAACACTTCTCAACCGTTAAACAGTGTTTTGATCATGGATGAAAGTGATGTTTTTTAATAACATAAATGTTTTTGCGCGTGTAGATAAATGTTAGTTCTAGAAATCAACGTTCATATTGAGCGAGCAATGAATCCAAAAAGTTATATTTTTTTTTGGTTATTCTCTGGGAATTATTACGACAAATTTTTATTGTAAAAACGAGATAAAAAGTAAAGAGGGGGTTTTCTTGCAGATTTCCTGAATAAAAGTAAAGCGTTTTCTAAACTTCGCATTTTCAACGACTTATCGATGTTAACCAGGGTACTCACCTAACCGTGTAACCTGTAACGAATCTGATACTGTATCAAGTGAGTACGTAGGCACGAGTCTACTGCGAGCCGCTCGCGCGTGGAGCGCAGTGTGCTCGCAGAGACCCGCCGAAAGCGGTATCACTGCGAGCACAAAGGCGGCTTGCAGTGTGCAATGTGTGCATGTGGACGGCGACACGGCCGTTTGTGTAGTGAGTACGTAGGAGCGAGCTTCAAACGAACGTTTTCATCATGGAGTGGACAGATGAATAAAATTCAATTGTTCTTGAAATGTCCACTGATCTCTTGAGACTTCATAGCCATTATTAAATTATTAGAACGATTTATATTTTTGTATATTTCACTTTGCCAGAACCGACGTGGGCTTTTATAAGCTTCGATGATATTGTACATGAATATGAACGCAGCACTAGCCACCATTTGAGACATGTTGTCGGCGTGAAATCGTCACGAGCACTGCGGATCCGGTAGGTCGTAGCTGGATACGCGGTTACCGTGGACGAGCCGTACCCACTTGCAGATTGATACAGTATCAGATACATTACATGCTACACTCTAGGTGAGTACCCTGCTTAAGGAGTAAAAAAAATACTTACCTATGTGTTTTTTTTTTAAACTTTTTTCTTGTTTGGTATTAAAGTATTCCAATTTATGAATATTAAAGTGTACGTATTTAGAACACAAATATCTAAAAGGCAATTTTGTCTAATGTTATTTGTTTGTACGACGCGACATCTTCAATATAAAATAGCTTAGAAATATTCCGAAATTTCAATTTCATTCAACAGATGAAGAACCCTCTTTGGCCGTATAAACAATGTAAATATTTTTTCTATTTTATGATTTATTTTTGGGTTATTTATTTTCACATCGTGATTTATTTTTGGGTTATTTATTACGCCATGTCGCGCCACCTCCTTCTTAAGCCAACGTATCGGCTATCAAAGTCCATCATCAGGACAGATGTGTAATCAAAGATTGTGATGAGGTGTGGTTATGTGTATAGATGAGATAGCGAGTTGCCAGCTCCATACCTCTAAGAGCTGCTATTGGAGTATAGTTTCGGTTTAGCCGTCAGTTATCTGATGCTAAGAACTATTGAGCAACTCGGCATAATAACCCAAAAATTATTCATGATAATACTTTTGGCGGTGAACATCTCAAATCATACCTATTTTACGGCAGTTTCTATTATTTTACGTTTCTATTAGTAAGGTAGACATATATTGTCGATCATCAATTGTATATAATATTCACCACGTTTATTAATAAGACTGAACGTTTAAAAATTACTCACCTGTGCTTTTACGGCTGAGAGATGAATTTGTGCAACCCTCAAGTCAAACTTTTTCAATGATATGTCTTCCTGAAATAGAAAAAAATACAAATCCTTCATTAGCACTTTTAAACACAAAATACTTTACAATTTTCTCAAAAGTGCACAGGTATAGTCAAATATCTAATATGCAATAGAAAGAAAATACGAATCCTTCATTAACAGTTTTAAACACAAATAATTTCCTGAAAATTTTCTTGAAAATGTACAGGTATACCCAAAATCTAATATGCAATGCTCGTATTTCGAGAAATGAATCAGATTTATTTTAAATTTTCTCGAAGACAATTTGGTACACCCGCTTACAGAGAATTCAAGATACGGTTTAAGCCAGCAAAATTGGCAGAAAATGATAAGATAGGTTTCATGTAGGAAAATTGCACAAAGACCAAAGTTTAGTACCTCAAATTGTAGTTGTTAAAAGTACTTTAAAACAGTTTGCAACATGCAACATTTTACAGAAAATACGGGGATTAAAACCGAAAATTCTGCTAGTCACCAATAAATGTGCCTTGAATTTGGGATTCAGAATAAGATAGTAGATTCTTTGAAATATGTACATTTATTCAAGATGGTCGTTAGGTTGAAAATTAATCAACCTAGAACCTCTAACTAATTAACTAACTAACCATCACGTCGTTTCCCTGTAGGGGTAGATAGAGAGGATGGACCGCCAAACAAGTCGGTCTTGGCACACACTCTTTGGCTAACTCACATTCATGCATCGTCTCACACATACTCTTCTATTATTCTGATTTTGACATGACCCGACTCAAGTATCTGATTCACTTGATCGTGATATGTCTTCCTCGGGTGTCCCCGACTTCTCCTACCATTCACATTTGAGTCATATATTCTTCTTACACTACTTTCTTCGTAAGCAAAGACTAGCGATTGGTTTGCATCTGCAAGGTTTTCAGTCTACATTCTCATATATATAATATTTCTCATAATTGCTGAGTCTGTTCTGCAGGTATCTTAATGATGCCTGCTCTAAGATACTAACAGCATTGATCCCCCGTGCACTGGTGCACTACGTGAAACTCGACGGATACGAGTGGTGCACTGTAGATTTGACAAGATGAGAAAGGGCCGTTTCTTCGACTCGTTTTCGAGCTACTGGCATTTGTTTTTTCTTCTTCATACCAAAGCCTCTACCTTAACCCGCCACACAGTGCTGCCTAACCGGGTGGTGACATAGTTCACAGACAGGGGCGCTCTTGTGAGGTGAGAAATCCTACTTTGCTTGTTTTGGGGGTTCCTAGTTCCTTTGACAACACCTTTCTATGGCAATTAAACGTGTTTATTATTTTAGGCAGGATCAAAGGGAATGCGACATCGCTTATGACTAGCGGTACTCAAAATCCGAATATCCATTTCTAAATTATCGACGATTTTCCTTGACGGAGGTTCAATATTAAATGTTCAATATTAAAGATGATGGGGAGGGGTAGATGATCGAACAATTCGAAATATAATTCGATATTTACCTCACTAATTGGACGGAAGAAACTCCATCACCACCTGATTGTACGATTTGTAAAGGGCAGAATGAAGGGAGGTTTGTTAATGAAACTGACAAAATATTACATTCTGAGAATGCTACAAATAATTTTCTTAGTATCTAAACTAAAATGAAGATTCTAAATACCATAATAATAAATGTTACACATTATTATAATAGAAGTCAAATTTGTTTAAAGATATCACGTTCACAATTAGTTAATGTTGAAGAGTCTAACTGGGTTATGACGAGTTAAGGTTACACCAAATTAAATTAAGAAATTTTCGCAACTGAAAAGCGGAGTAATTTTGTCAACAGCGATGAAAACAGATTAAACTTTCGACCTGTTCGAGGAAGTCTCGCTTAAACAAGTGAAATTCAACAAAGGGTCCTTTACTCGGTTAAAGTTTTTGTTCCCGACCCGAAATGTTTCGGATAATTCTTTTCAAAGAAAAACAGAAATCGTAAAAGACCTCATAATGATCAATAATTGATGTAAAGATTGTGCTTCTAGTTGATTTGTATAAATATGGTTAACTATTAGAAAATAAAGCCACTAGATACTATATTATGATATGGAGTTGGGATAAAGACATATTTACCTGAAGCTCATTTACTTTATTATACAAATGACTTTCCAGTGAACGTTGCTGCATCCGGGACATCGTATCCAGCGTATCCTGTAAAATAGTAGACAAAATAATTTAATAACTATTATTTTGATAACACTTTTACTCCTCAGTGGTTATGAGACAATATCAAGAGTGTACGGGGACAGGACGGGGCCGACTGATCATAATAAGTCAGTTCATGACTTCAGATCAAAGTTCAGAGGTGGTTTCCAATCTCAACGGCCTTTGTAGACGACGGGTAAAGCTCTCGACTATGAATTATAGGAGGTCGTGGGTTCAAATCGCGGCGTGAGCATTGGAGGTTATTCACCACTTATCCGCTCTGGTATAAGTAACAGATGGTTACTCCTTCAAGCCTCTAGCAAGGACTCTAATTTTTTTGAAAGAACGAATCTACATTTAAGTTTGAACAAAACTAGACCTCCAGTGTCCCTGTATACGGTGTTAGGAAGCAGTATGCAAGTGCTTACATAAATACTCGTGGCGTGAGCAAGTAAATTTTATTTATTTTTGGAATATCTTAGTGAGTAAAACCTCAAAGTGTGATATTTAATCATTGAAGAAAAATATTAGCGACTATCAAACGAAAATTTGAAATAGAAAAAGATTTGGTCGCATATAGTTTGAATCTTAGCCTTGCCGCTCCGGACAGCGTCCCTATTTTGATTGGAAGTCTTTAATATTCTATTATAATAATTAAATAGCTTATTTAGTTAATTTGGGATATTTCACAAGAAGTAATATTGGTGCACGTTCCAAAATGGATCATACTCTCGGTATCGCCCAGGCAAAAGTCCATCATTCATAATTAAAACATAATTAATACACGGAAATCAAACAACATCATTGTCGTGGCTGCATCCGGGTGGCTCAGCTCCCCACTGAATGAGCGATGGATGCAAATGATGAGGCGACCTCCCTGATGGACGATAAAAAAACCAATATTTCTTTTTTAAATTTTAATTTCTGTTATATTTTTGTTTAATTTTATTTTGTTTTTAATTTTGTGATTAATTTTTATTATTATTATTTATGTTCGAATTTTATTTTCATTTTTTATGTAATATGGCAGACTGGGATTGCACTACCCTCCCAGCCCTGCTGGAATAAAAACTTAAATAAAAAAAAATAAAAATAAAACGTCACTTGAAATGACTTCAGCTGTATTTGGTGAACACATCTGAATAGCCAGGCACTCCCATACCTTCCTCTTACCCATCTCATTTTCGCTCTACTACCTTTGCCTAATAGTATAACCCACTGAGGATGCCATAGTTTCACTGGCTCCAGACGGTAGGGAGCAGTTATGACTTTTTGAGTATTCACATAAAAATAAAATCATTTTACATACGTTTACAGGTTCAGCAATATAATATTATTTCATCCGTGTACACTGTACAGTTTAACACGCTGTTAACGATGATATTAATTATTATTTTTTGACACAACCTTTTACATCTCATAATACAATCCAATAATGTTGGCCTCACGTGGCTTACCTGTGCTGAGACCCCAATTAAAAATAATGAATAAATGACAATTAAAAATACAATGAACAATTAAAAATAATGAAGGCTAGAATTGGAAATGCAAAAGAGCATAATGTCAATGAAAGGTTTGAAGAAAGCAAAAAAAAACTTCGCTTTGTTTTTAAATAAGTCTTTCAATATTTATTTAGTCAAAGTTCCCATCAAAGGCAAACAATTTCCAGTGATATCAATTTGAATACAAATGTTAGTTCAACAAGATACACGCCACACGGGTACAAAAAAAGCTAAGTTTATTCGTCAAGAACCCTTGTGGTTGTGAAGGGCCGCGTTCTTCAAGATAAGTATTGCATTTGCCTTAAATAGAAGCAAAAGGCTAAAGATAATGAAGAACTTTGTCTCGATTTATAAAGCCGGTAAAGAAAAGTTTTGATTAAAAATTGTTGTAAATAATAAAATTATTTCTTTTACCTGCAGCTGTTTTATTTGAAGTTCCAAGTCTAAGGCTTCCTTCTTCAAAGAGTCGTAATTGGACCTTATTTGCAGTGGTCCCAGTCTCTCTAGCACCAGTTCGTCCTTCAGTACCGGGGGAACATTGTCCTGAATCGAGAAGGAGAATCGTTACAGCTTTGTTTTATTATAATGAATTCACGTTACACACATTTTCTCACTCGACATTTTAAAGGGAAAGTTTAAAATTAGTATTTAATTATTAATATTGTATTGGCAATTTGGGTAGGCGGATATGGGTACTGCCGCCTGGTACTGACTTAGCAGGGATGCCCGGGTTCATGGGGTGAGGTTTATGCGGGTCTTGGCGGCGGATACATCTGCCCATCAACTGGATCCGGAGAGATTGGTTGAGGGAGACCTTTTGATTTCTCTAGTAGAACACTCTCGAAATAATTTAATGTTACACGTAGCATCCCCAGAGATGGCACCTCCCATGTGTAAATGTATAAAAAATAAGATCCTAAAAGTAACTCCTGCGCTGATTTTTTGAGGCCAAAATATTTAACAAAACTTATATATTAACAGTTTCTAAATTTTGAATGTAAAATTAATAAAATTTCATTTTATGAAACTTAATAAGTAGATCCTTTGTGAACATCAATTTTCTTTTTAAATTGGAAATTCAGGTACGTTTTGTTATTGTTCCATCTCAAAATTTCTAACAAACAATAATTTATAAATATTAATTTAAATATTGTCATATAGCCCAATCATGGATTTGTTCCCCTACCCACCCACTCTACACTAATACCTACCCACCCAATCTACATTATTAACTAACAACGGCTCCACCCCTACCCTAATAAAACATTGTTCTAAACTGTCAAATTAGTATAAGCTTTCCCTGACGAAGGAACGTTTGTTCCGAAACCGGTCGGATTTGCACATTTTATAAGTGGTTTATACAAAGTTGCATTGTTTCATTTTTTTTATAATAATTTATTTTTTCGTTCTAAAAATCTGTGAAAAAAAAAATAATTCTACTAGTTATTATTTAAGAGTCCGTAGAATATAGATTTCACAAGGTATCATCTCTACGCCCAATTGAAATTGAGACACTATTGTCAATTACAATTATTTTCTAATCGTTATTTGAAATACCTTCTCATTTACAGATCTCTTACATTTATCCATTAAATTTCATTATTTATTTTACTCACTCCTTTAAACGCCCACTGGGTTTTTACATTGGGTACACAATATTTACAATTTTTTTCACAAGGGCTAGTAATAAACAATGAGTTACAAAAATTATTTTTACATAATAGTGATTTACAATATGATGAAAGTAAAAAAAAGTAATAAACTGAAAATATCAGAAATAATATCTAGACATAAAAAAATTGAAGAGTGTTTTAAACATCGATTTTGTTACATTTAAATGTCGATATCATTGGTATATTCGTTTACTAAACTGTGTAGGCAAGGAATTGGCGAGTTTGTTACATATTTTTTTGCGAATTTTGACATTGAAATAGGTCCTAGTGCCTAGTGAGTTCAGTAGCAACTCTTAAATTGACTACACTCAGGAGTTCGCAACAGTCGAGCTCCGAATAATTCCAATCCTGTTTCATAAATAGATTTGTCTTTCGGGGTATAAATGTGACCCCACCCGTAAAAGGTGGTGTGGTAAGTGCTCGTAATTCGAGAGAAGAATTTATTTAAATTTAACAATTATTGTAGATTATTATTTTTAATTTATAAACTAACATTTAGACAAGATTTTTATGCATAGCACAAAGGGTAACAATTATTATAAGCAATAATTATCAGCCTGAAACAATTTGATAGCTCAGTGGTCAAGAGCAGCTGACCGGCAATCAGAAGGACACGGGTTCAAGTCCCGTTGGCGGCAAGTATCTTTTCTCGGAAGATTTTTCAATGTTGATGAGTGTTTCAGGCTGATAATTATTGCTTATAATAATTGTTAATTATTGTAGATTTTGATTTGACGTCAAATTACGAGTTTATTTATGTTCTGTTATACGTGGTGGAATTATATTGTATTAAAATTGAAATTAAAACACTTTTTAACTTCAGATAAGTTTTAAGATTTTCACGGCCAAAAGCATTTTCGTTATTTGTTTTTGGCACACACACACACTTCACGACTAAAAATTACACATCTACCGGATCTGCCGGATCTGCCCTGATGATGGACACTGCAACGATGTCCGAAACGTTGGCTAAAGAAGGAGGTAGCGCAACACGGCATAACACCCCAAAAACAAATAACGAAAAAGACTTTTTAACTTATTTATTTTACCAGTACCGGTTTCATCCTATTATGGACATCTTCAAACTGCACAAAAGAACACAACTGGTGAGGTGTTCTTTTGTGCAGTTTGATTCTTCTCTTCCGGTTTGTCCTACGTGATATGCAGGACAATTGATTATTTTTAATTTATTAAATTATCGATTATTCTGCTATAGTGACCACTGTTATATTATTATTTCATTTGATATTTTTTTTCCAATGTAAACATTATTATTTCTTATTCATGACATATTTATCTTAAAGAACAATTGTAACGTAATAACCCAAACATATGTACCTACTTTAACATTGTGTACCTACCTACCTAATTTTGTATAAATTCTGTGACAAAAGAATGTCAATTGCCAGCCTGAAGATGTCCATAATAGGATGAAACCGGTACTGGTAAAATAAATAAGTGGAAATAAGTTAAAAAGTGTTTTAATTTAAATTTTTTGACGTCAAATTATTATGAGAATTCACGACTGTTAAAAAAACGTGGTTTATGTATCATGTATGTACTCGCATCAGAAAGCAAAAATGTATTTTGTTAACCAAAGCATTATATTAGAGGTTGTTATAATAATTACTAAACATTTTTAATTGGATCGAAAGCCAAATTACAGTTTTATCGTGCTTACAATTTGGGTTATTGAACCGTGTTGCGGTTCCCCTTTCTTTAGTCCTAATTACGGAGGCGATTGAAATCCATTAAAATCCCATTAAGGACGGAGATAAGCTTAATAGTTCTATTTCATCTTTGAGGATGCTGTGTGGAAGGTATTTTTAGGAAGTTCTGTGAAGGAAAAAGGTATAAGGGATGGGTAGAAATCTTAGGAACGGTGTCAAGGAATGACGGACGCATGAATCAGTCCTTCCCACTAAGGTGCAAGGCGATTGGTCGAGAGAGTCCGGCTAGGGAGGTCAAAAGGTCTCACTCAACCAGTCTCTCCCGATTCAGCCCGTCATACAGCAGGTTGGCAGACCTTCGGCATTCGCCGCCAAGACCTGGGCAAACCTCACCCCATGAACCCGGGCACCCATGCTCAGTCACCAAACGCAGCGAACCAATTGGGGTGACCTAAGGCAGAGGTGTTGGTTATCCAAAAATGGTTTGCGGGGCGGTTGTACTTATTTCCACCTCAAATTAGAAGGGTACACTAATTGCAACACGATATCACTTCTACAAATATAACACACTTCTTCACAATCTACACATCCGTCGTGATTCATGATGACGGACACTGTCCGAAATGCTGGGTACAGAAGGAGGTAGCGCAACACGGCATAATAACCCAAAACATATTCGCGATAATACTTTTGGCCGAGAAATACTCAAACCCCTTCCACGCTCCCACCTTTCTACCTGATAATTTGACAGTTACGTGAGAAATGGGACTTGTCCTCCGCCACCTTCAATATACCTCTATATTGCGATAAAGCAGTAGACGTGACGCGACAAGTGTTTGACAGTTATACGCCTTAGATTTTTTGTAAGCCTTCAGACTTTACTCATTTATCCTTACTGTTACTTACATTTGAATTTGAATCGAACTAAAATTAAATCTATACAAACATTGTTTGCCTTTCTAATGATTGCCAGAACTTAATAAACGTACCGTCAATTGTACTTGTTTTTAAAAATGTAGTTTGATTGCGGAAGTTTTCAATAATTTAACAAATTGCCATTTACACAGAATTAAAGAACTTTACTCATTTTCGGCGACGCGGAGGTTATTTTTCAAAATATTCGTCCAATTCGGTAGCTGCTTCTGTGCGATCTTTTCGTCCGTTTGAGATTGACGCTTCACCTAATCCCGAAATCAAAAAGGCAATCAATGACATGTTTTCCATCTTTCATGCGCCTAAAGCAGTGATTCCCAAAGTGGTCCAGGTGGACCTCGAAAATGATAAATAGGTAGAAATATAGCAGCAGGGGGTCCACCGAATCCAGTAAAATTTTGAACGATAATTACATAGCCGAAAATCATTTAAAAAAAGAACGTTTTCCACACGAATGGCACAGGACAATGACGAGGCATACCAAAAATATTACACCTCATAAATATTTTTTTCCTTGATCCGTCTTATTGATCATAAATCATTATAATGTACAAAGTATATATTACTAAATCCAATGTAATATACTTATACTCGTAAATTATAATAACTATAAGAATATTATAAAATTTGATTTTGTTAAAATCAGCACCATAACCATTATACCTCTAAAACACGTACCAACTTCTAAAATGTACGGGGTTCTCTTCAGAACTTCTAAAATGTACGGGGTTCTCTTCTGTCAAAAAGTCAAACCAAATGATAAGTTCGCAAAGAACAAACAATGAACGAATTCAAAAATTCGCCTGAAATCAAAGTGATCCCATATTAAAAAAAATAAATCAGTGTGGAATTTTACAAAATTAATATGAACATTTTCGGAGACGGGACATTTTCATGTAGTGACGTCACGAGCCCAAATAATGGATTTATTTATTTAAAAATAAAAAAAACTGTACATTTATAAAAAATTTTACTAACATTTTCACAATCTTAATAAAAAGATCTATCCACACGATTTTTTCCAAGTCGTTATGAATTCAATGCAAGTGGCCTATTAGTCTAATAAATTACTAAAACATGAATATGAAATTAGAACCTTGATCGGTTTGGTAGTCGAGCAATCCAGAGCAACGGGTTTCAACCAGAGTGTTCCGGATTCCATTCCCTGCCTAGCTGTCCTTCATATTTGCTACAGTTCCCCATAATTGCTCGAGTAATATTTCCGTTTATTATGATGTTATTAAAGGGATTTTAAATATAAGCCAGTTTTATAAAAAATGAAATGAAAACATGTCACTTTGTTTACACCATTCATTTAATTAAAATTATCAACATGTTTCGAAACCGATGATTCCTTCGTTAGGTTAAAATTAGAATACTTTAATTTTTAATTGTTTCCGAAATATGTTGAAAAATTTGATTAATTAAGTGGCGTAAACAGATGTTTTCAATTAATTAAAATGGCGACCCAAAATTGATCGAATATTTAAGAATACAATTTAATAAAATATTTATTTTTTCTTTTTACACCGGAGACCTTGAGTCATCTTTGGGGATTCTTCAGGGAGGGTTTTTTTAAGGAAAGGAAGGAGAGGAAGCTCTGGGAAGGAAAAAGGTACGAGGGGTGGGTAGAAGTTAGTGTGTCTACCTCAACCAGTGTCTCCCGATTACCAAAAGTAATCGGGAGACAGTTAGTGAACCACTTGGGGTGACGTATGGCAGAGGTGTTGTTAATCCAGTAAATGGTTCATACCCGCCTCCCAAACTGCTCGAAATTTTTGTTATTATGAATGCTTTTGACACCAGGGTCTCTGACTGAATCGATAAGAAGGTATCGCCGATTCTCCTACCTGCATAGAAGCATCTCCTCCGTCATCCAGTCCTTGGTTGAGTGGCGGCGCGTAGGGTCGGCGCTGTCCGGCACGCGCACTGTGTGCCGGCGCGGCGGGCAGCGCGCGCACCAGATGCGCCAGGTCCGTGGTACCGCTGAGAGCGCGGCACTGCGAGCCCAGGCTCTCGTAGCGGCGCGCCTGATCTCCGGCCTGACCGAACAGACAATCAACTCATTACATATTGCAACATTTCAATATTTCACTTCAAGTGTCCTGGGTCTGAGTTCAAGGACAAAGATTTAGACCTCTGAATTTATAAAGTGGTCTCCTTTTGTCTTTATTCTTACGTACCTCATCTCATTCTGACAGTGAAGGATTTGTAGGCAATTCATTCGTCGAAACTTTGTAAATTTGCAATTGATGAAACGGAGAGGTTGGCAAAGAAATAAATGACGAGTTCCAGACCCGAACAGGACAAAGGCAAGCAGATGGAAAACCAGCAAGTGTGTCTAAGCAAGCCAGCTAACCTCCGTGGTCAAGGGGTAAGACCCCTGCCACACACAGCTATAAAATATAAAAAATCATCGCGCGCCAAATAACACTCTCCATAAAATCCCTTCCCTAAGCGGTTCATGCGCAAATCAACCATAGACAATATAGATCTTACGCCGTAACCACTCCTGAGGCGATATGTGAAAAGTTATGCGACCCTTCTCCTCCGAAAAATGGAGAGGGGGTCATTTTAGTTACGGAACTGTCTAAACGGGCGGATGACAGCTGTCAAGTTGATAAATTCAGTACAAAGAAATGGCATTTCGTGGCGCTCCCTAATTCATCTGACCCCCTCTCCTACCATAGGAAGAAATATTTGATAGCGTTGTGTGACGGTACAACACATAAGTGCTCGCGGCTGTGTGTGTCAGGTGCATAAAACTCTCGACTACGAATCCGGAGGTCGCAGGTTAAAATCCCGGCGTAAGCAAGTAGATTCTATTTAATTGATTTGTGTCGCTTCACAATTAATTGAATTCCAATAAAACACATATTTTCGGTACATTTCAGGCCTAGCTATTCAGATCTGGTCACCCAACACGACAAAAGTCATTTCGAGTAACGTTTAATTTCTGAATGGTGGGTTTTCACCAGAGCGATAATGAGAGTATCTTTCACTCTTGTTTAATAAAACATTATCAATAAACCTCAATGTTTTCCGTGGTCTTCAGACTGGATCCAGATTATATAGAGGTCAGGCTCAAATCAACCTGTCCAAAATTATATAAAAAAAAATATACAATAAATATCGCATATATAAATACCTAATTATAAATATATATAAATACCTAATTTAAAATCAAAATGAAAGATTTTATGGTCATTGATAAATCAAACCACACACTACGAACAGGAATGTATGTAGGTCGTTCCAGAATTTGTGAAGCAAGTTTTAATCGAATGAAGTCTTTGTCCCGTGAACCATCACTGTATGTATGTGTAGTTCAAAAGTCACATGAACTTGTACAGTAGGTACTTAACCACATTATAGATTATATCGATTGTAAATTAACACAGGGCCGATGAAGCCTTTGCTCGGATGATAAAGAGATAAAACATTTTGTTTACATACTTTGTGTCCGAAGACTCATTCAGACGATGAATAGAATGAGAACCGAAAAATAATATTTCAAGTATTAAAAAAAATACAACCAATTATGGATTTAACGACAAAACCGATGTTCTAAACAAAAGTTTGATGGATAATCTCCAATGACATTGACATGAAAAAATCCATTTATTTTACATTGCCATCGACAAAATGATAGATTGAAAATGACTAAGAATTTCCTTTGCAGCGTTTGACAAAGATTTTTCTGATCAAAGCTCAAAAACGTTGGCTTCACTTTTGATTTTACTTTAGCTTCATATCCTTTTAAGGGACATATTTTGGAAATGATGAATTCTTAAATGAAGAGATTAACTCTTTACTTTTCGGTATTTGCTTAGTTTGAGTGTAGGCACTTAGCAAAATCATCACATTGTTCTACGTAGCGAACTTCGCTGGCAAAAGCTTGGTAAATGTTGAAGCAATTAGTGGTTGAAAATCTTTTACGGTGGAACATTAATGTTATGAACAACAAATTAAAACTTTAGCAACATTCAAGACGTTATTTATAAAGAAATGCTAGTATTTTTAATTAATGAATTCAGATAATTGAATTTTGTGATTGTTCAAAAAGTGAAGGTTATTGCCACCTAGCGGTATATTTTGTAACTTGACTGTTTGAATTACAGATTACAGGCTACGGCCATAGGGCTGCACTGTTTTTAAGGATAGACGATAAAGCAGATTTCTGGAATCTGTATAGTATATTATTTGGATTAACAATGGTGGTTGTTTTGTTTATGTGTGGAAACGTGTTTTTATAAATAGGAGAATTTTAGTTGAAAACTAGCTCTTATAACGTGGATCTCCTGTAAATAGCTAGCATTATCTAGCGAGTGGTCAAAGTGGCCAATTTAAGTGTTTTTGTTCGGGTCGGGAACAAAGTTATTGTAAAATGTGCCGTGAAATAAACTAGAAGATTTCCTACTTGAAACGATGTTTTTCTTGAAGTCTTTCTGATAAATTACCCATTTATAACAGTGATTAATTTATTACCATACTAAACTTAGCTTAATTGAGTTCAAAATATATTTTTAATCTTGAATCAACAAATTGGTTAATTTCCGCAGATCCACAGTTTACCTCGATAGCTGAATGGGTGCACATAAAGAGTTGATGCAATTGTAAATATGATCCTTTTTATGTTCATTCATAATAAATGTGTACTTACTCTTGAAGAAATTACTTCTGCCCCCTGAAGAACAGCTTCTGAGAGTGTATTGCAGAGATCCGTGTAGATCTCTTCAAGTTCCTGCAGGTAAAATAAAAATAACGGTTTTAACAATGCAAAATCTGTGTACATAAAAATGAAAACATGTTTATTTATGTCTATGTATGTATATGATATGTTATGCGTTGCTAAAACGTTCATCCGATTGCGATGAAACTTTGGGGATTTGATGTGTGTATGCCCGCGATGGTTTCTATATATAATAGCGAGCTCCGGCGTCATGAAAATGCGTTACTAAACCGTTCATCCGATTGCGAGGAAATTTTGGTTGTGAGAACACCCGCGAAGGTTTCTATATATATCTGGTGAGCTCTGGCATTATGAGATTTGTATAAAAAATTGCAATAGGTGGCACGCGAGCTGTTTGAAAACTGAATGTACCGGGACTGAATGTACGGAACCCGGGTGTGGGGAGGGGAACCCGGGAGGGGGAGGGAAACTCGTGAGAAAGGTTTGCGAGAGGGGGGAGGGAGGGAACACGGGAGGGGGGAAGGGAACTCGAGAGGGGGGAGGGGACCTCGGGAGGGGGAATCGCGGGAGGGGGAGAGTGGGGAGATGGAAGGCGGAGTGGGAACGGGAGAGGCAAAGGGGACGGGGGAGAGGGAGTGGAGGTGGAAGGGGAACGGGATGAATGGGAAAGGATACGCAGGGAGAAACAATTTCTTTATTCGTTTATATACTTGCTAGTACTGTATATAAACGAATTTTTTAAGGCATATAAGGAAATGGGTTTTCATCAGATAAAATAAAATACTTTATTTATTGCACATACTCGTATGACTCAGATTCCAATGTAAAATCGTCGGATGAATTTTTTCAACCCCTAAATTTGAACGCCATTTCAAAAACATATTTCTGTGAATTTTAGTTCTGAGATGTTTTTGCTGTAATCCGTTCGACAAAGTTATTATAAATCACCCGAAAAAGCTATACCCGCCACCTTTTCGGGTTTTTACCTCAAAATAAACTAGGAATTTAGCATTTTTGATTTATTTCAGGAAAATATTGTTTTCTTGAGTCAAAAACGTGTTTACGGTTTGAAATGGGTTCCTCTCCCTTCCATGACTAAAAGTTTATGGAAATATGATTTTTGATGCAGGAATATTTTGAATCTGGCAATGGGCTTTTTAGGTATTGGATATGTACTGTAAAGAATACAATCCATGATATGAATGGTTTGAGTGATTGAAATGAGGAAAAATTGCCGGAAAACATCTCTGTAATATGGCAAGAGTAATTTGTGTGTTTGAATAGAAAAAATAACATTTCAAAGTACAAGCATGAGTTCATTGACAATGCACTATTTTTTTATGATGCTTTCTTTAAATATGATTAATTTATCTGTTCAATGATTAAAAATTTACAAATGGTCAAATATTCAAACGCTCGTTAAACGATTGAACTGGAGAATAAATTGAAGTGTTTCGGTAATTGAATAGAGTATGACTTGCATCCTGCAGAAGTGCGATTTCGAGAGTAATAAGCCATAATATGAAGTATACAGGATGTTAAGGGACGTACTTGATTACTTTAAACAGTGATTCCTGACATCATTTGGAGTTAAAAATGTAAATGAAATTTTGGTCTCCGCTGACATTTTTGATGTATTTTTTTTCCCTACAAAAACATAAAAAAATGGTAGTTGTTGAACAGTTGGAGGCGGGGTAAGGGGTTCATCGGACACCCGGTTGAGTGACCAGTGATGACCTGCGGAAGAATTTTTTTTGTTTGATTTTTGAAGAAAAAATTTTTGAAAAAAAGTCGTCAAAAAAAGTCACCGGAGACCAAAATTTCATTTACATTTTTTACTTCAAATAATGTCAGGAATCACTGGTTAAAGTAAGTCAAGTACGTCCCTTAACACCCTGTATAATACTCAGAACTGATTCCAAGGAAAACATCCGCCAAGTGTAAAGAAATGCTATGTCCACTCCGATATTCCTATAACTCCTATTCTCATTGATGCACACTGGAGAAAAATACTGGCTCCTAATGTGATCACAGAATCCTAAAAGCCAATTATTACTATTTTCTTATTTTCTTTTATTATTACCTTTATTTCATGTACAATCATATTAACCTGCTTTTCTTGTTTTTTTTTCTCTTTAAAATATTTTGTACAAGTATTATAACCCTTATGGAATGTGTGGGATTGCACTATCCTCCCCACTTACCGGACATTTATTATTATTATATTATTTATTATTATTATATCGTAGGTAAACAGTATTTTGAAACTGAAATCTATAACCATGTCAAGATCGGAGGCATCAATGAACTAGCGACGAAATTTCGCTTCGTAATTTTTCATTGCAAATAAGAAAAGAAAAAAAAGCTATTCACCGTAGCCATATTTGCAGGAATAAAATATACCGCCCGCTAAACTGATTATCTAAATAAACATTGAAGGAGAACGTAAATGGAAACATGTAGAGAAATTGGGATGCTAATTTTCTTTTTAATGCAGCAAAAGACGGTGTTTGCTAAAACGTAACCCAGGGGTTCCCACCAGAAGAAGAAGTGAATTTTCATAAAATATACAATTTACTTTGTATTTCTCGAGCAATGTATAAGTTGAAAAAGGGAGTTTATTTTTTAATAAAAAATAAGAATAAATAATGAATACCTTACAAATATTAATTTGCAAAATATTCTACATAGATGAAAGAAGAACGAAATAAAGCAAAATAATGATTGATGTTAACGGGATCCATAACATGCCGCAGGGATAGGTTTATGTACATAATTCGGTTAGTTTTTTAAGGCACATTTATTAAAATGACAGACTTGATCTAAGTTATTATTCATATAAATTAACGCTCTCGAATTTATGGAAAAGTGTCGAATGGTCGGTTATTATCACCACCACCTTATCTTAACTTTTTAAATGACTTCGAAAAGGAGGAGGTTCTCAATTCGACTGCATTTTTTAATTTTTTTTTTTTTATGTTTGTTACCTCAGAACTTTTGACTGGGTGAACCGATATTGATGATTCTTTTTTTTTATTTTTAAAGCTGGTGCTTCCCGTGTGATCCCATTTCAATTTGGTCTAGTTCTGACAATAGCATCCATGAGAAAATCATATAAGTCTTAAATTTGCATCAAGTATGTGCGCGACAAATGGACGAATAACTCAATATCACGCCAACCGATTTTGATCATTGTTTGTTTATTGGAAAAGATGTACTACAAGGGTAGTTTGATGAGAGTTTGGTTAGGTTCTGATTATGGAATCCATGACAAAGTAACTGAACTCTCCAATTCTTAAGAGCAAATTTACGATACTCGGCCGAATCTTAAGTTAGTGTACTGCAGATTCATTAAAAATCAAAAAATAAACAAAAATTTTAACAAAACAAAAAAACGACTTAAAAAAATGCACTAAAAAGTAAAAAAAATAATTCCGTATTCTTCTACAACTTAATAATCAACTTACTTTTTCTACTCATCAATATGTAGGTACGATTGTTATTTTTGGAGTCGGTGTCAGCCAAGGTACCCGGCCCGGCGTGTTCACAAGTCGCGCGTGCTACACAAGCACATCTCACCTATAACTATGTATGTAGTTACAAACCTACCTTGGCTGACACTGACTCCAAAAATAACAATCGTACCTACATATGTACCTACATATTGATGAGCAGAAAAAGTAAGTTGATTATTAAGTTGTAGAAGAATACGAAATTATTTTTTTACTTTTTAGTGCAATTTTTGAAGTCGTTTTTTTTGTTTTGTTAAAATTTTTGTTTATATGTTAAGATAAGGTGGCTTGCGGTAAAAAACCCATTTTATCGCAATCTGCAGAATTATAAGATGCTGATGTTAGTGATGTATTTATCTAATGGAGAAGATTGTGCTAACGGAAAGATTTATTTTGTGGAGGGTTAATTTAACTGTCAGATAAATAGCTGATTTGCGTGTTCAGACCAGTTATTGATAACAATAAACGAATGCTTGGTTAAATATTTTATACATTGTATTTTGATAATTGGCATTGAAACATGTTGGTAACAATTTATTATTAAAATAGTGGTTACCCGCTGTTTAAAACAAGGAAATTATTATCACTTAATGATAATAAGTACTCAGATTTAGAAAACGATCTTCCCTCACCGTGTTTGCGTTTTGAATTTCTAAGACGTTTATCTATTTACTTTAAAAATAATACATAATATTTTATCGACAAGGTATGGTATTTTTCAAAATACATACATGTTTATATAAGCTTGCCATTTTTCGCTAAGAACTGAAACATAAGCCAACTAAAATGTGGAAAATAACTCTATCATTTAAAGCTAAGCCATTCGTCAAATAACTTTTAACGATTACTGATTTCTTTGAAAAACACTGTTTAGTACCTACCTAGCGTTCTGAGACCCTTTCAAACGTTAACTACAGCACCCAGCTAAATACTTATCATACAGATATGAATTTATAATAAAGTTATCAGAACATTCTCCCGGCATACCAACATACCGGCCATATTATATGAAATAGAGGAATGTCATTCATACTCTATAGTCTGTTCCTCCATTAATTATATTTCGCCTTGTGATATTAGGGACATAAACAACTATTAATTTATGTATAATTGTGATAATAATAATATCGTGGTGTGCGTTGTATTAAATCAAAGGTTTCCTACCTTTTTCCAACGCAGAGAGGAAAAAGCGCTATAAGCGAAATTTTTTAAAAAGTGTATTTTATACGATTTTATAAGTGGTATTATGGGTTACCACACGGGCGTTGCGGGCGCTCTAATAGTTTAGTCCTTCATCACTGCACAATGCACAAGCCACATTATATGCTTATAATTGTGGAAGTGGGTAAATTTTCTGTTTGAAATCATTAGGAAAACGTATATTTTTTAATTTCTTTGACCCCGTATCAGCCCTTCACCGCTCCTTTGGAGCCTTTCACCGCCCACCATTTGCCCTCGAGGCCACCACCGCCCCTCCTGGATCCCACCAACGCCGCCCCCTTTGGGAATCAATGCTTGGTTAAATATGGTTTCACCCAGCGTAATTAAATTTAAGAAAATATTTGGCTCTAACTCAGTGGAGGTGTGGGTTAAAAAATGTAAGCAATTCATACTTCGATAAAAAATAATTATATTTTTTATTTTTTTAAATACCTTTTAGATAAAAATTAAGTATTTGCTTTTTGTTTCAGAGAGTTGTGACGGATCATCTGACGGATGACCAGGACATACTAAACCCCAGATTCCTACCCACCCCTTAAACCCTTTTCCTTCCCAGAACTCTCCTCTCCTTCCTTTCCTTAAAAAAACCCTCCACACAGCGTCCTCAAAGATGACATAGGCCCTGAGGGAAATTATTTTCCTCAGGGCCTCCTGTGTGGAGCTCATGTAAAAAAAAAAAAAAAAGTTGTAGTCGGTTTATATGGACTTAGCGATATACTAATGGAGAATAAAACTTTTCTTAAAGCGGATTTCCTTTATCAAGTACTTAACAAAAGCTTTCATATTTTATTTTAATCATCTCCTTTCTCATTTTCTCTCGAATCACGACTTTTCCAAATTGGAGGTCCGCAGTCCCACTGGCCCTGCGTGGGACTATCGTAGTATGAAAACATAATCCAAATATAACATTGTAGTTTGCATTTTAGTACAAGTAAAAAAAAATGTAATGATATTTAGCTAAATTGCCTAATATGGTAAGTTCCAGATGAATACAACAAATTTTAGCTCAGTTTTAGCAATTTTTTATCAATTTGGGAGGCGGGAATGGGTACCGCCGCTCCGGGAACCTTTATTGGATAACCAACACCACTGCCATAGGTCACCACAAGTGGTTTGCTACGTTTGGTGACTTAGCAGGGGTGCCCGGGATCATGGGGTGAGGTTTGTCTAGGTCTTAGAGGCGGATGGCCAGGACACACTGAGCCCAAGATTCCTACCCACCCCTTAAACCCTTTTCCTTCCCAGAACTCTCCTCTCCTTCCCTTTCTTAAAAAAAACCTCCACACAGCATCCCCAAAGATGACATAGGCCCTGGGGGAAATTATTTTCCTCAGGGTCTCCTGTGTGGAGCACACGTAAAAAAAAAACCAAATTGGAGACATTTTTGATGGATAAATGATAATTTTAAACAACCAATGGTTGGTTCAATGAAATAAATAGCTTCGTTGGTGGAGAACTTTACATAGATATTTAGAATTTGGAAAATGGAACTGGAAGATAAATTCACCCCTATTTCCAATAAACATACAATCAAGTGCTGGGTAAGAGGGTTAGGGGTTGATTTATGGACGATTGTACTATCATCAAATTATCGTCAATTCTTGAGAGTTATTGACAGGAAGACATAACGAGTCATTCGTCTCTGCTATACCCAAATATCGATCATTTCCCCAACAGAAGCTAAAGAATATAATTAATCAGGATTTACACAACGGGACGGAACCAAACAGCCATGCTCTTCCTAGAAAATGATGAATAAACATTGTTTTTATTTTTTCTGTTAATATTAGGCAGTACTTAGTTGAGCAAATAAACACACGCTTCTATTCACAAATGCCCATAAAGATTCCTTTTATAAATCAGACAGGTAAAATTTCACCGAAATAAAATTGTAAATGTAAATAATTTATCCCGACGCCTTCTAAGCTTACAATTTAGCACACGAGAGTTTCTTGCGTAAAATGAAGAATGTTGACTTTACCAGCAAGGAATATAGGAACCTACTTAATCAAAATTAAAATTATAGCTTTTGTTCTGTTCGTTTAATACCATTGATAATTTGTTTTGAGATCTAGAATACGAGTACATGGACGTTATTAAATAATTGTATTCCGAAAACTTGGATTACAATAACTTGTTATAAACTCGTTAGTTCAACATTCTTTTACCTGACACAAAAATTAATCTTCATTGTTTGCAATGCAAATCATAATTTAGGTTTAATTTGCAATGTAAAGTCCAATTTTCGAAGCCGATTATGAAAGTTTTAAATAAGATGAAATATATTCAAATTTTATAATTTTTCAATCTTTGCAAACTCACTTTGTGGCGTCATTTTTAATTAAAAGAAAACAAATCGCTTTGTAAAACAACAATAACAATTATTTATATTTGTACTTGATTATATTTCATTATTTCAAAAGTTTTTAATGTATTAACGCAATTTTTACATATTCTAAAATAATTATTTCATAACATTTTTTATACTCGTAGTTGTTTTTTATGGCACTTTTAAGTAATGAATACACTTTTAATGATAGTTTTAACAATTTGGCCGTTTATTGGATAACCAATACCTCTGCCGTAGGTCGCCCCAAGCAGTTCGCTTCGTTTGCTTCACAGGGGTGCCCGGGTTCATGGGGTGAGGATCGTTAGGGTCACTAGCTGTGTGGCAGGCCGGATCGGGAGAGACTGGTTGAGGGAGACTTTATGACCCACTAACCTTCAGATGCCCACCCCTCATACCTTATCCTTCCCAAAAGACCCTCCGCACAGCATCTTCAAAGATGGCATAGGCCGTGAGGGAAAATAATTTCCTTAGGGCCTCCTGTGTGGAGCTATTATAATTTTTTTTATTAAATTCCATATAATATTTTTGTCTATAGTTCTTCTTTGGTAATACTAAAATAGTGGTATTTTACAATGTGATTGGTTTTCATTTAATTACTCAATACTTTTTACTGAAATTAATTTATTTTAATATGTAATATCGAACAACAGATTAATCAAATAAAATGATTTTTTTGTTTAAAACCACGAAATTTATTAATTTATGAACCAACCGGTTTCGCTTATCTTAAGCCTCTTCAGGGTACAAATTAATACTAAACAAGAAGTACATAATGTGTGCTAATTATTTATTTACAGCACAATATTTATTATTCTTAACACTTGAGAAGATAAAGTTTGAAGGTTATTTGAATATTAATTTCTAAATATCTCCTATTTAAGAAATTTCATTAAATAGCAACATTCCCTTTGTCGTGCTGTGCTAGAATATACAATGCCGTGTGGCATTTTGAACAAATCGAGGTGGCGGCTACGGCCAAAGTTCTCAGACATGTACAAGCCATATCATTTCAAGAGGAACGGACTATCAATAGAGTTATATGCACTATATTAAAACTAAGTATTGTAAGACTAAATCTATTCGTTGCCTCAAGTAAGTCCATATTTATGGTGTACGAACCTCAAACAAGTTTCATGCAACCGCTTATAGATATACTTACTTACCTGAATATTTTATTTGGATTTGTTTATATGTATTTTTTGGTGGTTTAAACTGGTGAGGAGGCCGAACACTACTAGCTTACTCCAGCTTTCTTCTAATTTGCCATCGAACTTGACTATCACTGCATCTGGGTCTTTAAATGTCAAGATCTACTGATGTTCCCAAGGAGTTTGCAGCAAGCTGGAGTGAGAGGTGGTATGTGGTGTTTTGTTTGTCTTTAACTATTTCAATGTTTTTCTGGATGAACTGAACTCCAATTTTTTTTTCCCTATCCCCATATGGGAGTGTGCTGGACCTCGTCCCTTATTCATCTTTAGTTACATTATTAATTTTGCAGATCCTTCTCAAATCTATCTGCGCCTCCCCCAATGACATGTGCAGGCTTGAGGTTTGATCAGACGACCTTGACTGTCCTTTGTCCTGCCTCTGACTACCCAACGCTGAATTTTCTTTTAGTCTTCGGGTATTTCACCCCAAATATTCAGTTAACATTCTTTGAGGCTTCACTGAGTGGTTGGCTAAGGGACACGGAAGCTAAGTGTAGTTTATGGTCAGACCGAAAGCCATTCACATTCTTTGTTGGTACTTGCCAATTGATTTGAGATTTATTGTTTTACTTATCTTCTTTATGCAGGTGCTTGCAGGTTGCCTCATGAATGAGTTTTTTTTTGCCCTGTTTAATTTATCTTTGTCTTACTAACCTATTTTTTTGCATTTTGTTTTTCCTGTTAAGCACTTGCATACTGCTTACTAACAACGTATGCAAGGACACTGGAGGTCTACATTCGTTCAAAATAAATA